>CM034531.1:1805940-1860523 GCA_020002185.1 Paraescarpia echinospica | reverse complement strand
CCGTAGATCACACATTATGTCGGTGAATCGAGATGATGCGTCTCTTTTATTCGAGACGTTCGCATGTCTTACTAGTCGACGCCGGTGGGGTAGGTAGAGTGGACGGGCTCATTCGAGATCGTCTCCGCGAGAGGGGTGTCCACTGCAGCGTTCGACGCGCTCTACTGAGCGATCGTGTGGCCGCCGCTTCTATGGTACGCTTCCTTTGATCCTGTCGAATAGCCAGTCTCCTGGCCTCGTTACCCACCAACTCCATGGGTAGATTCATGTCACCTAGTTGATGCGCAAACACCTCCCACCCCGTTGGAGAACCGATGGTCTTGCGATGACGCAACAAATCGTTCACGAGGTCCACCACGTTACTTCCGGGTACCGCTACGCCTTTGTTCATGAGCTCTCCGCGCGCATTCCACGCGACGTCTCGTTTCAGACGTTCCATCAGTCGTCTGGATTTTGGTCTGGAGGCGTTTGGGAACACTGTCGATGACTTCCGCTTCCACCCCCACCTCCGGTGGGGTCTGATCCGTATTAGTTCCCGCCACCACCGCCGCTGCCGTGACCACCGGGGACGTGTCCTTGTTGACCGTTGTCACGCGCATCGGTTCGCGCGTGCGTCGATCGGACAACGCGTTGTAGCGTTGCAACACTTGATTATACATGACGACCTTGTCACCGTCGGTGAGATCTTGTCTGTCGAGTATGACTTTCATCTCGTCGTCGAGTACCTGTACTTTGCGTCCTAGGGTATCCGTCGGTGCTGGTGCGCGTAGACTGTCCAACAGTCGTGGATCTACCAAGGCCATCTTCCGTACGTGTTCCATCGTTGTCTACTGGAGTAGCACCTGTTTTAGCAAGGGTAGCAAGACCGCACCTGCCAAAGGTGCCAGCAGTGCCGACAGGAAACCACCGGTCTGTCCTCTTCCGCCCTGGTTGTTACCCTGTAGCAAGATGCGACGTCTCCTCGCTGCAGGTGCGTCTCTCTGTGCCAAAGCACGTAGGTTTGTTTTGTACACGTTCAGAGCACGTCTCTGTGCGTCGGTCAAGGGCAAGTTCTTCTTCAATATGTTGTAGGCACACTCGGCTAGTGCACACAACAGATCGGCGTCGGCGTTTCTGATGATGGCTCGTCTCAATTTCGTGCTGTTGTATCTGTTTAGCGTCTGTATACAGAGGATGTGTTTCTTCACGAGTTCGGACATGCTGTTGTCTTCACGAGCATGCTGCGACTGAAGGAACGAGGTGCTACGCGGACGTCTTATACCTTGGGTTGGTACACGTACTGGACACTGTCGTCCGGAAGGACACCCGTGCGCAGACGCATATCGTCGAGCGTGCCCTGTTTCAGATCGACGAGGAGATAACCGTACGGAAGTGACGTGGCGTCTCGGAACGCTTCCTGTACAAACTTCAGGCGACCCGGATACATCTGTCGTGCCAAGTGTCCGATCTGTGACGCGTCGCGAGGATTCTTGAAGATCACCATGTAGTGTGCGTTCAGACTGATCGTACGACTCTCCTTGTTCTTCGGAAACAGGTTCTGCACGAGATACAGTACGGACGTGTTCTGGTGATGACTCTTTTTTGTGAACAAGGTCGTGACCCGTTCGTCTGTTTCTGCCATCAGATCATCGATGACCACGAGGTTACGCGTCGATGCGTCGAACGCACCGCTCGGCAAGCCTTCCTCGAATCGCACCAGGTCGTTGTCAACATAGGCACTCTGCCATACACCGTAACACCACGTGATCTTCTCTGGAGGTGGATCGATCATCGTAGCGGCGTGACGTAGCAGACGAATCACGAACGTAGTCTTACCACATCCCGTCGGTCCCGCAACGATACAGGTGAAGGGGTGTTTCCATCGCGTGTCCATCTAGTAGTCACCGGTGGTGGTGTTCGACAATGTCGCGTTGACCACTGTACTGTTAGTTGCGACGACGACACCTCCACCACACCAACGAAGGAAGGGATCGCGGAACAAGACGTACAAGACGTACAGATACAGACCGAGTATTCCCACTAGTGTTACAGCTACAAGCGTTCCCGTCCGTGACATGCTACGTTATGACTATCGATTGTGTGGCATCTGACTAAATAGTGTTATCTTTTTTTTTTTTTTTCGTGTGTCTCCGCCTACTAACCGCATGACAGCTAGAGGCGCCTATAACCCCAACTGACGTAGGGGCGCATTTCCTCATCGTGTCAGCAGTGGTTCGGCATTACACGTCCACAGGCCCCGTGGTGATTCCGTCTTCGTTGACCACGCGCTTGGCATAGAAGTAGGTCAACGCCGCACGTTCCTGGATGTACGTCAGCACGGACGAGTGATTGACCCGGAACCCACGGTTCTTCCCACTTCCACTGCAACGATTGGTCAACACGTCCAGGAACGACTGCTTGTCGATGGTGTTGAGTCGTTTGTTCAGACCTTTGGTGCTGTATTTATCGATCGTACCCGAACAATAGTAGGTCTTGCTACACAGACCCAGGAAACAGTCACCGGACCATTCGACCTTGAAGAGTCCCGGTGTTCTCTTGTCGTACGCCTTGCGCTCCTTGCAACACGTCTCGGTGCCGTTCCACGGACATCCGGCCAGCCGACAGCGCACGTAGTCGTTCTGATGTTCGTCGCAACATTCGGACGGTAGCCATTCGGAACGGTGACGATAGTAGTGGTCGCGCAGTGCCGGGGTCACGAGGTCGTCGACGGACTCACCGGCCAGAGCCAAATAGGCACTGTCCGTATCGGTTTCGCAGTACTCGAACAACGGACGATCCACGTATCTGACCATGAAGTCGTAGTAGAACTCCAACATACGCAGTTTGGCCCACTGCAACACGAAGAATCCCACGTGTGTGGGCAGTGCGTATTTGACGGTGCGTTTGTGCATTTCGATCTCGTATGCATCGGCAGTGACGACGTCGAGTTGACGGAAGCGACGATTGTTGATCGCGGTCGATGCACTCTTCTCCGTGCAGTAGGTGACCTCGCGGTGCTTATCGACGTTGGTGATAAATTTCCCATAGGACGAATTGCCCATAAGTTTGTTGGTATCTGCGATCATGGCCTTGTCGGGATGGGCGTCTCCTTCGCGACGTGCGGTGGACACCGCCTCGCCGAATCGTCGGAAGCAGGCAACCGGTGTGTACTCGATGACCTGGTAGACATGCGTCACCTCGAGACCGTGTGCGAGGTACCATCGCAAGAGAGGTGTGGCGAGCAAGATCTTATCCCCTCGATAACTCCCGACGAGCATGCGTCGCGGAGTTGCCATGATGTTGTGTTCTTCAGCGTAGCGACGCATGAACGGTCCGAGATCATCACGGGTCAGGTGAATGTTCTTGAAGATGGGCTGCATCTCGGCAAAGTGTGCGCGCAGGTTCTCCGGTACACGTATGTCGCACTGAATCATACCGAACACGCTGCCGTTGCACACACCTGTCAGGATCTGTTGTGACGTCATTTTCCATCGCACGTGTCGACGACGTTGGCGAACGTCCAGAAACTTTTGTACGCACGGATCGCGTCTCGTGACCTTCCACTCGCATTCCCACAATTCGACGACCCTCACAAAGTGTCGAAGATAGGCTGTGTTCTTTCGTGTTTCGGCGAGCAGTTGCGTCATGGGTTTCCCACTGACCTCGTTGAACTCGCGTCCGGTGCACGGACACCCGTGGTAGTAGCATCCGTGAAACTGATAGGCCGTCTTCGTTTCACTGCACCAACCGTCCACCGACAGTTTACCGATGCGCTTCTCTCGACCGTTGGACTGATGACGTATGGCGAGTCCCGTGTTTTCGGACTCCCACGTAAGCCATTCGACAGCCATCTGACCTGTGGGCTGTGCCACTTCGGGTCGGAACTCCTTCTCTTCCCGTCGCCGCGTGTACCATCCAGTCGGCATCTCTTGTGATATCGACCACAGATACAATGCATTCGCATCGTAGCCCACAATGGACTGACACGTTCGAGCCGCATCACCGTAGTCGTTACGACGTATCTTCGTGACCCCCTTCTCGTGATGTCTGGTGAAGATGAGTGACGGCCCTCCGACGATGTTCTCTCTGATGAGCTGGTGGACGTCCTTGTTCGTCTCGTTGAAGAGTGTAAAGAACGTCCTCTCCGGTACGTAGGTGAACAGGTAGGACAAGGTCAAACCAGGTATACTGATCCCTTGTTTGAACATGTCGAGACCACGGTGTTGATAGAAGTCGAACTGTTTGGCGATGGCCTCCAAGAACGGTACGACGTCTCTGTTGTTATACCAGACGAGAAAGTCTCGCAAAGTCTCCATGTCGTTGTCTCGCCACACCTTCCGACATCGTGTGTAGTCGTCGTCGGATATACCTTCGTTCTTCAGACAACTGAAGAAGGCCTCTTTGGGCGGTAGAACGGTGTCGTCGAGTCTCTCCAAGCTGTCCATGTATTCGTACGGGAAGTGACCTTTCGTGACTGTACAACCGTACGCTTTCAGGTACTTGTCGTACGAGAATCCCGGGGCAATGTAATGAGTCATATCGAGGAATTTGAGGTTGTCCGTCGATAGACACATAAAAGTGTTGCCACGTTTGATGACGTGAAACGTCTCCTCCTTCTCATCCTCCTCTCCGTCCTCTGTTGCTTTCTTTTCAGACAGGAAGTAGGGTACCAGGAACTGTTTGACGACGTTCAGATCGTACCTGCCCGAGTTGAAACCGATGACGGGCAACTGATGAAGCCAACCGTACAATTGACCCATGAGAGTTTTGTAGGGATTGGTCGGTTGTCGCTGTGACTCGTTGTTCCCTGCCTCCTCCACGGCGGCCACTTCCTGTTCGTTCCACTTTCTGATAGCCTCTGTGAGTTCGTGTAGGATGCCCTCGTACCTGTCTACGATGACTTCGTAGGCTGCTTCGCTCATGTTCTGAAGGATGGTCATCATGTCGGATACCAACTTGTTGCTGTCACCATCCGTGATGAGACATTGCACCTGTTCGAATCCGGGTACGTTACTCGCCAGGGACACACTCAACGGTACGTGACGAGCCACCCAATGGACCTTGGCACTGTCCGACGGAAGGTGCGATGTATCGAACCAGGACTCGAAGTCGAAGGTGGCACGATACGGATAGTAACGCAACAATTCGGCAACGTGAATGTTTTCGTCGTCCAATCGTTGGAAGACTGTCGGCGACGGATGGTAGACGCCACCGGAATAGATCTTTCGCACACCTCCCGTACACCCACGCTCGTGTCGTTCTAGTTCGAATACGCCGCTCCATAGTGCATCGCCACACTTCCTACATCGATACGAATGACAGTACATGTTCACGTCTTGTATGTAGGAAAAGTGTGTCTCGTGAAGATTGATGTACATCGTTTCAGGATAGTGACACAAGGAACGGCGTACGAGTTCAGCAGTCGGCTTTCCCCCCTCTTCCGGTTCGACGAGCGTGTAGACGCACACGTTGGTCTCAAAGGTGGTCTCGACACGATAGAGATCGTCCATCGTCACTCCGTCAAAGTCTTTCATTGCCACCTCGTCACGGTCGTACTTCGCGTAGAGTACCCGCACAGCGGGTTCCAGGTGGGATCGGTCGCATCCACGATGCAGAGCCAGACATCGGAAGAGACACAGATTGTCGGTGTACTTTGTGTTGTGGACGGAGTCTCTTTCCAATCCGATGACGGCTTTGATTCGTTTGATGTACCTCGGCAGTGTGATGTCCACACATCCTATCGGATGATGTACGATGTGATTGACGAAGAAGGTAACATTCGTGACCACCTCACATACCCATTGACTGTCCGGACGCTGATTGATGACCCACTGCAGCACGTCTGTTTCTCGGATACGTTCCAGAAACGCATCAAAGTCTGCAGTGTTTGTGATCAGACACGGTTCGTCAAGGTAACGACCGCAACAATTACAGGACGAATGATAATACCTGTACCTGTTCGTGGTCTTATTTCTTAACACAAACCCGTAACTAAGATTAATCTTAAACGCGTGCGTCTGTTCGCGGAACATGCGTTTCAGTGACGGTTCTAGGGCACTCGTGTCCGGTGTCGACACTGTAATTGTACCTGGATTGTACAGGTCCTCTAGCCGTGTGGGTTCGGATGGTCGACCAATGATCTCGGACGACGTCTTGTAGTTCCCTCGATAGAGTATCGGCGAAGGGAAGTCGGGGTGGTGGTTGTATCGGGTCGTCGTCGTCGTCGTCGTAGTCGTCAGCAACACTCACACGGGGTCGCTCTGTGCGTCTCGCACGTTTGCATAGGGGTGGGTCGTTCGCTTCCATACATACCGACTTCGCAACACTCACACGTGGTCGCTCTGTGCGTCTCGCTCGTTTGCGTAGGGGTGAGTCGTTCGCATCCATACATACCGACTTCATATGACGTAACAGGCTGTCACGTCTCGTGAACTCACGTGCACATCTCTCACAACGATGCAGTGTAGCGCTAGATGGCGCCACTGACGGCGATTTACTGTAGGCATGATCGTCGTGTGTTGTTGTTGATGATGAATGTGTTTGATCTATATGACGTTGTATGTCGGCATGTGTATCGAGCACGAGACCGCAGTGTCGACACGTGTGCTGTTTCATCGTACCTACAACTGAAGGATGGGAGATCCTTGCACGTGTCTATATATCCTACACTGTGTGTGACGTCATAAGAGGTGTGTCTTGTATGAGTGGGCGTGTATGTATGTATTCACCGATCACAACGAGCTATGAAGGTAACAAGAACAACAGACACCAGAATCCTGGATTACATATCATCTTTATTAATTACAATCAAAGCGAGTAATAAAGCGAGTATATATGAAAGCTAAGGCTAAGCACATGCAGTAACAGACAAGCGGCGCCTATAACCCCAGCTATAGCGTAGGGGCGCATTTCCTCTTGTCGTCACTGCAGGCGCTTCTGAAGACTGTTCACTATGTATGAGACGTGGTCGTCGCGCACAACATTTCGTGCGATCTCCTCACATATTGTGCGCACGGCCACGTCTAAGCTGCATTTTTGTGTAGCAAAGTGTGTCCCCGTTAGGGATTCGTTGTTCAGTTCAAGGTGTTTCACACTGTTAAATGGGGCCGAGAACGCCCACGGGATCGATGTGTCAGTTTTCGACCAAATAATATGGCCGTTGTACGCCAGGTCGAGCGTTGATGCATCCCTTTGCAGTGTCTCGTATTCCGAGGCGGTCATGGTGACGTCATAGTCGTCATCGTCACATGTCAACTCCAGTGGTGCTTCGGCTGGAGTTGAAGGTGAAGGTGACATGTCCTCGCATGTCAACTCCAGTGATGAGTTGTGTCGCTCATGTAGCTGGGTAAGGAGGGCCTGTCGCAGCGGCATGGGGGTACGGTGGCGGCGACGTTTTTGGGGAGCCCACTCTATCGGGTTCTGTTCATACGATAGCCGAATCAGCTCCAGACCGCTAGAGGGAGCATCGGTGACCTGTTAGCAACACAACAACAACAACATTAGCAGGGTGTTTTTACATCCATCATTGGAATACCACGTGTACGCAGGATGGCTTGTACACGTGATACGATGTCACGTGACCACTCCGGTGTGCTCGCCATAAACCTGTAATGCTGCACTGCATATCTCAAATTGTCGTGGATCAGGTCACTACGCACCAGGTAGATGACGTTTGACTCACCTTCGAACAGGCGCCACAGTCCGTTGCTTATAAAACGAACGATAGCATCGAGTGCTACTGCACACAGCTCGGTGTACCAGATCTGCCTGTCGTCCCCTCCGTCGTCTTGTTCGTCCCAGGGCAGTGACTCCTTCGGTGTGAGTGGTTCGTCTTCCTTCGCATCCGACACGGTTATACCGCGGGCATGGAGACTCGCTTTCACCCGTGCTATGACATCACGAGCAAACCACGGTGTGCGCGCTACGCATACCAGCTCGGATACTACCATATCAAAGCTATTATATATACGTATAGGATCTACTTTGTACATGTCTTCGTGAACGTTCGCATAGTGACGACTCAGTGATTCGGCCGCCTGGCGAGTGCAAGCAGCGGTTATAGTGGCCATAAATAGACCGTCATCTATCATTTCGTCTGCACGCTTCTGAATGCCATTCACCTTCTCTACTGCTTCCTGTAATTCACTACGTCTCCTATCCTCGTCATGGTCGATATCAGTGGCCCAATCAGTACCAATATCACCATCATTAGCAATCTCCTCATCATCATCATCACTAGACCACGCACACGACCCCACATAGATGACACTTGCCTTATCCTCATTATCGTCGCTGTCCTCCAACAGGCGACGTTTCACCCCTCGTACGCTAGGGGTTGTCCAAGGAGGAGGAGTCTACAACACACGACAGAAGCAAGTGTCAAATACATCGCTGGCAGGTGGCGCCACATCATTCATTCGTTACTGTCAGGTGCTGCCTCTTCCGACTGGAATATTATTTCCAGTACGTCATTGTCAGGTGCCGTCACCTCCGACTGAAATATTTCCAGTAAGTCACTGTCAGGAACCTTGTCCGACTGGATTATTTCCAGTGCAATCAAGGTGTAGTTACGATAGCCCTCCTTTGTCTCCTTTCTAATTGTCACCCTAGCCCGTTTGCCACGTAGGACATTCAGTGCCTCGTAGCGTTCTTGGCCGGGTTTAAGCGTCATATAGTCGCTTGCTGTCATTCCCCCCACGGCCCCCTGAACTATACGATCAAATCCTGTGGCCCACGCTTCATTCCCCTTGTGATCGGCAAAAAGCATACCCATAGCATACTTGTAAACGGGGTTACCCGACTGACGGCCGTGTACAGCACATGTACTGACGCAATGGCGGTTCCCCTTCGTCATTTCAAGACGAAGGACTTTCCGATTACATATACGGCACGCCGGGTAGCATACATATTTATCTGTCAGAGCACATGTTACTAGTGTCAGTGGACGAACAAATGCGTACGTTCCGTCACTTACTTGTTCGAGTTCTGAGAGCAGCATTTCCTCAGATTTGGTATTGGGCGTCGCCATCTTGTTGAATAGTGAAGTCGAGAGCGGTAGAGCGGTGAAGTAGTCGAGAGCGGCAGCAGCGAGTCGGAGAGAGAATGTTTGTCCTGTTGGATTTACCCTGGGCTTATATACATAATCATCCCCTCCAGGCATCGATCACGTGTACCGTAAACAATGACATCACGCGCCCCTGGGTGTTCGCGTCTTATCAGGCGCGTGACTTTATCTCTCTCTCTCTCTCGTA
Source organism: Paraescarpia echinospica (assembly GCA_020002185.1). Classification (NCBI taxonomy): domain Eukaryota; kingdom Metazoa; phylum Annelida; class Polychaeta; order Sabellida; family Siboglinidae; genus Paraescarpia; species Paraescarpia echinospica. Next base: position 1,851,293 of record CM034531.1, on the reverse strand, counting down.
CTCTGTCACCGTGTGGATGACTGTCTGTTTTTTGTGTAATGGCCGCCTTAGCACTGCCTAACGAAGTCTCTCACCTGCATAAGAATCACACCGAGTATATTCTTACCTGCTTCGTTACGCTTTGAACTCTTACCCCAATACCCTTCCGCACTGGGTACATTCTCAATAAGTCGTGCGTCACCTGTATCCAGCAAGCGTTGCCGTAGTTTAGAGGCGCGAAACTTCACGGCTACTATAGCGCGCATCACGGCTCGACGTTGTGATAACCATGTAGCAGTTCGATCCGGTGTCCACCGAATGTTTTTACTCCAGTATTTCGCCTGTATTCCACTGCGTGCAGTCTGAATCTTTCTCGCTGTGTTCTCATCGTGAAAATGTCTGGCTTTTTTAAACTGATAGGCTGCTTCTGCACAAGAAAAGTCTTCGCCCCATATGTGTATATTACATGGATGGAAATTAGATAGGAAGTGTCCAGCACCCCTGAATTGTATATCCAAGCTCTTGACCGCCATATGTTTCATCGCTGACCACTCACAGAGTTCTTTTCTCCCGTCTGTATTGTTAGCGTTCTGATAAGTCGCATTGTCCTAGTCGCACTTCGCACATCATGCGCTCGTGCGCTTATCGCAGGGTCCTATGACTGATATCGGTTTACTACAGTGAAATTTTCCATAACGTCACATGGCTGGCTACATACCCAGGCATCGGTCACGTGTCATCCCTAGATGATGATATCATACGTCCCTGGGTCTTCAGCTTTTCATACACCGGTATTTTTCCACTCTAGTATCGGTCACGTGACAACCCTAGATGATGATGTCATACGTCCCTGGGTCTTCAGCTTTTCATACACTGGTATTTTTCCATTGCTACAGTGTGTCTTACAAGTTGTCTTCCTATCTGCATGCATATGCTCTATCCTATATATACTAGCTCGTTTGTTACATTCTTCACATCATCTCATTCGCAACTATGTCGTCGATACCTTGGGCCCAACTGCGCGCTGAATGGCGTGATCTCGAAATGTAAGTACTTTTATTATTATTATTATTATTATTAATATCATTCTTTGTTTCATTCAATAGATATCCTATACAACATACTATAATCATCACAGTGTTCTTCACATAAACTACCTGTGATGTCTCACCTCTATTATTCCTTATGCTTACGATTGTTATGTGTCACGGTTATCTATATTACCTTTCAGGTCTGTCGATATCATCGATGCTGACCGTGTCACCGAAGTTGCTGCTGACTTGATATGGCGTGAACTCGAATTGTAAGTACTTTTATTCTCTGTTTCATTCGATAGATATCCTATACATATCATACTATAATCATCACAGTGTTCTTCACGTAAACTACCTGTGACGTCTCACCTCTATTATTCCTTATGCTCACGTTCTTTATGTGTCACGGTTATCTATATTATCTTTCAGGGCTGGCTGTATCACCGATGGTCCTGCTGCTACCTGGAGTCTGACAGGAAGTGTCAGTGACTCCAGCAGTGAGGATGATGAGGAGTGCACGTGAGTGTTCAATGATTAACAACAATATTTTACTACCTTATTTATGTTTTCTCTTACCCTGTTGTCGTTTCGACTAGGTATGCGGTGTTTGATTACCGATTACGTCAGCAGACGTCTCCATTACGTATTGTATCATAGTCCGTTGATCTAGCTTGCCCTTTTATCGTATGTCGATTCCCTATGCGGTGTCTGGTTACATCACTGGCTTATCCCACCCGGCTGATATATATATATATATATATATATATATATATATATATATATATATATATATATATATATATATATATATATATATATATATATATATATATATATATATATATATATATATATATATATATCAAACATTTCATATATGTTTTCAGAGAGTACGAGCTCCGTGATAACCACTCCTACTTATTCTGTCACGTGCTACGCGAACTCCTAGAGTCCGTTCCTCCCTTTGACGCAGACCCTGTTCCTTCCCTGATGGAGATCGAAGACTGGGATGCCGAGATCGAAGACTGGGATGCCGAGATCGATCGTTAATTTAATTCTGTATCATTCATTAATAAAATACATGTATACTCGTATATACTCTTGTGTTTCGTTAGTTCTTTCACACACGCACATCCTCTCTCTCCTCTCATACACGTACATTCATGCACAACTAATACCTCTCTACACGCCTCGTCATCATTAACAACCTAATCAACTTTCAAACTGTGGTTGTTACTAGTTATTCCCTTAGTACTAATTCTTCATACATACATACATACATCACATGTTTTAAAGTCCGAGTCGCTAGATATAGATAGTACTACGGACGCTTAGCGCTAGATGGCACTACGGACGCTTAGGTACACTTCTTTCCGCTAGGAGGCGCAGATCACGTGACTACTCACTTTGCACAGGGGGGAGGCTCACTTTGCTCAGGGGGGAGGCTTTCGTAACCTCCCTAATATCGCTTAAACACCGCAGGATGCTCATCCAAAAACGCGAGCATACTACTTCCATGGTTTCTGCCCATGACTTCCCACAGCCGGACAATGCAAAATCTACCCAGCTGTGGCAGTGATCGCACACCAAGTGTCGCTTTGCCTTGACTTGCCGCTTGCAAGGCGCCATATCCCGATCAGAATTTATTTAATAACTTAACTAACTTAGTCTTTATAAAGACTGTTTCCTGTGTACTACAGCACACTTTAGGTTACAAATTTCAATTACACAGCCAACTATTTATCCTGATACGAACGCTAACATTACCGGTAGTGACCTAACTTAAATACAATCAATGACGTTACGTTAGGCTGCTTTATTTATTTAGGTTACGCCGCCCGATTATGGCCCTTGCTTAATTTTAACAACAATGCTACCTAATCAAAATATCTAGCAAGTACTGGTTTACACATATATTATCTTATGTAAGTAGTTTAGTGGTTGTTACTTTATCTCCTACATATTCTACCACATAATCAGGTTTGTTAAATCTTGTTTACAAATTATCGAAGCCTAAATGAGTTACCCTATTATCACTCACTATACTAAGGTATTCTAAAATACTATAACTAACTAACTTTAAGCACAACTGCCACTCAATATATGTTTATTGCAACTTTATGAATGATGTTAAGGCAAGAATAATACTTATCAATCAGTAATTCCACTTGTTTATCAACTTTTCTGCACCACCAATTTCTACGATCTATCTCCGCCAAATATAGCCTCGAATATGTGCTGGTGCTTTCGGTGTCTTGAAATAAGTCTTGCTGCCGAGTTCTGTACCATCTGCAATTTCTTCATAAGTGCCTCGGTGATGCCGTACAGGACCGCGTTACTGTAGTCCAGCCGCGATGTCACCAGGGCGTGGACTAGTGTCTTGCATGCATCAGTAGTAAGACAATGTCTTATTTTTGAAATTACGTAGAGATGGTAGTACGCTGGCTTGCACATCCGTGACACGTGTGACGACATTGTTAGTCCAGAGTCAATTGTAATCCCGATGTTGCGGATGGTCGGTGACGGATGTTACATCCGCATACACTAACACACGAAACGTCATGCAGGTGTTTACGATTTGGTGCCGTGATGATAATAGCCTCGGTCTTGTTTTCGTTCAGCAGGAGATTGTGGTCTGACATCCACTGCTTCGCTTCTTCGATGCATCGCTCGATGAGGTCAACCGCATCAGCGGCTTCTCCATCCCGCGTCCCACCCAAGTCAACATACAATTGGGCGTCATCTGCATAAAGATGGTATTGCAGCTTGTGCTTTCTGAAGATAACACCCAGTGGCAGAGTGTATACGGAGAAGAGAATTGGGCCCAGCACAGACCCCTGTGGGATGCCAGATTCGAGCAATGTTCTATGTGAGTTGTGGCCACTAATGCACACTGACTGAGTCCGGTTCGACAGGTATGACTCCAGCCATTTCAGTGCGATGCCTTCAATGCCTATGCTGCGCAGCTGGTTGATTAACATCGAGTGGTCAACAGTATCAAACGCCGCACTCATATCGAGCAGCTCTGCCAGTACACCTTTCCTTTTGTCATAGGAATGGAGATGGTCATTCTGAATGCGCACCAGTGCTGTCTCAGTGCTGTGATGTTGTCTGTACGCACTTTGAAAAATGTCCATCAAATTGTTGTCGTCTAGATGCTGGCGAAGTTGGACTGCTACGTGGCGCTCCAGTAATTTTGAAATAAATGACAAGTTCAATATAGGCAGGTAGTTGTTCATCGAGTCTGAATCAAGGTTTGGTTTCTTTAATAGTGGTGTGATCACAGCATGTTTGAAGTTGGCCGGCACGGACCCCGACTCGAGCGACATGTTGATGATTGTAGCTAATGTCGGCGCAAGAACGTCAACGTTTGTTTTCACGAGTGAGTTTGGAAGTGGATCGAGCGCGCTTGATTTTGTTGGACATTTCCTTACCAAAGAGAGAACGCCGTTTGTGGTGATGCCGTAAAACGCATTGACTGTGCAAGACTGTTCACAATGCACGTACTCAGCGTTGACAGTTTGCAGGCGTCTACTCGCTAACTGGCTTCGAATGTCTAACACTTTGCGTGTGAAGTGCACGAGAAAGTCATCTGCCAGTTGTGCTATACCAGACACAAGACTGGGCTGTTTTGGAGTAGTTTTTCTCTTCATCAAGTCATCCATGATCCTGAACAGTGCTTTGTTGTTACGTGCACATTAATAAAAACATTTTTGTAGGATTTGGCTTTCACAGACTGTATTTGCTGTTTGTAAGTTTCACGCTGTCCAGTGTTGATGTCTCGGTCAATCTGCAGCTTTGTCAGTCTCCATTTCCGCTCTGCTTGTCGGAGCTTTCGCTTAGCAAGCGATAATTCCACTGTGTGCCAAGGCGTGTTGGGACGCACAGTAATTGACCGTGTGATCAACGGAGCGTGGCTGTCTAACAGTTCTTGCAAGGAAGTGTCATACTGTTGCGACAAGTCTGCAATGTTGTTACACGGGCTTGTTGCCAGGTGTGAAAGTTCGAAATCTGATCTGAAATTCGTGGGATTAATCGCAGCATATTTTCGATAAGAAACCCGTTTCTTTGTTCGGTTCGGCTTTGGTGCTTGGAGCAGGCAGTGTATAGCGTGGTGATCGGTGAGCAGGGATCCCACCGTCACTGATGTCAGAACGCTTCCTGACGATGGTGAAATTACGAGGTCCAAAATATTGCCGATGGTGTGTGTCGGATCACGAACATGTTGCTGCAAGTTGGTGACGTGCAGGAGATCAGAGAAATCGTTTGAGTCTTTATTTCCGGCCTTTCCATAGTGGATGTTAAATCGCCCACGATAGTTAGTCCAGTCAACTGTGCTGTGAAAAGTTCCAGGAGATTGGTGAACTCGGCCATAAACGTTTTGAAAGAAACACCGCCTCGGCCTGTGGATGGAGGTCTGTAAACGAGTAATAACCTGATAACACTTGATGGTGTAGCAAACACCACCTCGAGGCACTGGAAGGACAATGCTGGCCAGTGTCGCGATAAGATCATGTTGATACACGACTTGTATAAAACACCGATTCCCCCACCTCGTCGGTAGGGCCGAGGTTGGTTGACTAAGTTATATCCATCCGGGGTCAACTTGCTGGTGTTTGGGATGTCCTTGGGGTCATCTGTCAGCCACGTCTCTGTAAGCGCGATGATGTCAAGATCATGTTTGTGGATATAATCGGTAATGAAATCAGTTTTGTTCCTGACGGATCTTGCATTTAGCAGAGCAAGGTTTGTGCAGTTGCAAGGATTGTATGGTAATGTCAGAGTAATCAAGTTGTCACGTCGATGTACAGGCTTAATGGGAGTTGTTGGTCGCGCTGACACAAGTACACGTATCGGTCGTTGTTTGCGTGCACCCCCACGACAACTTCGATGGGTGGGCCGATGGAGTGCCACCCCCGCTTCACAAGCAGCTCTCCGGGCAGCACTGTTGAGCCGAATGTGACTGTGACCGCTGGACCGTAACCGATACAGGCAGTCTTGGGTCATGCTGGGCGTGTAAACAATGTTCTTTTTGTCCGGGTTACACATGACCGATCACAAGCTTGTTAACGTCACACAGGTGCAATCGTAAATGTAAAATGTAAGTCGGTTAAAATAGTAAAAAGTCACAAAACACTTGATAACACCGCTTAGTCCAGTGTCCTCTTGGTGTATTAATAAAATATATATACAAACTTGAGTGCTGTAGATTGGCTAGAACTGGTAAAATCCTCAATATATCCAGATAGCATCTATAGGTGCAGCCACATAGGCGCAGACCATGCTAACACATGCCTCATCGTCGACTGCTCGAATGAACTTTGACTGTGACACCCTGAAATATTGTAGGTTTGTTAGGGCGTTCGATAACAAGGTCAAAGTGACTCTTGAATGCAGTGTCAAACTTTCTATCCTCATACAAATGTGTGTTGGTATGGCTAGTATGGTGATCGAATCATGTGTCGTAATGGAGCATAGTGCAGGATATAAGACGGCACGACAGCTGCTAGAAGACAAGTTTGGCAACGCATACACTGTTGTAGATGCATGGATTAGGAGGGTGACAGTAGGCCAGGTAATTTCCCCTAAGGACTTGTGATAGCTTAAGAGTGTTCGCAGACGAACATAGAAATTGTGATGAGGCACGTAAGGCAATAGGGTACATCTCTCAGATCAGTTGTCGTAGAGAAATGGTCAAGAATGTAGAAAGGTTGCCAATGCACTTGCGTTCGAGGTGTCTACATAAAGTGCAGTCGACAAGAAAGAAGTTCCACATGTCGCCAGACAGAGCATCTTATCAACTTTGTAGAAGAAGCTGCTACAGAGAACAACGACCCGGTGTACGGCCAACTGATCTACGCACCGCATGAAAGGAGACACTCCGCCTACGGTCAAACGATCTACTGACCACCAGAGAGGAGACAACCCGCTTACGGTCAAACGATCTACTAACCAGCAGATAGGAGACAGCCCGCCTACAGTCAAACGATCTACTCACCACCAGAGAGAAGACAGTCTACCTACAGCCAATCGATGTACGCGCCACAGGAAAGAAGGCAGTACGACCGACGCCAGGGAAACGAGAGAGGGATTGGTGCGAGCAATATCACATCCAGAAGCAGAAAATGGTGATGTTTGTCCTCTTTGCAGCCAGGGACATACTTTGTTCGGCTGCAGTCAATTTAAGAGCTTAAGGGTCTTATGCTACAACTGTTTGAGTCCTGGTCACTACTCCGCAAAATACAAGTTAACCCGCACTTCCTCCGCGTAGGGCAGCCATCTGAAGCACACGAAGTTCTTACACGAAGTCAGCCCTTCAACAGTCAAGCAGAGCACCGAACAGAGCCAAAGTGCCGTCAACTGTCAAACCAGCCGGGAAGGACGAGACAGACAGTTGTAATATCACTGGGGCCAGTAACGTCAGTGTAGCCCTATCCATTGTATCTAACAGGGTGAGGGCAAGTCATTCACTGAGATACATTGAGACCTATGCGTTGCTGGACAGCGGGTCCACCTGCACCTTTTGCTCTGAGAGACTCGTAAATGAGTGCGGCTAGGCGGAGAATCACAAGAACTTACGTTGATGACACTTCACATGGAGGATAGAAGAGTGAACTGTTGAGTGGTCAACCTAGAGGTGGCGGCCATAGATGGCGACTATGACGGTCCGGAGCGCGTGTTAACCAGACCAGCAATACTAATCAAGAGATCAAACATTGGACAACAGTGTCAGTTGAAGTAATGGCACCACCTCCGAGGCACAGATATCCCAAAGTAGACGCAATATCCGTGATGCTGCCGATAGACCAAGATAACCCAGACATCCTGATGCCACTAGAGGTACAAAGCTATGACGTCGGTGATTCCTGAGCGACAATGACACTGCTGGGATGGACCTTGAACGGTCCTATTGATACAGATCGAGGAAACCATTGCTCTGGAGAGATCACGGTCACTTCGCGTTTCCTTGCCATCGATGACAACTTACACCAACAGATGGAAAAGTTCTGGAAACTAGAGGAATGGGACACACTGGTAAACGAGAAGCCGGAGATGTCCATTAACTACAAGAAAGCGCTATCAGTTTGGGAGGATAGCATCACACAGAAGGACGACAATCATTATGAACTCGCCATTCCTTTCAAGCAAAATTCACCTGACAACCGTCAGATTGCAGAAACACGGCAAAACGAGCTCAAAAGAAGATTCAACCGAGATGTCACTCCGAAGAAGGACTACAGCGGCTACATGCAGAACCTCGTGAATAAAGGATATGCTGAACACGTAGACTAGACAGGATCCGAAGCCACACAATGGCGACCCCTGAGTTTGCTGAAAGGTTGCTAGGAAGAAGAAGATGGATATGCGAACCAAGCTTCTTAGCCGAAGAGGAAAGTAAATGGCCCGTGCGCAAGCAAGTTAGACCCCTAACGGATGGAGACCCTGAAGTAAAAGGGCCGAGAGAGGCGAGGGTCTATACTACTCAGACTTCATAGACCTACTCGTTCTCAAACATTCGCCGTGGTACTGGGCGAAAAGAAGCATTGCAAGGTTAGCGAGAGTAAAACCGATGCTACTGGCAAAATCAAGGGAGAACAAATCCGATGTACAAAGGAAGTCTTACGATTGAGTTAAAGTTAGCCAATTGTAGACACGTGGTGATTGCTTGCGTATATAGAGCACCTGAGTCTGACTTAACTTTATTTTGTTACAATATTGACCGCTTATTTAACCAGGTTGTGACGAAGAAAACTTTATTTAACTGTGGTGATTTCAACATAGATTTACTGAAATATGAATCAGCACCAACAAATTCCTAGATTTGATATTTAGTCTTGGTATGTGCCCAGTAATTACTAAGCCTACTAGAATAGCGAATGTGTCGGCAACACTTAGTGATAATATATTTACCAACGATACTGATAGTAATATCAGGAGTGGATTACTCATTACTGATATAAGCGATCGTTTGTCCGTTTTTGCTCTTTGTAAGTGGAAGCCGATGTAGTCGTAGTTGTCCAACTCAATACAAACGTCATACAAGTTATACAAACAGTTTCTTGCTAATAGAAATAAGTACACAGAAATGAGATATAAATCGTATAACAATAAAGTAACATCCGGCATACGATATGTAAAACGTGAATATTATAGTAAGTTATTGTCAGAACACCGGGGTAACTTATCAGGGACTTGGAAAATTGTACGTAAAATCATGGGGAAATCTTGACTTGAATGCAATAATTATCCTGTACAATTCTATATCAAAGGTATTATAATCGGTGACCGGCCTACGATTGCTAACACGATCAATAAACTTGTACTTTACAGGCATTGGACCAGAGCTAGCCAAACCAATTGAAACTCCACCAGGAGTGTCAGTTCTTGATTACATGGGAGAACCCAATGAACATTCGATGTTTTTAACACCAACTAACAAATAAGAGGTTATACGCACTGTCAATATTTGCGGAAATAAATTGTCTGCCGATTGTGACGGCATTACGATGAGTCTCGTCAAAAATATAATTGAATGCATTTCTGAACCTATGACACATATATGTAATCTGTCGTTAAAAAGTGGCATTTTCCCACATAAGATGAAAACAGCTAACTTAATTCCTTTATTTAAATCTGGTGAGAAACATGTGTTTACCAACTACAGTCCGATGTCACTTCTACCGCAATTCTCTAAAATACTCGAGAAACTGTTTAATTCTCGACTTCAAAGCTTTGTGAATTCCTGTAATATCTTAAATTCATGTCAATATGGGTTCAGAATTGTTTATTGATGTAACAAATTCGTTAGAACATAAAAATTGTGCAATAGGCGTTTTTATAGATAAAGAAAGCTTTTGATACCCTTGACCATAAACTGCTGTGTAAAACACTTGAACGCTCTGGCATCCTTGGAAATGCATATAATTGGATTAGCTAATCGTAGCCAATTTGTAAACATTGACGGCTACAGGTCAGACACTCAAAGAATAACACGTGGAGTTCCACAAGGTTCTATACTTGGACCGAAGCTGTTGGTATAGTTTCATCAAACCAAATCATAAGCACTATTATATGTATTTAAATTAGGTCACTACCGGTATTGTTAGCGTTCGTGATAGAATAAATAGTCAGCTGAGTAATTAAAATCTGTAACATAAAGTGTCTGTAGTACACAGGAAACAGTCTTTATAAAGACTAAGTTAGTTAAGTTATTAAATAAATTCTGATAGTGATATGGCAAGTCATGCGGCAAGTCAAGGCAAAGCGACACTTGGTGTGCGATCACTGCCACTGCTGGGTGGATTTTGCATTGTCCGGCTGTGGGAAGTCATGGGCAGAAACCATGGAGGAGGGATTCACCTTTCAGTGCATGGGTGTTGGAAGGCGGAGTGTCTGCAGAAGGAGATAGTTAGGTTGACAGATATTGTGAAGGGGATGGAGATGGGAATTAGGAAGGAGACAGGTGGAATGGAGAGAGACGACAGGGAGAGTGGTGGGAATACTGCAAGACTAAAGGAGAATAGCAGTGGCAAGAAGACTGAGAAAAGGAGATTGAGAGGAGGGAAGGTGATTGGAGGGGAAGAAATTGGAAAATCGACGACAGAAAACGTGACAAGCGTGAAGGTGACAGGGGAGAAAGTGACCGTAGAGAAGGAGGGAGGAAAGATGGGACGGGAGAGGAGAGAAGAAAATGAGATGGGAGGAAAGATGAAGGGACGAAAGAAAGTGAGAGCAAATGTGATAGAAGAGAAGTCGATAAAAGGGACGATGACAGAAGGAAAGGAGACAAGAGAAAAAGCGATAAGAAAGAACGGATCGGAAAAGAATGTGACAGGCGAGAAGACGGCAAGTGGAAAAGACAACAACCAGACAGATGTAAACCGGAGAAGGAGCTACTCTGAGGCAGTGATTGAGGGGGCAATGAGGAAAGAGAGGGTGTTTATGGGCGACTCCATTATGAGAAAGACGGACAAGAAACTAAGCGAGGGGAAGGACGTCGTTGTTTGTCTACCGGTGGCTGGGATAGAACATGTGACTGAAAGGGTAGAGAATGTATTGGGGCATGGCAAGGGAGGGTCTATACAAGTACACGTAGGAACAAATAATGCAGACAGGGGGGAACAACTGGGATAGTACAGAAGTATAGACAGTTAGTGAGGAAACTAAAGAAGACAAGAGTTGAACAGATTATTATCTCAGGAATTTTGTCAGTAATGAGAGGAAGGGGGGCAACGTATATCAACTGCAGAAGGATGGCGATCAACGCACTAGTTGAGCAGATGTGTGAAGAAGAGGGGATGAGATTCACATATTTATGGGGATACTTTCTTGGGAGGGAAGATATGTACATGAGAGATGGCCTCCATCTTAATGGAAAGGGGGCAACAGTTTTCTCAGAGAGCTGCTGCGATCTGTTGACAGTGGGACATGTTGCATCTATTTAAGCTAGATTCGCAAGGGGGACTCACAGAAAAGCATGAAACTGGAGGCATGCACAAATAAATCAGCAAAGAACAGTCTGGAAAACTCTTCTGAAGCTGGATATAAATGTGTTTGTTTAAATGCAAGGAGTATAATAAACAAAAGAAATGAACTAAACATTATGGTAGAAGATATTGACCCTCACATAATAGATATAACCGAATCCTGGACCACCACTGATATATCAGATGCCGAATTGGGACTGACAGGATATGTAATGTTTAGGAAAGATAGAATAGGAAGAAAGGGAGGTGGAGTTATTTTATATATTAAAGAATCTATCCAGGCTTATAAAATAAAATTAGAAAGAGAAGCAGATTGCGAAGAAGCTGTTTGGTGTAACATAGTTACAGGAAACTCAACATTAACAGTTGGGTTAGTTTATCGAAGTCCAAACATAAGCATATAAGAGAATGAAAAATACAAAACGCTATAAGGGAAGTAGTTTTTACTTTTAGTTCAAGATACTTTCCTTTCTCAACATGTGCTAGAACCACCCAGGGGTGAGAATGTGTTAGACATAGTTTTGTCCTCACAGAATGAATTAGTTGACAATGTCAAGCTATGTGAGCCACTGGGGAGTAGCGATCACAACCAGATACATTTTACCATCAAAGTAAAATCAGAAAGGAATAGTAACAAGCAATATAGGAGAAATTTCCACAAAGGAAGGTATAAGGACATGAGGAAATATTTAGCAAAGGTAGACTGGAATAACACACTGAAAAATAAGACAGCAACAGCATGCTGGAATATATTAAAGAGTGAAATTAAGTGCATAGTCGATAAATTTGTACCCTTAAAAAACAAGGGAAACGGTCAAAAAGAAACACTTATCGAAAGAAGCCATTATAAAAATTGAGTATAAACAAATGATGTGGAAGTCATATAGATGTACTGGAAATGATGAAGACTACAACATTTATAAAGAAGCACATAACCAAGCTACAGCTGAAATTAGAAAGTCAAAGAGAAGCTATAAACAACAATTAGCTAGTAATATAAAACATGACAGCAAGAGTTTTTATGCGTATGTTCGAAGCAAACAGAAAGTTCAAGATAAGGTCGGTCCTCTAGAAGATAGTGCTGGAAATATAATGTCAGAAGGATTCTTAACGGCAGAAGACCTGAATGAGTATTTTAGTTCAGTGTTTACCTGGGAAGATATTAGTTCACTGCCAGTACCAGAGACTAAGTTCAAGGGGCAGATTCAGACTATTTAGGACAGTTAATTGTAACCCCGGGAATGGTAGCTAAGAAAATAAGGGCAATGAAGGATAATAAATTATCTGGAGTGGATGGGATTCCGCCCAAACTACTATTGGAGTGGTTCCTTTAGAATGAAAAGAGGCAAACATTGTATCGTTATTTAAAAAAGGTTCGAGAAACAAGTCAGAGAACTATAGACCAGTGAGTTTAACATCAGTGATTTGCAAATTATTAGAAAGACTAATTAAAGATCACATGGTGAATTTTCTTGTTAAACACAACTTGATAAACCCATCTCAACATGGGTTTTTTAAAGCGAGGTCATGCTTAACAAATATGTTATGTTTTTTGGAAGACATCATTAAGTGGGTAGATGAGGAATCACCAGTAGATATCATCTACTTAGATTGTCAAAAAAGCTTTCGACAAAGTACCACATCAAAGATTACTGCTTAAACTAAAGGCCCATGGCATTGAAATGGTATAATAAACTGGATAGAAAAATGGCTGATTGACAGAAGACAACGGGGAGTTGTTGATGGGGAGGCTTCAAACTGGAAATCGGTATTGAGTGGGGTACCACAGGGATAAGTACTAGGACCTATATTATTCTTAATATATTATCAACGATTTGGATGATGAAATAACAAGCAAGGTGTTGAAATTTGCGGATGATACAAAAGTGTTTAGAAGGATTAAAAATGATGGAGATAGACAGCATTTACAAGATGATTTTGACGGGTTGATCAAATGGTCTGAAAAGTGGCAAATGCTGTTCAATTTTGGGAAATGTAAATACCTCAACACAGGACTTGGGAACGAAGAGGTAGAATATATAATGGGGGTACTGTACTAAGTACTACTGTAAAAGAAAAGGACTTAGTGTTAACCATTAGTGCTGATATGAAGGTTTCAGTGCAGTGCGGAATTGCAGTTTCAAAGGGAAATCAAATCCTTGGATTAATTAGGCGAAATATAGCGTATAAGGAAAAATAACTAATAATAACGCTGTACAAAACAATAGTGAGGCCTCATTTAGAATATTGTATACAAGCATGAAGCATATCGCAAGAAGGACATAGATATGCTAGAAAGAGTACAGAGGATAGCGACTAAAATGATACAAAAACTGAGGGATCTTAGTTATGAAATTCACCTAAAAGAATGAGGTTTAACAACATTAGAGACCAGGAGATTGAGAGGAGATCAGATAGAAGTGTTTAAAATAATAAATGGTTATGAAAATATTGTTATAAATATTTGTTTCTCAGTTAAGAAAGATAGAAGGACTAGCGTAAATGAAGTCACATTAGCAAAGGAGCAGTGTAGATTAGATATAAGAAAGTTCTCATTTTTACAAAGGACTGTAAATGAATGGAACAGATTATCTGCTGATTGCGTTGGGTGCTAGTAGCGGGAACGTGTTTAAAAATAAAATCGACACATAGATCAGAAGGGCGAGATACACATAGATAAAAGGGTTGGACTCTCGATAAGCCAAAGGGCTTCCTTGTCCACCTGCCACCTAGAGTTAATTGGGTGGCAATCTTGTTAAATCTTATTAAATATGTTTGGATTTTGTTTTGAAATTGACATCAGGTAAAACAACTGTTATGACAAGTGTCGACAAAGGAGTAACATAACATTATAAGTAGCTTTACTTCAATGTCACTCCCTTCATAGGTTTCACCAAATGCTTTGTATATTTACATGTACTTTACTTAACAGTTATTTACTTTAAAGTTTTTGTTTGATTCGTTTGAATAATTTTTTTAATTTTGATTTAATTGAAAAGAAGAAATATCCTTTTAAGAAATGCGACGTTGAAAGGCAACATTTCGAGAAAGAAACCGAAACCGTGCAGATGAATGATGTGATGCAGAACGCAACCGACAAGTCAGCAGAACCAGTGAGATACGTCGTCTCGATCCCGTGATGTCAGAAGACGGAGTACTCCGTGTAGGTGGTCGCTTGAGAAACGCAGGAGGATCAGAGGAAGCTAAGCATCCTATCATCCTACCGAGAAACCACCCTGTCGTTGAAGCCATCATACGTGACAGTCACGATGTATGTTGTCAATCAGGAGGGGAACATCCGACGTCTGAATAAATATTGTTGTGAGTTTGTTTCAAATGCATCGCCAATTGGTAGATCACATATCATTGGTCGAAGAAAGTGGTTGGATATTGAGAGAGAGACGTCCCTGGTGCGTAACAGATTTTGGATCTTAGGTGTCAGATCTACAATTCGAAGAATACTACGGGACTGCTTCATGTCCAAGAAGAGACACGCAAAGCCACGTGAGCAAAAGATGGCTGACCTCCCGAGTTGTATTGTGACAGAAGGTGAACCACCCTTCACGTACAGAGGCGTTGATTAGTTTCGCCCATTTCTCATCAAGCGGGGACGCAGCACATATGCCCACACCCCCTCTCTCTAACACATTAAAAAATACACACAGGCATTACTAGGGAACTTTCATTAACGGGTATAAAATACAGGTTCTTAAAAATATATTACGACCTATCAAGCTTAATAATTTAAGGAAATATAGATGTAATTATGTAAGTATGTATATATTTATGTAACTATATATGTATATATATATATATGTGAGTGTGTGTGTGTGTGTGTGTGTGTAGGTATGCATGTAACTATGCACGTATGTAAGTATACATGCATGTACGTATGTATCCACCAACTCGTACGACATTTCTCCATCACCTGTCTGAGAACGTTTAACCTATAACGACCGTACCTACGCTATAGTTAAAAAAAAATTAAAAAAATCTTTCTTTTTATATTTGTTTAATTTTCTGTATTTTTAATTTGTTTAATTAATTAGTTTATTATTTAACTAATTAATTACTATAAAAATTGTATATGTCAGCAAATGCAAAAATGTCGATACATGAACTGTCAATCAAATTGGCAAAATCTGTTGATCTTTCGATACGTTTGAGGTGCCAAGATTGCACATATACTACTGATATACACGAATACGCTAGTTTTGGAGCATTGTAAGTGTATCTCCACCCAGGGACCGCGGTACACTCGCCTCTTTCTCTCCGTTTCTCTCCCTCTCCCCCTCTCTCTCTCTCTCTTTGTCCCTCTCTCTCGCTCTTCCCCCGTCTCTCCCCCCCCCTCTCTCTCCCCTCTCTCTCTCCCCTGTCTCTCTTCCCCCCTCTCTCTCGCCCCTCTCTCTCTCTTCTCCCGTCTCTCTATCCCACCCCCTCTCTCTCCCATCTCTCCTCCCTCTCTCTCTCTCTCTTCCCCCCGTCTCTTTCTCCCCCTCACTCTCCCTCTCACTCTGTGTCTCCCTCTCCCTCCCTCTCTCTCTCTCTCTCTCTCTCTCTCTCTCTCTCTCTCTCTCTCTCCCTCTCTCTCTGTCTCTCTCAATATCCAATCACTTTCTTCGATCAATGACATGTGATCTACCAATTGGCGATGCATTTGAAACAAACTCACAACGATATTTATTCAGACTAATTTACCTTTCAGTGTACACGTCTTGTTGTCAGTCGTTCACCAAACAGTGTCATTGTGACATTATGTTAAAGTTAGCAGCTGTCGCATGCAATGTTGCTGTTGTTCTACGGGTGGGTGCAAGCTAGTGGAGGAAATATTCGTCCACCTTGCGCGTTCATTTTCACGATCGATTTGCTTTTCGATTCTGGTATGTTGCACACCTGAGCTCAGATTCCTGAAGATAATAGGCGTGTATCGCCACCCAGGCATCGAGGTCCACTCGCCTCTATAGGCACTATATAAGTTATTATTATTATATGCGCCGAATAATTGTCTCGTTTTTGAATTAGCAGCAGACGTAGTGTTGTAGTATCACCACCATAACAATACCAATACTATGGAGATTGTTTCGAAGAACACTGAAACGCTGGGAATAATCCGTAGAAGAGCAGCTAAGCTGATTCACAAACTCAGATATTTTAGTTGTGGATAACGCCTAACTGATTTAGTGGTTATGAATTAATGTAATATAAATTCTGTCTTCAGACTTAATGGAATATAGTTAGCTAGGTCATCTGTACGCCACGGAAGGTGTCGCAATCTTTCCGCGTTCTGGGAATGCTCGCCATATTAACGAGATTTCGCAATCCATTGCAATATTTTCGTTTTCAATACTGGTGGATTTGACAAACAATTTTAACCAGCGTATATATTCATGTTGTTTATGTATACACTCTTACAGAGGGCGGTAAGTACTAATTAATGTTTTGTGAAAATGACAACACTACCTTTACACATAAATTAATGATACCTAATAAATGTTGGATGTTCAATAAACATGTATGTGGCTTCTCTATTCACTTACCGTGTTGTTGCTACGGATTACAACCTTGTTAAATATTATAAAAGGTAGCATTGGTTGGTTTGCTGAATTAATTGCCCTTCTAAATACCTGCTACATACACCTTATGTAGGCCTACGAGCAGTTGACGATGGGCCACTCGAGGACGACACGGCTACTCAAACAGTGCAACAATGATTTGGTTTTGTTAACGTCTTCTTCTTGCGTTTGATTCTAGGATCGAGCTTATCACGTGCAAGCTCCATATTCTGAAGCAGACGCACTTTGGTTTAGTTTGACCAAGTTCCCGTTGCACTGAACACTCAATGTGTATTGTAACAAAAAGCGTTTCTATTAATAAAAAAATCATACATTTGCTGCAATATGACGACTCGTCAGCACTGTGTTTGTATCTATGCCGTTCTCTATAATTTTGATAATAAAATGGCGCGATAACTATCATGCGCAGGCCACTATGAAACCTATCGATCGTGAAACCATATAGATGAATGCGTCGAACCATCATGTGGCGATAACTATCATGCCGCGAGTGGTGAATACGTAATACTTCCTGGTTAAAAATAAAATAAAAACTGGTATTACCCGTTTGTCCTTATCCTCCGCCTGTGTCAGCTGAACCGTAACTACACTGAATGTAGCTGTGTGTTGGCCGCAAAGTGCACATTAAAATAATTTTAGCCAGATATATTACATGTCATTAGAAGAGGGAATGGTTCCTTTA
This sequence comes from Paraescarpia echinospica, assembly GCA_020002185.1. Classification (NCBI taxonomy): domain Eukaryota; kingdom Metazoa; phylum Annelida; class Polychaeta; order Sabellida; family Siboglinidae; genus Paraescarpia; species Paraescarpia echinospica. The sequence goes on along the minus strand of CM034531.1, from coordinate 1,833,538 downwards.
GAATGGAAAGAAGCAAACATTATACCGTTATTTAAAAAAGGTTCGAGAAACAAGTCAGATAACTATAAACCAGTGACTCTAACATGGGTGATTTGCAAATTATTAGAAAGACTAATTAAAGATCACATGGTGGATTTTCTCGTTAAACATAACTTGATAAACCCATCTCAACATGGGTTTCTAAAAGCGAGGTCATGCTTAACAAATATGTTATGTTTTTTGGAAGATATCGCTAAGTGAGTAGACGAGGGATCACCAGTAGAGATCATCTACTTAGATTTTCAAAAAGCTTTCGACAAAGTGCCACATCAAAGATTACTGCTTAAACTAAAGGCCCATGACATAGGAAATGGTATAATTAACTGGATAGAAAATGGCTGATTGACAGAAAACAACGGGTAGTTGTTGATGAGGAGGAAATCAGTTTTGAGTGGGGTATCAGAGGGATCAGTACTGGGACCAATATTATTCTTAATATATTTCAATGATTTGGACGATGATATTACAATTAAGGTGTTGAAATTTGCAGATGATACAACGTGTTTAGAAGGATTAAAAGTGATGGAGATAGACAGCAGGGTTAACCATTAATGCTGATACGAAGGTTTCAGAGCAGTGCGGAATTGCAGCTTCAAAGGGAAATCAAATCCATGGATTAATTAGGCGACATTTAGCGTATAAGGAAAAATAACTAATAATACCGCTGTACAAAATAATAGTTAGGCCTCATTTAGAATATTGTATACAGGCGTTGAGGCCATACTGCAAGAAGGACATAGATATGTTAGAAAGAGTACAGAGGAGAGCAACTAAAAATGGTACCAAAACCGGGGGATCTTAGTTATGAAAAACGCCTAAAAGAATGTGGTTTAACAACACTAGAGACCAGGAGATTGAGAGGAGATCAGATAGAAGTGTTTACAATATTGAATGGTTATAAAAATATTGATAGAATATTTGTTTCTCTGTTAAGAGAGATAGAAACACTAGAGGACATAAAGTTACATTAGTAAAGGAGCAGTGCATATTCGATATAAGAACGATCTAATTTTCACAAAGGACTGTAAATGATTGGAACACGTTATCTGCTGATTGCGTGGGTGCTAGTAGTGTGAATATGTTTAAAAATAAAATCGACACATACCTCAGAAGGGCGGGATACACGTAGATAAAAGGGGTGGACTCTCGATAAGCCAAAGTGCTTCCTTGCCCACCTGCCATCTAGAGTTAATTCTCTGGGTGGCAATCTTGTTGAATCTTTTTAAATGCTGCCTGTCAAACTGTGCCACTCTAGTGTTATAGTGGGTTGTGTATATTCGCACATATTTAATGGAATGTAGTTAACTAGGTCATCCGTAGGCCACGGAAGTTGTCGCAATGTTTCCGCGTTCTGGGAATGCTCGCCATATTAACGAGATTTCGCAATTCATTGCAATATTTTTATTTTCATTAGCGGTGGATTTGACAAATGTTTTAATTTTAAACAGCGTATTTATTCAAGTTGTTTGTGTATACGTTCTTACAGAGGGCGGTAAATACTAATTAAACATCCAAATGTTTATGTGAAAATCGTATTAAATATTGTAAAATGTAGCAATGGTTGGTTTGCTGAATCGGTTGCCCTTCGAAACACCTGCCACATACACCTTATGTAGGCCTAGGGGCAGTTGACGACGAGCCACACGATGACGACACGTCTATTCAAACAATGTAACAGCGATTTAATTGTTAACGTTTTCTTCTTGTGTTATCCTAGGATCGAGCTTATCACGTGCAAGCTCCATATCCTGAAGTCAGACGCACTTTTGTCCAGTTTGACCAGGTTCCCGTTGCACTGGACACTCAATGTGTACGGTAACAAAAAGTGCTTCTATTAATAAAAATAATAATAGTAATAAGGCAACTTCTTTTGCGCCTACATTCTCGGAAACCAAATTCACAGGCGTAGCATTACAAAAGGTTTTGTCAATATCAGAATCGATAAGCCATATTAAAGTCGTCAACAGACGGATCGATACACCAGGGAGCTAAGGTGGATACACAAGGTTATAAAGGTAAGTTTTTAAATGACTGCGAAATTGGATAATATTTTCAGCTGATCTAACAATAAGAGTGAGCATATTCCAGAGAGTTGAGGCAACAATGCCCTAGTTCCAATATTAGTATTGACTCTAGGTACAAAACGTAAATCAGAACTAGATGATCGAAGCTGTTGTTTTTGTTATAGGAGTAAGCAATTAATATAAATATTAGTTTTTAATCGTCACTGAGTTAATGTGGTTTCCTGATAGATACACCACGAGACACCATTCTCACAGTTAATGTGGTGTCCTGATAGATACACCACGAGACACCATTCTCACAGTTAATGTGGTGTCCTGATAGATACACCACGAGACACCATTCTCACAGTTAATGTGGTGTCCTGATAGATACACCACGATTCTCACAGTTAATGTGGTGTCCTGATAGATACACCACGTGACACCATTCTCACAGTTAATGTGGTGTCCTGATAGATACACCACGAGACACCATTCTCACAGTTAATGTGGTGTCCTGATAGATACACCACGATACACCATTCTCACAGTTAATGTGGTGTCCTGATAGATACACCACGTGACACCATTCTCACAGTTAATGTGGTGTCCTGATAGATACACCACGTGACACCATTCTCACAGTTAATGTGGTGTCCTGATAGATACACCACGAGACACCATTCTCACAGTTAATGTGGTGTCCTGACAGATACACCACGAGACACCATTCTCACAGTTAATGTGGTGTCCTGACAGATAGATACACCACGAGACACCATTCTCACAGTTAATGTGGTGTCCTGATAGATACACCACGAGACACCATTCTCACAGTTAATGTGGTGTCCTGATAGATACACCACGAGACACCATTCTCACAGTTAATGTGGTGTCCTGATAGATACACCACGTGACACCATTCTCACAGTTAATGTGGTGTCCTGATAGATACACCACGTGACACCATTCTCACAGTTAATGTGGTGGCCTGATAGATACACCACGAGACACCATTCTCACAGTTAATGTAGTGCCCTGATAGATACACCACGAGACACCATTCTCACAGTTAATGTGGTGTCCTGGTAGATACACCACGTGACACCATTCTCACAGTTAATGTGGTGTCCTGATAGATACACCACGAGACATCATTCTCACAGTTAATGTGGTGTCCTGATAGATACACCACGTGACACCATTCTCACAGTTAATGTGGTGTCCTGATTGATACACCGCGAGGCACCATTCTCACAGTTAATGTGGTGTCCTGATAGATACACCACGAGACACCATTCTCACAGTTAATGTGGTGTCCTGATAGATACACCACGAGACACCATTCTCACAGTTTTCACCTTACGAAACAATTATCATTTCACTGTGGGCCGGTCTTCACCATCATGTTCCAGTATTGGGGGTTTTCTGCCATTTCTGGGGTCTAATGAGACACCAAGAGACACCATAAAAAGTACAAGCCCGTTAAACTGAAAAAGGATGCTAACTAATTGTGTTATAGGAGTGCCATCAACTCGCGGAAGTCAAAATCTGGTAGTAGACGTAGCCGCGTGTATTGCAGGTTGCTCGATGCAACGTCTATCGAGGTCGGGGCGTATAGTGGGGGTATAGTTTTGGAGATGTTACCGGTGTCCATGGGGATAGTGTTAGAGATTTGTTCGCGGTGCCGTTGAATTTTTTTTGCGTACGCGATTGGGGGGTGTCTATGCACCCATCGCATTCCCGACCTACGGACCTGCATACTTTTGCATCCAGTTATCACAGGAATTATAAGTAATTTCCAGCAATATGACGACTCTTCGGCACTGTGTTTGTATCTGTACCGTTCTTTATTCTTTTAATCATCAAATGGCGCGATAACTATCATGCGCAGGCCACTAAGAAATCGATCGTGAAACCATGTAGCTGAATGCGTCGAACCACTGGAGATATGTAGTATAGCCTGTGTGATTGTAATGCCTTTCATGCAAACAAATTGCCCGCAGAAATTCATGCCGCATGAAATGTATACATAATACTTCCTGGTTAAAAATAAATCAGAAACTGGTTTTACCCATATGTCGTTGCGCTCAGCCTGTATCAGTTAAACCGTAAAAACCCTGAATGTAGCTGCATGTTGACCGCAATGTGCACATTAAAATCATTTTAACTAGATTTATTATCACGCTGCCGGTCTGTAAAACTGTTGCACACTAGTATCATTCTGGGTTGTGTATCTTCACACAGTCGATAACAGCCACATGCTCAATTTGTCGTAAATACCCGCAGTGCTGTGTCTAATATCGAGTACATATACGTCTTTAAGCCCGGCACGCACGAGAGCTATCAGCCGGGCAAACGGTCACGCGCGGCTGTTGGCTCAGCTGATAGCTATCGTCGCGTTTCACCGCATACTGTGAGTGAAATGCTGAGCTAACCACTACATATCAAGTTATATGTTTTAATGACGTGATTTGCTAAACATGGCGTGTTTAGATGATGAGACAGATCTTCTGTTCCTGTTGTTGCTACGACGTCGTCGTCGTCGTTGGGGAGCAGCTTACCGAACGACGTGGGCCAGGGATTGGATTCAAAGTCGTCAGGGACAAGGTGTATATTCAAATCTGATTAGAGAACTAAACGCCGAGGAAACCGAAACGTTTCGGCAGTTTCACCGACTGGACGTCGATTCGTTTAGCACCATATTGGCGTTGGCGGGTCCGGTTATCAAAAAAGAGGAGACGAACATGCGATCACGCATTAGCCCCGGCGAGAGGCTCGCAGCGACATTACGTTTCCTTGCAACATGTACTTCTAGTTAGAAGTATAATGTAACCAGCCATGAACATATACGAGGGCGGGGCAATGATGTAGGATAAGTAGATTACAAACTATGAACTGTAAACGGCTGTCTATATAATTACATTTTCATGAGGTATATAATTATTTCAAATCATGTTATAGAAACAATAATAATCATAATGTGTGAAATAAATATAATTATAAATTGTTATATATTATATATATAATATACAGTGTGTGCGTGTGTGTGCGCGCGTGTGTATGTGTGTGTGTGTGTGTGCGTGTGTGTGTGCGTGCGTGCGTGCGCGCGTGTGCTCTGTGTTGATTTTTTGTTAATCGCAGCGCAACACATATATGACGACGACGCACGAGTCGATGTGTCTAACTCGAGAGTTGATTAGGTTGAGTGAATGCGAACTATTTTTGTGGACACTGGAGGTCGAGTGACGTGGATAAACAATTGGTGTTACCCACAGAGCAGTGCGCGGTCTCGCCTCATATAAGCCAAAAGTAGACCTGTGTGCAGCCACGCGTGTCGGAAGGAGTGGAGACGTACGCACGTATCACCGCTCTGGTCGAGTGTGACGGTCGTGATCGACAAGACATCGCGATATAAGATGACGTACCAATCGCTTGAATTGAGTACTATTTGACCGAGATACGAGTATCAAGCGCAGTTCATGTCAGAGAACCGCGATGCTCAGTGGTTATGTTCCGCGAACATTACGATCTGAGATACGTGCTGCTAATTGGTCAGTCGTGCGACCTTTCTAGGTCCCGCGACTGACCTTTGTGTGTTACGCATTCCGAGTAAATCTAAAAGTGTTTCACGCATAACTTCCATATCTAGGTCACGCGTTGCGAACGTTTTATTGTAGGCGACGGAACCCGGACGCCAACAGGTCTTATTTTGAACCCGGACGCCACATACAAATAAATAATATGTAATAATATGGGCAGAGAGCGTCTTTTTTGTTGGGTCAGGATTAGAGGTATGGGTATATTACATGTCTCTGAATGCTTGCCTCCGGCACGTCTGGCGTTGACAAGATGCGGACACGATTTTCAAAATGGGATTTAACACGAGCAACAAAGGGGTCTAACTGGCCCTCTAGTCCATGGACAGTCGCCATAATGTATAAACAAAGTAGACAGGGTTCCATAAAGACCCATCAGAGGCACAACTGCTTCTCGGGCATGCGCTAGTACGCGTGACATAGTTATTAAAGTTACGCGTGACACACTTTTAGAAGCGCTACGACGCGTGACCTATATATGGAAGTTACGCGTGACATACTTTCAGATTGACTCGGAGCGCGTGACATACAAAGGTCAGTCGCGGGACCTAGAAAGGTCGCACGACTGACCAATTAGCAGCGCGTACCTCGTGTTGTATGTTCGCGGTACATAGCCAATGAGCATCGCGATTTTCTGATGACATGTACGGCGCTTCATAGGTGAGAATCACTGAGTGCTACGAAACGTTGAAGCGTGCTGGAGTGACTACAAGGTAGACGTGTTCACGGTTTTACGTATACCGTGGTCTGACAGTAGTAGACTGGTGTTCATAGGCGGTACCACTTAGTCATTCGGGTCAGGCATAACCGCACATGCAGTGAACTTGGGCCGTTGACAGGCGACGCCAGTGAAAAGTGTATCACGAAAGTAGAATAGTGGCCCGTCAAAGTGTCCTTGCTGGACTGCAAGGTCGCCGTTAGTTGGTTTCTCGCCCTGCCCATCGTGAAGGGTGAGTCGTTTTCTATATCGTATGTGCGTGTGTGGGTGTGTGCGTGTGCGCGTGTGCGCGTGTGTGCGTGTGTGCGTGTGTGTGTGTTCGCGTGTGCGCATGCGCGCGCGTGTGTGACTGTGTGTGTGACTGTGTGTGGGTGTGCGTCTGTGTCTGTGTGCCTGTGCGGTTAGACATTTATTGCCCCATCGTCGGATATGTTACGTCCTCTGCACAGTCACTTAGTTAAGACTACATTAAAGCAGTAATGTATTAGCAGTATGTAAAATTATTATTGTGAACGAGGTATCTCCTATTAACTAGGCCCAAAACAAACAAATTAAGCGACTGAGCCAGTCATATACGAACGAACGTGTTGCGAATAGAACATGTATTCCATATCGAAGTATGGCTAATGTGTGAGGTAAAGGGCTCAGCACATTGTTAGTTTTCCCATTGGCGACCATGTTCACGTTTTGTGTGATTATAACAAAACGTGACCTGTAAAGTTTCTTAAACTTCTCACCTGCTGTTAATATCATCTCATTGACATGGTGGTCGAGTTTAGTCAAAACCTAATATTTCTAGCTCTTATAAAATGCCTGTATGTGTGACACCCGTCAATATTTACGAATGGATGCTGGCAGTAATCCAGCTAAACGGTCAACTAGCCAAATTGCTGCCAAATATCCTTCCGCTTAGTAAAATCAGCTACCAATGCACAATTTCACTGTCAACAGCTTCTACAATCACACCGGGAAATCTGACTACTCAAATGCACTTATGTCAGAGCAAGTGAATTTTGTAAAGAAATCATTTCTCAAAAATATATTGCACTTTTTCGTCTGTTACCAAGCAGGAAGTCCAACAGTGTCCTGACCTTATAAACTAGGCCAACGAAATCGGCTAAATAATTTAGTTTTGATAACCCTAGTTTGCCTCTTGGCAAACACCTCAGGTAGATCATTACTATGACGTTTGACAGCTGTCCGATAGCATCATTAGTTATTCATGAATGTATGATCTATTCACATACGTTCGATAACCATCTACACACTAACAATGTATAAGTAGACATATAGAGAGGTTGTTTCGTTATGTTTTTGGTAGGGTAGCTCTCAGACACAATTCCACGATGACCAGTTGGACACCCTCATGTATTGCTAGATGAGGTTAACACACCCACTCACCCAAAAGCACGCACGCACCCACACGTGATCGTACGCACACACACACCCACCCACCCACACACACACACGAGCAAACACGAGCACACACGAGGACACACGAACACACACGCACATACGCACACACGCTCACACGCGCGCATATACGCACGCACACACACGCACGCATACGCACACAACCACTATGACCACGCCTGACCAAGCGTGATATACGCACACAGCTTGTCATCTATCTCAGTTGTCCCAAGGGGCACGTTCCAATTCTTCACGCTTGAATGCCAGCCAGTCCTTGGAACATTTTACGTGAACTTGGCATTGCGTCAAGACGACCAACAAAGCGTAGATGCCGAGGTCGAAGTAATCAACTACCTATCTATACAGTGATCGGTCATCGACCACCCAACAACTACGAGTGCACATCTTCACAAGTACACGACAACCTGATTTCCGTGACTCTTTCCCCAAATCCACTATGCTGTCCGACCACACAAGCATCATTAAGCCTTATCAATTCAAGATCTGTTCGCAACAAAACAACCAACATTTTAGACCACATCCTCGTACACGATCTTGACGTTGTGGCCATTGCCGAAACCTGGCTTTCTATCAGACTCCGACCTTCCGATAACCACGGCTCTCACACCACCTGGATATAAACTCATTCACCATCCAAGATCCAATCGTCGTGGTGGCGACATTGCGATTCTGCGTAAAGATTCCATCAAAGCAACAGCAGTGAAAACATTCAACAATATTCGGTCTTTCGAAGCGATGAGCGCTAAATTAACATCACATGAGAAAAGCATAATCTTGTTGTCGTCTATCGCCCACCACCAACTAAGAAGAACGGATCATCGGTTGTCAACCCAAAAACTCTGTACCGGATAGTTGGTTCTCTGCTGCATACGAAACACCTGCTAGCACTGCCCGACAACCATCTTGGACAATTGCTTGACAACTTCAGTAATTATTTAACGGACAACATTGACATTATCAGACGTGATGTTGATATCCCTGACAAACACACGTCGCTGCGCCCGGATGAGCCCTGTGTTATCTTGTCCGATCTATCATCGTTCCTGTCTACCACAACAAATGAGATCACCAAATTGGTCAGCAAGTCGGCTTGTAAATCGTGCAAGTTGGATCCGATTCCGATTCATCTGCTGAAGGCCAACATATCCACTTCGGCACCAGTCATCACCGACATTGTAAACTGATCGATTACGACAGGAGTCTTTCCTTCGGCCTATAAAAAGACTATCATAACTCCTTTTTTAAACAAAGCAACACTGAACCCAATTGACCTAAAGAACTATCGTCCAGTGTCGAACTTGTTTTTTGTGTCAAAAATCGCAGAGAAGGTCGTTGCTGCCCGTTTCTCCAAACATCTATCTGACAACGAACTCTATGAGCAAATGCAATCTGCTTATCGTCCGCACCACAGCACTGAGACTGCACTGCTGAGAGTATGCAACGATCTGCTTTGTATATTGGATGAACGCAAGGCTGCCATACTTGTGCTACTAGATCTCCCGGCAGCTTTTGACACAATCGATCAGGGAATCATGTTAACAAGGCTCAGAGATAGTTTTGAAATAATTGGAACATCTCTTTCATGGTTTTATTCGTATTTGGCTAACCGACGTCGGAGTATTCAAATGCACGGCAGAGAATCGGCGCAAAGTCCAGTGACGTCCGGAGTCCCGCAAGGTTGCATTCTCGGCCCGCTCATGTTCATTTGTTACACGGCACCATTCGGAGATATCGCACGTCGGCACGGAATCAACATGCATCTATATGCTGATGACACCCAACTCTATATCGCCTTCAGTCTTCTCTCAGAGGAAGACACAACCCAGGATGTGAAGCGCACACAAGCATGTGTCGTTGAAATACAAACTTGGATGCGCATGAATAAACTCAAACTCAATGCTGACAAAACAGACGCTATTGTGATATGTTCGCCGCACATCAAGAATAAACTTTCTATGCCGCACATAGAACTTGCCGATAACATAGTGCCTACTTCCACTGTGGCCAGGAACATTTTTGTTTTCTTCGATGATGCCCTAAACATGAACAGCCATGTACAGTACATGTGTCGTGTAGCAGATTTCCATCTACACAATATTGGAAGAATTCGAACTCTTCTAGATCGGAAAACAACAGAGATGATGAATGAGGCACTATTTTAACTACATCGGAATATAATCCCATGGTTGTAGTTGCGATCTGACCAAACCAAACCACATTTTTACGACTTACTCCCTAACAAGAAACCTGAGACCTACAAAACAAGATGGCGAACTAGTAAACAACAGGTATAAAGCGCGCAAAACCCAAACCACCCCTAAATCAAATCATATAAATCTGGGCATTCTCCCAGAGACATAAAGTGAAACGTATATTATTATCATTACTAGTTCTATTTATAGACTATCAGAAATCAACCTGAAATAAACAGTAAACACAATAGTATTGTGTTTACTGTTTATTTCAGGTTGATTTCAGGTTGATTTCTGTATTGTGACAATACACAATAAACTGTGTACAAATAAATGAATGCGTGGACTGCACACAGGGAAGTATCGGCCAAATATCGTGTTAGCTCAGTTTCAGTTTGACTCTTGAACCAGTGTGAACTATTTCAACATACACACATGTAAATATATAGTTTTTAGAACCATCACCATGTAAAGCAGAATCACGGCAGGCTCCATGCATCTTATTAATTCAAGATGCACTTTTAAATATACAGTGTTCATGCTTGCATGTTTACAAATCACCTTTACACTTTTTAACGATTCCGAATCTGAGAGCTTTCAACTTGACCGCTTTCAAAACAACTACAATGAGAACTACAATGTCATCACCAAACTCAGACAATATACCAACTCTGCCATAGCTCATTACATTTACAGTCCTATCTGGAAAGCCACTGCACACCTAAAATGTCTTAAATCCAGCAACTCCACCGAACTAGTAGTCATTCCACCACAATACAGACTGAGTACAGACAGGATGACAACTAAACTCACTCTTCTGCTATGCATCATATTGTCAGGAGATGTCCAAGTAAACCCAGGCCCCACTAAATGTCAAACAAAAATCAATAAAATCCAAGTGACCAAGCCTAACGTGTAGTGACTGCAACAGGACAGAGTGTGTCGTGTGCTGGAATATCCATACATGATTACAATAACACCTACAGAAACCTAAACACACCATGGCATTGTTCCAATTGCTCGGAACCCTGTCGCATTTGTTACAGGGAAGTCCCAAATGCGACCACTGCCAAAACTGGATACACATACACACACACACACACACACACACACACACACACACACACACACACACACACACACACACACACACACACACACACACACACACACACACACACACACACACACACACACAGACACACACACACACACACACACACACATAGACATACACACACACCACCAACAAACACAAACACATAAACACACACAAACACACATACACACACACTCACACACACACACACACACACACACACACACACACACACACACACACACACACACACACACACACCACACACCACACACACACACACACACACACACACACACACACACACACACACACACACACACACACACACACACACACACACACACACACACACACTAAAATAAACGACAACGAATATAAAATATTAATTAATTCATCATGCTCATGGGCTTGCCCCAAATGCGATAGTGTCAACTTCTCAAATTCCTTCTTCAGAGATACAAACATTTCTACAGCTAATCCTTTTGATCCACTGAAGAGTGGCAGCCACAGTCATAATGAAATACATCCCAACACAGCCGATACTCAAGATCCAGTGTTTCGACCAAATCTCCGAAATGCATCAGCCCCTGAACGACCCAGGAAAACCAAACGAAACACACTCAGTGCTGTAGTGTCGATGGCCGTGAATTCAATACGATTCTATGGATGGAACTTGAACACTGTTTATTCACATTTCGTTACATGTCATGGCTGAGTAGTTCCCCGGATATTGACAGTTCCTAGTACATCACTGGTCGCTAGGCGGCAGCATGATATATAGTGAATATCACATTCCTCTCCTTCTTGATAAAGTTGTACTACCAACATGCAGAATTATTTCAAAAATGAGATATGATAGTATGACATTCAAAGAGACAATTACAGTCCAATGACAAATAAAACTTACTATGATTTTAGTCATATCATAATACAACGTCAGTTGTGAAAGTTCTTCATGAACTTTTAAATAACATTAGTGTATGTCACAGTTCATAAAGTCTTTGTTGATATTAGTTATCAACTCGCAAGGTAAATTAAAACGACATGTTCGAAAGGAGAGTCCACAGTAAACATAAATTATTCATTGATTAATATTGTAATTCTTATAACACAGACATTCAAAACTGTCAATTAAAATTATGCAAAATACTCCAGCTGTTAAACTGAGTATACTAGGGGGAGAGGTTACTAGCACGTCACCCCGGCTATCCAATCTTTACCATTGGATTTTCCTACTCTGCATTCAGATTACTTCACTTTAGGAAGTCCAAGATAGTCCTTGAAACGGACTGGCATCTTGTGAAAACGTTGTGGGCGTGCATCTGGGTGGCGTAAACACGGTTTAAGTGTTGCCTTCGAAGATTCCCCACCAGTTGTCGTTTCTTTGCGAAACTCATCATCGCGATCAACCATGGGCGTGTTCTGACCTACACACAATTCCGTATTGTCCATATCATCAGATGTGTCTTCGCTAGCGAGTGTGTCTACGGGATCGATTCGTTTGAAGTGTGAAATGTTTCGTGTGATTGTACACGAGTATCGGCTTGCGGTTATCATATTCCCTTTTCTACTTTCCACCTTAAACGGTTCAGGTTCGAAGTGTGGGGTGAGCTTGGTCGCACGACGCTGGCGTACCAATACTGTGTCTCCTTTATCGATGCTCGTTTGTCTTGCATTTCGTCGTTTGTCGGCATATTGTTTCATTTGTCGTTTTCGGTGTTCATCGTTCTGTTGCATTTTGAAACGTGTGTTCAGGAGCGGAGGAACACTGTCAGCAGGTAGCTGTGGGAGCTGTGTGCGGAAACGGCGATTGTACAGAGCTTCAGCAGGAGCGACACCGGTGGTGCAGTGTGGTGTTGCACGATATTGGCGCAAAAACCGGTACATCTCTTGTTTCCAGTTTTTCTGCTCTATGTGTGCAGTTCGGATTGCCTTTAGTAGAGTGTCCATGAAACGTTCCACCTCACCATTGGCTTGTGGCCACAGTGGTGTTATGCGTCGATGTGTGAACCCTAGGTCCTTGCTGAAGTTTCTGAAATCTTCACCTTGAAATGGTGGACCGTTGTCAGTCCGCACAGTCTGTGGGATGCATTGTCTTGAGAAAATGTTGTCAAGCTTCGGTATTACGGTCTTAGCTGAAGTAGATTTGATGATCTCCACTTCGGGGAAACGACTGTAATCGTCTGTTACCACTAGTAACATGTCACCCGACGGCAGTGGGCCAGCAAAATTAACAGACACATCGCACCATGGAGCTGGCGGTAGTCTGGACATCTTGAGTGGTTCAGGGTTTGTCCACTTTCTGGTAGTAGCCTGGCATGGTATGCACTGACGAATTCTTCTTTCTACCAGTCTATCGATACCGGGAAACCAAACCTTTTCCCTCAGCAAAGTCTTGGTCTTCACGATTCCCTGGTGTCCTATGTGAGCTAGATCGACAGCTTGTTGTTGCAATGCTTCAGGGATGACTATGCGTGTTCCTCTTAGGATTAGACCGTCGTGTAATGCAAATTCTGACCGGATTTGTTTGTACGGCCTGACGAGTTCATCTTCCCACCTTTGTGTCCTGATTGCCTCTTGTAGTTTGTTCATAGTTCTGTCCTGTGCAGTTGCGTCACGGAGATCTTTCAGTGACATAGCTTTGGGTATTGCGTTCACGCAGACGTAGTGCACATATTCTTCAGCAATGCTTCTGTCTGGTGTCGAAATCGTGGATGGGTGTCGACTGAGGAAGTCGGCTGGATTGTTGTCATCACGTCCGGGCTTGTATACCAGATCTAGATCATATGGGGTCAGCCGCAGTCGCCACCTCTCAATCCTTGCTGATGCGGGTTTCGAGCCTTTGAAGATTCCTAGTAGCGGTTTGTGGTCTGTTGTCACTGTGAATGTCGATCCGTATACATACAGATGGAAATGTTCGATTCCCCATACAACGGCAAGCATTTCTCTCTCTGTCTGAGAATATCGTGACTCAACGTCCGATAGGGCCTTGCTGGCATAGCTGATCACTCTACCGTCTTGAGTGAGTATGGCCCCTAAGCCTGTAGGGCTGGCATCGACAATGATTTCGGATGGCTTCCTGGTGTCGAAGTACTCCATCACTTGGGTGCTGGCTAGGGCTTGTTGCAAATTATGAAAAGCTTGTTCGTGGCGTTGGTCCCACATCCATGGAGTGTCTGATCGAGTCAATTCTCGGAGAGGACTCGTGATAGAGGCATAGTTACGGATGAACCGTGACACATATTGGGCCATTCCCAATAGTGACTTCACCTCGGAGAAGTTTTGTGGTGGTGTGGCATTCACCAGAGCTTCGATCTTCTTGGGATCTGCTGCTAGACCATCTCTTCCGAACACATGACCATAGAAAGTGACATGGTCTTGTGCAAACTTGCATTTTGCTTTGTTCAAGCGCAGGCCGTGTTCCTGTAGTCGCCTCAGCACGGCATCTAGGTTAGCATCATGTTCGGCATGGTCCTTCCCGTGGGCGATGATGTCATCTGAGAAGTTCTTGCAACCCTTGAGGTCATGCAGGAGTTGACTTATAGCGTTCTGAAAAATTTCAGATGCCGCATTCACGCCAAACATCAGGCGTTTGTACCTGTGCAGTCCGATGTGGGTGCTGAAAGTTGTTATGTACCTACTTTCAGTGTCTAGCTCGAGTTGGTGGTAGGCATTGGTCAAATCCAGAGTGCTGAATACTGTGGAGCCATTGATGTCAGCTATCAACTCGTCAATGGTTGGCATAGGATGTTTCTCTCGTAGGATCGCTTGATTCGCTTCCCTCATGTCCACACAGATGCATACTTCTCCGTTCTTCTTGGGCACAGCTACGATGGGGCTTACCCACGGAGTAGGGCCGTCAGCTTTCTCAATGACGTCGAGCTGTTCCAATCTCTCTAGTTCTCTCTCGATATCCTTCCGGATGTGGAAAGGAATGCGACGGTGGCGCTGTTGCTTTGGAATTGCATCAGGATTGATGTGTAGTTTGACAGGTTTCCCACGCACTTTGCCTATGCCCTCTTGAAACAGAGCTGGGAAGCTGTTGACCATTTGTGCCGTGGATGGTGTTGAACTGATTTCCCTAGTTATGTGTAGTATGTCTATCTCCTCAGCAGTCTCGAAACTTAGGAGATTTCCTCCATTCCCGGATACTACGTAGAATCTAGCGACTCTCGACTTGGTCTTGTAGTGCACTTCGACAGTCAACATGCCTTTCAGTGGTAGCGGGTTTTGTGACCCGTATGGGTAGATCTGAGTTTCTGGAGGCTGTAGTGACTGCATGTCTGGGTGCGATTCAGACAGTTGTTGATAGGTTGGTTCATCAAGGATGTTAACTGCCGCCCCTGAATCTATCATGAATTCTACTGGCACTGTTTTCAGCTTAATGGTGCATAGGGGTAGCTTGTTCTTGTTGCTTTTCGCAATAGCAACCTTGTCTCGCAGAGGCTGGCATTGAAGAATGGTGTAGATGTAATCACCTTCGGAGTAATCGATGCCATTATTCTGGATGGTAGCAGTTCGTGCAGTTTGGGAGTAGTGTATGGCATTTGCCCGTGAATATTGCTTGCGTTTACTGTTTTGGCATACTTTCGCAAAATGGCCTACTATGCCGCATGCTGAGCATTCTTTTCTCATGGCAGGGCACCGGGAATCACCCTTCCTATGCTTTGTAGCCCCACCACAAAAAAAGCAACTGTTTCCATTCTTTGAGGCTGTCGACTTGTCACGAGGTCTATTGTGGTTGACCATAGAGTGATCGCGTCGGCGCCTTGATGGATGACGTATTTGGCCTTCGTAGTTGTTATGTGACTGTGAGTGATGGCGACTTCTCCCTCGCTGGGTAGCGGGAGTGATGGCATTTACAGTTGACACTTTTTCTACCTGCCCAGCTTGGTGTTCACTTAGTTCTAGAGCACGTGCAGCAGCAATTAAATCTGTCAGCGTCATATCCTGTCGTAGGGCCCGTCTCCGCAGATTCTGTGAATTTCCGGCTAAGATGACTTGGTTGGCAATCTCTCCCTCGACGTCTGTGAAGTTGTAGGACCGTGCCAGCTGCCGGAGCCTTGTTACGTATGCATCAATTGGCTCCTTGTCTTGTTGTCTGCATTGTCGAAAACTGTATACTTCAAATGCGATATTTACTCTTGGAGTAAAATAGTCGGTTAGGGCTTTGACAGCAACGTCATATACTGTTGCTGTGTCGCCCGATTCGGGGACCGTCAGTGTGTCATACACTTCGTCTACATCCGGGCCTGCGTAGTGAAGGAGGAGTGCTCGCTGTCGTTGTGGTGGTGTTATGTCCATGGCCACTAACAAACGTTCAAATCGTTCAGTCCATTTGTTCCACCTAGGCCCGATATTCCCATCTAGGTGTAGGTCGAACGGCGGGAAACTTGGCAATGCCATGCTAGGGTGTGAACTGCACGGGAGTTGTGCTTGACACAGTATGCTCCCTGTCTAGCGCAGACGTGCCGCTGCCGCTATCTTCGCTTAACATGCCATGCTACTTAGGGAAGCACCGTAAATATATCGAATGCGCTTACATGCGTAACGTTTTGTGGAACATCACTGATGAGTATGTCCGCTGTTGTTTTCGTAACATCCTCGTCGCCAGATGTAGTGTCGATGGCCGTGAATTCAATACGATTCTATGGATGGAACTTGAACACTGTTTATTCACATTTCGTTACATGTCATGGCTGAGTAGTTCCCCGAATATTGACAGTTCCTAGTACATCACTGGTCGCTAGGCGGCAGCATGATATATAGTGAATATCACAAGTGGTATTCTGATAAACACCAACAGCGTCAAGAGCATTGAAAAGACAACCCAACTAAAGGATAAGGATACATTTATTTTCCCAACAACATTTAAACAAATAAAAATTATGTAAATATATGCACACATATGAGCATATGTAACAATATCGAAATACAATACAACTGACGATATGTAGTCAGCAAAATATACATTTTACAAAATACGAGAGAAACAAACGAAAGAAATAGCTGGGGGATGGGAGACTCCTACTTAGATCAGAACTGATCACTATCGTAGGAGCCACCCAGTCCAGGCAATATTCCATTCAAACAATCCCGACATCATATTCCTAGTCGAAACCCAACCAGATGAAAACTCTCCCACCTACTCATTTCTACCGCCAAACTATGATGCTATCAGAAAGGACAGAAATGTCCATGGCAGTGGAGTACTTGCAGCCTTTCGTGATAACATCGTTGCAGAACCACTTCCCAAACTCCAATTGTGAAATAGTACGGACAAAAATCCACTTTGCACGAAACACATCCATATACTTTGCATTCTATTACCGACCTCCCAATGACCATCTCCAATCTCTCGAAGCTCTCCATGAATCTTTGACGAACCTATACAGATCACAAAAAGTCCCCCTAACGTAGTCGTAGCAGGATATTTTAACCTTCCTGATATCAACTGGCGCAACCAACAAACCACTAGCAATACAACTGCCAGCAAACAAACAGACTACTAGAAATAATGAGTGAATTTGGATTGCAAAACATGGTGAATGACCTCACACGAATCGATTCTGGTAATATCATTGACCTAATACTCACCTTAAATCCGTCCATGATCGTCAACACACACACCACTCCCGGCATGAGTGATCATGAAGCCGTATCTTTCAGTGTTAACCTAAGCCCAGTTTGCAACAGGATACCACCACATAAAGTATTCAAATATATATTCTTTTATTTAATTATCTTAATATTTGTGCAAATATGTCATGTATTTTAGTCACATTATATATATACAATCTTGTAATTTGTTTCTATGTACGTTCTATAATGTGTGTACGTGCCTATGAACGGCTGGTCCCGGAGATATGGCGCTATAGAAATGCTAGTAATAATAATAATAAATCCGCAGACTAGGGCAAACTTAAAGACAACAGAATACTTTGACATGGACCCCAATTCATGAGACATTAACACAGACTGGATCTTTTTTGGACACAACTTGTCACACTGATCAACAATACCATCCCTAGTCGCAACACCAAAGCAAAAACACACCTCCTCTGGATAACACGGAAAATAATAAGAGTGCAAGGAAATCGCAACCAAAGCCACAAAAAAGCAAAACAAACTGGACTTATTAGCGACTAGGGAGAGTTTAAAGAACCCAGAAGGCAAGCCACTACGGCTGCAACCAAATCTTATAGACACTGAACACGCCGTAGACGAACCCCGGCGTTTAGTTGGTTAAAAAAGATAAGAGAAGCCGAACAACACCGACGTGTTCACAGTTGGCCTGGTTGAAGACTGGAGAGCCACAACACGTTGTGGATTACAGACACACACAAGACCAATTCGAAGCAGAATATCTTGTACTGCGGCCAGTCAGGATCATACATCTTATTGAAAACGTGTTAGTACGCACTAATGATGTTACGTCCATACAAATAAGTCATATGACTTTCAACAGAAACTTGCGTTATATATATCAATTGGCAACACAAATCGCACACTACTGCAACAATAAGCTATTCAAGTACTGATATATATATATACTGCAACAATACGCTACTCAAGTAATTTCACAGGACCCAATAAACCTATTATCTTCCTAATTCTCCTTTCTTTCAGTTCAAATGGAAGTCAAAAACTAAACGCAAGTTTCTGTTGAAAGTCATGTAAATTCACTTAGTAAAATAGTTAGTACCCATGTAATAAAGGTATATATATATATATATATACCTGTATTACATGGGTACTAACTATTTTATATTATATATAACTATATATATATATATTTACCTATATTACATTATATTATATTATATTATAAGCCTGACATACGGAGGAAGTCAAACAGGTTCCCGTTATGTGTCATGTAAACTTGTCAAGTCATCGTTCCGAAAACGCACTATGTCCATAATGTGCGGCAGGTCTGCGGTTAGAGCGCCAACCTACGACAGTAGGACCAAGGCTCGAATCAACCTAACGCCCTTTTGTAACTAAGACAATTTCGTTCATCCCAATTACCTCGCGTCTTTCGGGAGAAACAATAAACAATCGACCCCTTCTTTCGTTCTTCTTGCTTTCATGTCGAATACCAGTGGCTTCAATCATCCGTCTCCAAATCCCTCTTTCTAGCTGGCGTCTATATCGGACGAAGCGAAATATACCCGGAACATAGTTGGAAAAATTAACGTGGAGTGGAAGAGCTAATGACTTCTATTTCAACGAAACTATACAGGCGCTGCACCAGCTTCTACCAAAACATTTACCCTCACTGGCGTCGGATCGGACAGTGGTGAATATTGGGGGGGGGGGGGGGCTGGGGCTCTCCATTTGCATCCCCCTTGAGGCTCGCTAAAACCCATTCTGAGCCCCCAAGCCCGACGCCCATGACCTTAACAATGGAGTAAACGCATTACTCGGAAACCTTTCGTCAGCCGAGGACCTCATTTAAAAAATCTTAATTTAAAAATATGATCATTTTGTACATGTGTTATCAATCTAATTTGGAAATACAAAATTAATTTAAGATAAATAGTGGCAGCAAGATTCTTATTTTTGGACTTACAACATATTTTACGGGTCTTTTTTTATAATATACCCCATTTATTCTTTAAAGTTTTACGAAGTACCTTTCCTTCGGTGCTATATAGTGTCTTTCGACGAGATAACAATATATAACGATGCGTCAGTGTCTTACTGCGTCTGTAATGAGACACTTTCCTGACACATCAACAAGTACAGCCGGTGTGTGCGCAGAGACACAGTAATATAATGTGGCCGTGAGCTATTTCTTTATCTAACGGGCAATCGCCTGCCAGCGATCTCTGTTAGTAACATATCCTACACGGAAAGACAATACAATAGAACCAATCTGTAGCGACCACCCAAGTGATTGACGTACAATGGCTTAATTAAAGAGGTTGCCTGACCAGAGAAACAGGCCTGATAGACATATATGTGAAGTTCTGTGAAACCCCTGTGTAAATGTAAGCTGCAAAGATGTTCAGTTTTATTATCACTATAAACATTATTTTTAAATATTTGTTTGCATTCGACAGCAATTCCTCTGTCGAGAAGGTATGTAATAACTTATTGTATTTCTTTGCAGGTTTAACTGAACATTGGCCAACGATGAGGTAGTTTGTTGGCCATTTTTAAGTTATTACGTCTGGTCGCATCACCGAGCAGAAGGGAGGTCGTTTTACAGAATCAGCTTAACATGAATTTAATTAAAAAATCAAGGATACTGAAAAAATGACCGATTTATTAAGGGGTGGCAACTTTGAGGGGCTTCCTCTTACCTGTTGGTCTATTTTGTTCCGCATTCAAAGCAGTGTTTGTGCGCACAAACACGCGTAAGCTTTTGTCAGCACAGACCACTAACAGGACGCTATCGCTTCATGTGCGAATGCCTTGCATAAGACCTGAAGCTATCCACGTTATAAACCGGATCTAATACACTTATCTACAAACTCTGATAATAACTTTACCAAACTGGATAAATACGCATTGAAACGGCGTCACTGTTGATCGAGATCTCACATTTAATACACATGTAGAGAATGTTATCAACAAAATCAACAGATCATGTATTGACAGATCGGTGTATTAAAACGTACTAGACCATTTATTCCTCTCTCGAGTCGGGTTACATTATATAACACTGTGGTGTTGCCTCGTTTGGACTACTGTAGTATTCTCTGGGATGTTTGTTCAGATTCTAACATAACTAAACTTCAGAAATTACAGAATCGAGGAATGCGTATTATCTTGGTGTGCCATCACAGGACACACATCTCTGATATGCTAGCATCTCTAAAATGGTTGAATGTTCGTGAAAGATTTATTATTCTTCATTGAACTATTATGTACAACATTGTCAGTGGTAAAACTCCAAATTATCTTAAAACGGTAACTCCTGGTATATATCACAGTTGTGGTACAAGATCTAAATCATCCAATAATATCCTCCAAACTCATAGTCACCAAAAGTCTCTAAAATATACTGGCATATCTTTCTGGAACAACCTACCATCTAAAGTAAAAAATATAAAAACTGTTGCCAGTTTAAAAAAACAATGTGTTCTGTATATAATCGGTAAACAATAAGTATCAGGTATTAATGCCTATCTTTCATACTGTAAATATGTTCGTTTTAAACTGAATATCATATTACATTCACATAACTTGGTTAAGTGTTGTGATATCATCACTTTGGAGTCTAATTAACCACCCAAAATCATATATCTATATAACCAATATAGCATCTTAGCATCAACAAAATGCTCCCCCTGGGTGCTGATATCACAACTCCACCATTATACTTCAGTATTATAGTTCCACCCAGTGTACCTGCTTACCCACTTTTATTTACATAATTTCTTGTATTGTTTATCTATGTTATGTATGTCTTACGTTTTTATCATAATGTATGCATGTCACGGTTGTCACCACTACCAAAGCAGTTCTAACGGAATGTAGTCTGTGAATAAATATATTGTATCTTGTCGTAGTTGGCCATTATACTAAGTAACAGCAACAGAAGGATCAACTTATGACGCAATTTCGACATACAGTACATTATATATAATATGTAATTGAATGGCGATACAGTATTCTTCAAAATGTAAAATTAGTTTTGTTTCGATTAGGCCTACACAACCAACTACAGAACGCATTGGAACAGAGTAGTGATGAAAATGTTATTTTATTTATTTTATTTATGTAAAGGCATTACTACATAATAATAATAATAATGTATTTATTTCAGACAATCATCATGTCCATATATAAAAAATACACAAATAAAAGTATGTAAATACATATAAAAATACATCGATAAGAACAACATGTTTAAAAATTATATAAATCCCGGTGCCGCAGTTTCGAAGTACAATACATGTCGCTAGTTTCAATGCTATAAAAATGGGATTCAAAGACATGTCAATCCTATTCATTGGGCTAAAAATAGCCTTTCTGATTACACATTTACCCGAGCTGACATTAGCTGTAGCAAACATGTGGCTAGCGCTACATCTCATGGTCAAATTGTTCAATATCCTGAAAGAGGAACGAATTGCTGAAAATTAACTTTTCTAAAGTCAACCCATAACGCACACATATAGATATTACCAAAATACGCTGTAAATAGCTTATTTTTACAGCAGTTGAACAAAAGTGGATTTTTGACGTAACATTACTCTTGGCATACAAAAGTCTCACTTTGGCTTGCATGTCAGACTCATCAGACAAGTTAGTAGTAATGACATGTCCAAGATATTTACAAGAATTGGCAAAGTTTAAGTGCTTTCCTCCTAATGTCATTTCGTTAGAAAGATTTGACTTTCTAGATTCAAAGTACATGACAAGGGATTTACCCGCATTTTATTGCACGTCATGCTCACATACATATGAGTAACACATGTCTAGTAGTGTTTGTAGTCCTTTAGCAGAAGGTGCAAACAGAAGTAGATCATCGGCGTATATAAGGTGATTAACAACCATGTTACCAAGACAACAACCGATTTGTTTTTTGTGCAGTTGTATACTCAAATTATCCATATATTTGTTAAAAAGTAAAGGGGATAACTTCCCACCTTGCTTAACACCATTGCCTACCGGGACGAAGTCCGAGTAGGTATTTCCCCATCGAATGCATATACATTGATTATTGAATTAATTGCTGAGTACTCTTAAGATATATTTCGTTACATTTTGTTGTTCTAGTTTCGTTAAAAGTTTATATCGGTTGACACGATCAAACGGCTTTATTGCATCTAAAAACGCGACATGCATAGCTGAACCATGTTCAGTGTTGAACCTTAATAATTTCTTAATTGCAAACACGCATAACTCCGTTCCATATTTAAGCTTAAAGCCATATTGTTTAGGAGTGGTTTCCAAGTACATTTCCATTCTGTTAAAAAGAACAGTGTCTATTATCTTCGAAAATATGTTCGATAGAGACATTGGCCTATAATTAACTTTGTCGCTTACTCGTCTATTCTTGTCTTTAATAATTGGTACAATGACAGACTGTGAAATTTCTTTTGGTAAATAACCATGCACAGTAATCGAAAACACCAGGATAGACAAAAGCACAGCGAGTTGAGAATCAGCGAACTTAATATGTACTGCATTTATACCGACCAGACCTGGTAACTTATTTTTTGAGAATCCATTAATGATATCCATCAGTTCAACTGCACAAACAGTCATTCCCTTATTGCCAGTGGAACAATCTTAACAAACTTTATCACATCGGCTATCCTCCATTAATTTTCATAATGATGCTTCCACATTGACCCGATGTTTACAACACCGTGTATATTATCAATGTTTGTCGGAAGTTTTACTTTATTGTTCGTACAGTGCTTAATTTCTTTCCAGAATTTGCGGTGGTATTTTTGACACAATTGTTCTGTAATGTTATCAGCAATGATAGTTTCTTTCTCTCTTTTACATTTTCTGATCACCTGCTTGAATTTCATTCTGGATAATTTCATAACATTACCAATCTCTTTCCATATACAGTAAGCATCACGGGCTGCACAATGAAGCTCTTTCACTCGCTCGTTCCAACGTGGGACAGCATTATACTTATAAGCACCTTTGCGATTTGACCGAAGTGTGTGAACACACCTCCTCAATGTAATCACGAAAGAATTGTAAAATTCATCTAGATCATCATGATGATTACAGTTATGACAATTGGGATCAGTGCATCTAACACCCGGTGGAACATTCAGTTTGCTCAATTCAACGTTTGTGCATTCTCTATATGCGTCAGTATCTTGTGGGTGCAATCTGTCTCAGTGTATGCCTTGCTTAATTTCATTACCACTAACGCATTCTGGTACAATAGCACTGTCTATGCTGAACGATATCGGGTGGTGATCAGAATAAATAACGTCATAAAGTATGGACATGTTAGATAGGCAATCCTTCGCATCTGCGGTACATATGATAATGGTCTAGCCATGATGTAGTTCCCCAGGCAGAACTAACGTATGTATATGTGTCTATCGGGAGAGTATCTTGATCACATATAGCCAAAGTAAATTCTTTGCAGAAATCAAGTGAAATATTCACAAAACTGATTTCTTGGAAATATCCGCGTTAAAATCACCAACAACAGTGATACATGAGCTATTGAAATAATTAACATATACAGCAATTTATAATCATTGAACCTGTCCCTGTTTTCCTCGTATTCATAAGGTAAATATACCTTTAGTAGATAATACTCCTTATTACCCCAACAAATTCTTATGCCGCATATCCAGTCATAGAATTGGTCAAGAAAGGTGATGTACTGATCAAGGGAATGTTTCCATAAAAAACCTACTCCACCATATGGCCTACCAGTTAAAATACCACAAGATGCATCTACAGGAGAAACACCATAACCCACATAACCATCGTGACAGGTGGTTAGTATATGGCAATCTTGTTTAGTGAACATAAGCTGTTGTAGGCACAGTATATCACATTTCATTAACACATCATTTAAGAAGGGCATAACACCTTTAAATCCATTACAATTAAAAGATGTGATGTTAATTTCCAAAACTTAGTTCTTGGTGTTAAAGAATTTCCTCAAGTATACACCAGATGGCCAGTTGTGTGGGTCATAAAACTTAGATGCGTCATTGCACATAATATCAATCTTGAATGAGGCATAATTCTCATGTTTAGTTTTTAGTTTCACACATTTGGCCTCGAGCTTATGCACAGACTTCACATACAAAGACATGTCATCAACAGTGACGGTAGGATCCAGTCGTGAGATACAGGCTATCAGGAATCGTCCATCCTTTATTTTGAGCTGGTTGCCGCATTTCCGCGTGCCGATCACCGCCTTCGAGCCGTTACTGCGCCTTTTTTTGTCAGACACCAACTTAAAGCATTCATCAACGATATTCTTACTTGGTTGTTTCGCGACACCCAACGATTCGGGTACCGTGCGTATTGGCAATATATACAAAATAAACATATAAATACAATAACACAATTTTTGCCATCCATTACCCCAAAAGCGAGCTGGCTTATTTTCATTGGGTCCATGTGGATCAATTTTAGGTCCTACATACACGACATTAACCTACCCATGCAGCATTTATTCAATGGGAGCAGACTGGGGCAGTATTTTGTTCATCAACTCGTTCACCGCCAACTATTTCATTCTGCTGTCACCAACAGAGCGAACGTAACTCAGCAGTGACGCCATATGGATAGGGGCTTATCCCTAGCTGTATTCATGTTTCTCCGATATGCAGAAAGCATATCGCAAAGACGTAAGTTTATAATACATCGCCTATTGGTAAACCAGAGAATAATGGTCCAAGTAAGCGAAATAATATAGAAACATGCGAGTGGGTCTCGACACCTGGGAGGAGATACGGACACACTGCCCAACATTAGCGTCATAATACATGGATTAGTCCTAGTTCTTGCACACATGTGGTTGACACACATCGACTAGATGGCAGTGGTGAAACTGTCATTGATGAACATGTAAAGTACCGGACCGACCAGGGTACGTGGGTTTAGAGGTAATTGGTTGTTGAGTTGGCACACTTGGAGTCGACCTACTTCCCTGGCCAGACCAAGACAGTCATCGACCTGAACTCGTTTAACGAGTCAGTGCCTCATGGACGACCGCAGAGCAACACGAGAGGGCGGAGACATTACTAACAATTTACGAAATGAGTCATTTGAAACAACGTTATCTTCTCGTGTTTTGCCTGTGCATTTACAATGGGACCATCCGAAAGGTGACCATTGGTAGAAATTAAGGGTGGATAAAAGGACGATGTTGTGCTAATTTGAATTACGTAATATTCAAAATATTGCGTACAGTAGGCCACTATGGAAATGCTTCGTTCTGTATATGATTTGCATCTTGTCAGAATGCAGCTGCAGAAGCTCCGAATATTGTAATACTTGTATATATTTCAGGCTTACATTTCTGCCCTTGCCACTTGAACAAATAGGTCGGATATCGTACATAGGCCTAAACAAACATAGCAATCTGAAATGTCGAGGAGCTCGAATCTTTACAAAATAAGTTTAATTAACAAAGCAGATGATTTTCGTACCGTATGTAGAGTTTGGCTTTTTAAATTCAATGACTAGAATGAGAACAATATATCACTACCCAGACTTTTCCTACTTGGCCGCCTTTTAGTACGCCTACTTACAACCATACGTCTTTGTTATAGATATACACGGGAGAGGACACACATCCATGTAAATATTCACTTAGAAAACATACGTATCTGTGGATTTCGACGGGGCCACAATTAGAACGTAAGATGGCCGGTTCAGTACAGTGGCGCCTCTATGTGGCAGTCTTCGTCGCACTGACGTCACTGCTACCGACTTTACTAGTCCTAGCCGCAGCAAACAACACGCAGACAAAACACAACGCAGCGCTCAATCAGAACGTTATTGTTTACCCGTCCGACGCAACGTGTGGTCGTAATACCGAAATACTGAAATACCCAGACTCCAATCAGGTCCGATGTGGGTCCGGTTGCATGCGCAATGTATCGACGTTGCGGAAAACTGACCATCGGTTTCCGGTTGACGTCATCCAGATGGGTGAAGACAAGTGTCACATTGCAGGTATCGACCGTTCTGAGGAGCGGTCGTCAATGTGTTGGTTAACACCGATCTCGCACTCTTCGTTCACATACAGCGTCTGGATCAAGCCGTCAGAGACACAGACAAAACAGTAAGTTAGACAAGAGTTTGTACCATGTGATTGCAACAACTTATATCTGTAAACCCAGTAGCTAATTTGTTTTAATGTATACATTTCCAAGCCCAAGGTCATAAATATAATGTTTTATTTTAGGAAACGATGAGCCTGTTTAACAAAGAGAATCAGAGGACATAAAAACAGACTTAAATACGTTTCCATAACAGTATCCCACGACTGGATTTATGTGGATATTTATTTTGGTATACTGCAGGTGCGTCGTTTCGAGAAGAGACTTCCAGCTATTTCTTCACGATGGTCATTTGGAAGGCGTCACCTACACATCAGAGAAAAACGAGCCAGATGTTACAAAATTGACAAAGATAAACACTGGCTTATGGACACATATTGCTATTCGGGTATGCTAATAACATGATTCATAACTAGGGTGGCAACCATTCTCGCGCGCCAGGGGCGCTGCGGATTATACCAGTCTCAGTACCCCTTGGCAGATCGCCTTGTCAAAACTCTGAAAATAAACTCAGCCAATAGTGTCGCTTGCCAATTCCAATGGTCTTCTGGGTGGTCTTCATTAACTGTTTGGGCAGTAGACGTAATTATTTGAATACGCAATACCGCTCAGCAGCTCATGAGAATGATCGAATGGGTAATTATAATGCGATTCCTGGAAATAGGGCGCGAGTCGGACGAGTGTCTGCACTGTTCTCACGAGTGGTACGGCGAACTCAATTATGAGTTTGATTAAGCTAACTTCCATACAATGCGTTGGAATTCTGTC
>CM034531.1:1638956-1804940 GCA_020002185.1 Paraescarpia echinospica | reverse complement strand
TTCAGGTCTTCTGCCATTAAGAATCCTTCTGATATTATATTTCCAGCACTATCTTCTAGAGGACCGACCTTATCCTGAACTTTCTGCTTGCTTCGAACATACGCATAAAAACTCTTGCTGTCATGTTTTATATTACAAGCTAATTTATGTTCATAGCTTCTCTTTGAATTTCTAATTTCAGCTGTAGCTTCGTTTAGTGCTTCTTTATAAATGTTGTAGTCTTCGTCATTTCCAGTACGTCTATATGACTTCCACATCATTTGTTTATACTTAATTTTTCTAATGGCTTCTTTCGATAAGTATTTCTTTCTGGTCCGTTTCCCTTGTTTTTTGAAGGAACAAATTTATCTACGATGCACTCTATTTCATTCTTTAAGATATTCCAGCATTCTGTTGCTGTCTTATTCTTCAGTGTATTATTCCAGTCTATCTTTGCTAAATATTTCCTCATTTCCTTATATCTTCCTTTGTGGAAATTTCTCCTGAACTGCTTTTTATTATTTCTTTCTGATTTTACTTTGATGGTAAAATGTATCTGGTTATGATCACTACTTCCCAGAGGCTCACATAATTTAACATTGTCAACTAATTCATTCTGTGAGGACAAAACTAAGTCTAACACATTATCTCCCCTGGTTGGTTCTAGCACATGTTGAGAAAGGAAACTATCTTGTACTAAAACTAAAAACTTGTGGTCCTCACTACCCATACTCTGTAGAGATTTCCATTTTATATGCCCATGGTTAAAATCCCCATAATAACACAGTCCCGTTTGCTCACTTCCCTTATAGCGTTTTGTATTTTTTCATTCTCTTCTATGCTTATGTTTGGACTTCGATAAACTAATCCAACCGTTAACGTTGAGTTTCCTGTAACTGTGTTACACCAAACAGCTTCTTCGCAATCTGCTTCTCTGTCTAATTTTATTTCATAAGCCTGGATAGATTCTTTAATATATAAAATAACTCCACCTCCCCTTCTTCCTATTCTATCTTTCCTAAACATTACATATCCTGTCAGTCCCAATTCGGCATCTGATATATCGGTGGTTGCCCATGATTCGGTTATACCTATTATGTGAGGGTCAACATCTTCTACCATAATGTTTAGTTCATTTCTTTTAGCACCATATTGGCGTTGGCGGGTCCGGTTATCAAAAAAGAGGAGACGAACATGCGATCACGCATTAGCCCCGGCGAGAGGCTCGCAGCGACATTACGTTTCCTTGCAACATGTACTTCTAGTTAGAAGTATAATGTAACCAGCCATGAACATATACGAGGGCGGGGCAATGATGTAGGATAAGTAGATTACAAACTATGAACTGTAAACGGCTGTCTATATAATTACATTTTCATGAGGTATATAATTATTTCAAATCATGTTATAGAAACAATAATAATCATAATGTGTGAAATAAATATAATTATAAATTGTTATATATTATATATATAATATACAGTGTGTGCGTGTGTGTGCGCGCGTGTGTATGTGTGTGTGTGTGTGTGCGTGTGTGTGTGCGTGCGTGCGTGCGCGCGTGTGCTCTGTGTTGATTTTTTGTTAATCGCAGCGCAACACATATATGACGACGACGCACGAGTCGATGTGTCTAACTCGAGAGTTGATTAGGTTGAGTGAATGCGAACTATTTTTGTGGACACTGGAGGTCGAGTGACGTGGATAAACAATTGGTGTTACCCACAGAGCAGTGCGCGGTCTCGCCTCATATAAGCCAAAAGTAGACCTGTGTGCAGCCACGCGTGTCGGAAGGAGTGGAGACGTACGCACGTATCACCGCTCTGGTCGAGTGTGACGGTCGTGATCGACAAGACATCGCGATATAAGATGACGTACCAATCGCTTGAATTGAGTACTATTTGACCGAGATACGAGTATCAAGCGCAGTTCATGTCAGAGAACCGCGATGCTCAGTGGTTATGTTCCGCGAACATTACGATCTGAGATACGTGCTGCTAATTGGTCAGTCGTGCGACCTTTCTAGGTCCCGCGACTGACCTTTGTGTGTTACGCATTCCGAGTAAATCTAAAAGTGTTTCACGCATAACTTCCATATCTAGGTCACGCGTTGCGAACGTTTTATTGTAGGCGACGGAACCCGGACGCCAACAGGTCTTATTTTGAACCCGGACGCCACATACAAATAAATAATATGTAATAATATGGGCAGAGAGCGTCTTTTTTGTTGGGTCAGGATTAGAGGTATGGGTATATTACATGTCTCTGAATGCTTGCCTCCGGCACGTCTGGCGTTGACAAGATGCGGACACAATTTTCAAAATGGGATTTAACACGAGCAACAAAGGGGTCTAACTGGCCCTCTAGTCCATGGACAGTCGCCATAATGTATAAACAAAGTAGACAGGGTTCCATAAAGACCCATCAGAGGCATAACTGCTTCTCGGGCATGCGCTAGTACGCGTGACATAGTTATTAAAGTTACGCGTGACACACTTTTAGAAGCGCTACGACGCGTGACCTATATATGGAAGTTACGCGTGACATACTTTCAGATTGACTCGGAGCGCGTGACACACAAAGGTCAGTCGCGGGACCTAGAAAGGTCGCACGACTGACCAATTAGCAGCGCGTACCTCGTGTTGTATGTTCGCGGTACATAGCCAATGAGCATCGCGATTTTCTGATGACATGTACGGCGCTTCATAGGTGAGAATCAGTGAGTGCTACGAAACGTTGAAGCGTGCTGGAGTGACTACAAGGTAGACGTGTTCACGGTTTTACGTATACCGTGGTCTGACAGTAGTAGACTGGTGTTCATAGGCGGCACCACTTAGTCATTCGGGTCAGGCATAACCGCACATGCAGTGAACTTGGGCCGTTGACAGGCGACGCCAGTGAAAAGTGTATCACGAAAGTAGAATAGTGGCCCGTCAAAGTGTCCGTGCTGGACTGCAAGGTCGCCGTTAGTTGGTTTCTCGCCCTGCCCATCGTGAAGGGTGAGTCGTTTTCTATATCGTATGTGCGTGTGTGGGTGTGTGCGTGTGCGCGTGTGCGCGTGTGCGCGTGTGCGCGTGTGCGCGTGTGTGCGTGTGTGTGTGTTCGCGTGTGCGCATGCGCGCGCGTGTGTGACTGTGTGTGTGACTGTGTGTGGGTGTGCGTCTGTGTCTGTGTGCCTGTGCGGTTAGACATTTATTGCCCCATCGTCGGATATGTTACGTCCTCTGCACAGTCACTTAGTTAAGACTACATTAAAGCAGTAATGTATTAGCAGTATGTAAAATTATTATTGTGAACGAGGTATCTCCTATTAACTAGGCCCAAAACAAACAAATTAAGCGACTGAGCCAGTCATATACGAACGAACGTGTTGCGAATAGAACATGTATTCCATATCGAAGTATGGCTAATGTGTGAGGTATAAGGGCTCAGCACATTGTTAGTTTTCCCATTGGCGACCATGTTCACGTTTTGTGTGATTATAACAAAACGTGACCTGTAAAGTTTCTTAAACTTCTCACCTGCTGTTAATATCATCTCATTGACATGGTGGTCGAGTTTAGTCAAAACCTAATATTTCTAGCTCTTATAAAATGCCTGTATGTGTGACACCCGTCAATATTTACGAATGGATGCTGGCAGTAATCCAGCTAAACGGTCAACTAGCCAAATTGCTGCCAAATATCCTTCCGCTTAGTAAAATCAGCTACCAATGCACAATTTCACTGTCAACAGCTTCTACAATCACACCGGGAAATCTGACTACTCAAATGCACTTATGTCAGAGCAAGTGAATTTTGTAAAGAAATCATTTCTCAAAAATAAATTGCACTTTTTCGTCTGTTACCAAGCAGGAAGTCCAACAGTGTCCTGACCTTATAAACTAGGCCAACGAAATCGGCTAAATAATTTAGTTTTGATAACCCTAGTTTGCCTCTTGGCAAACACCTCAGGTAGATCATTACTATGACGTTTGACAGCTGTCCGATAGCATCACTAGTTATTCATGAATGTATGATCTATTCACATACGTTCGATAACCATCTACACACTAACAATGTATAGGTAGACATATAGAGAGGTTGTTTCGTTATGCTTTTGGTAGGGTAGCTCTCAGACACAATTCCACGATGACCAGTTGGACACCCTCATGTATTGCTAGATGAGGTTAACACACCCACTCACCCAAAAGCACGCACGCACCCACACGTGATCGTACGCACACACACACCCACCCACCCACCCACACACACACACGAGCAAACACGAGCACACACGAACACACACGCACATACGCACACACGCTCACACGCGCGCATATACGCACGCACACACACGTGATCGTACGCACACACACACCCACCCACCCACCCACACACACACACGAGCAAACACGAGCACACACGAGGACACACGAACACACACGCACATACGCACACACGCTCACACGCGCGCATATACGCACGCACACACACGCACGCATACGCACACAACCACTATGACCACGCCTGACCAAGCGTGATATACGCACACAGCTTGTCATCTATATCAGTTGTCCCAAGGGGCACGTTCCAATTCTTCACGCTTGAATGCCAGTCCTTGGAACATTTTACGTGAACTTGGCATTGCGTCAAGACGACCAACAAAGCGTAGATGTCGAGGTCGAAGTAATCAACTACCTATCTATACAGTGATCGGTCATCGACCACCCAACAACTACGAGTGCACATCTTCACAAGTACACGACAACCTGATTTCCGCGACTCTTTCCCCAAATCCACTATGCTGTCCGACTACACAAGCATCATTAAGCCTTATCAATTCAAGATCTGTTCGCAACAAAACAACCAACATTTTAGACCACATCCTCGTACACGATCTTGACGTTGTGGCCATTGCCGAAACCTGGCTTTCTATCAGACTCCGACCTTCCGATAACCACGGCTCTCACACCACCTGGATATAAACTCATTCACCATCCAAGATCCAATCGTCGTGGTGGCGACATTGCGATTCTGCGTAAAGATTCCATCAAAGCAACAGCAGTGAAAACATTCAACAATATTCGGTCTTTCGAAGCGATGAGCGCTAAATTAACATCACATGGGAAAAGCATAATCTTGTTGTCGTCTATCGCCCACCACCAACTAAGAAGAACGGATCATCGGTTGTCAACCCAAAAACTCTGTACCGGATAGTTGGTTCTCTGCTGCATACGAAACACCTGCTAGCACTGCCCGACAACCATCTTGGACAATTGCTTGACAACTTCAGTAATTATTTAACGGACAACATTGACATTATCAGACGTGATGTTGATATCCCTGACAAACACACGTTGCTGCGCCCGGACGAGCCCTGTGTTATCTTGTCCGATCTATCATCGTTCCTGTCTACCACAACAAATGAGATCACCAAATTGGTCAGCAAGTCGGCTTGTAATTCGTGCAAGTTGGATCCGATTCCGATTCATCTGCTGAAGGCCAACATATCCACTTCGGCACCAGTCATCACCGACATTGTAAACTGATCGATTACGACAGGAGTCTTTCCTTCGGCCTTTAAAAAGACTATCATAACTCCTTTTTTAAGCAAAGCAACACTGAACCCAATTGACCTAAAGAACTATCG
This sequence comes from Paraescarpia echinospica, assembly GCA_020002185.1. Lineage (NCBI taxonomy): Eukaryota > Metazoa > Annelida > Polychaeta > Sabellida > Siboglinidae > Paraescarpia > Paraescarpia echinospica. The sequence continues at coordinate 1,799,333 of CM034531.1, read as the reverse complement.
TCCAGTGTCGAACTTGTTTTTTGTGTCAAAAATCGCAGAGAAGGTCGTTGCTGCCCGTTTCTCCAAACATCTATCTGACAACGAACTCTATGAGCAAATGCAATCTGCTTATCGTCCGCACCACAGCACTGAGACTGCACTGCTGAGAGTATGCAACGATCTGCTTTGTATATTGGATGAACGCAAGGCTGCCATACTTGTGCTACTAGATCTCCCGGCAGCTTTTGACACAATCGATCAGGGAATCATGTTAACAAGGCTCAGAGATAGTTTTGAAATAATTGGAACATCTCTTTCATGGTTTTATTCGTATTTGGCTAACCGACGTCGGAGTATTCAAATGCACGGCAGAGAATCGGCGCAAAGTCCAGTGACGTCCGGAGTCCCGCAAGGTTGCGTTCTCGGCCCGCTCATGTTCATTTGTTACACGGCACCATTCGGATATATCGCACGTCGGCACGGAATCAACATGCATCTATATGCTGATGACACCCAACTCTATATCGCCTTCAGTCTTCTCTCAGAGGAAGACACAACCCAGGATGTGAAGCGCACACAAGCATGTGTCGTTGAAATACAAACTTGGATGCGCATGAATAAACTCAAACTCAATGCTGACAAAACAGACGCTATTGTGATATGTTCGCCGCACATCAAGAATAAACTTTCTATGCCGCACATAGAACTTGCCGATAACATAGTGCCTACTTCCACTGTGGCCAGGAACATTTTTGTTTTCTTCGATGATGCCCTAAACATGAACAGCCATGTACAGTACATGTGTCGTGTAGCAGATTTCCATCTACACAATATTGGAAGAATTCGAACTCTTCTAGATCGGAAAACAACAGAGATGATGAATGAGGCACTATTTTAACTACATCGGAATATAATCCCATGGTTGTAGTTGCGATCTGACCAAACCAAACCACATTTTTACGACTTACTCCCTAACAAGAAACCTGAGACCTACAAAACAAGATGGCGAACTAGTAAACAACAGGTATAAAGCGCGCAAAACCCAAACCACCCCTAAATCAAATCATATAAATCGGGGCATTCTCCCAGAGACATAAAGTGAAACGTATATTATTATCATTACTAGTTCTATTTATAGACTATCAGAAATCAACCTGAAATAAACAGTAAACACAATAGTATTGTGTTTACTGTTTATTTCAGGTTGATTTCAGGTTGATTTCTGTATTGTGACAATACACAATAAACTGTGTACCAATAAATGAATGCGTGGACTGCACACAGGGAAGTATCGGCCAAATATCGTGTTAGCTCAGTTTCAGTTTGACTCTTGAACCAGTGTGAACTATTTCAACATACACACATGTAAATATATAGTTTTTAGAACCATCACCATGTAAAGCAGAATCACGGCAGGCTCCATGCATCTTATTAATTCAAGATGCACTTTTAAATATACAGTGTTCATGCTTGCATGATTACAAATCACCTTTACACTTTTTAACGATTCCGAATCTGAGAGCTTTCAACTTGACCGCTTTCAAAACAACTACAATGAGAACTACAATGTCATCACCAAACTCAGACAATATACCAACTCTGCCATAGCTCATTACATTTACAGTCCTATTTGGAAAGCCACTGCACACCTAAAATGTCTTAAATCCAGCAACTCCACCGAACTAGTAGTCATTCCACCACAATACAGACTGAGTACAGACAGGATGACAACTAAACTCACTCTTCTGCTATGCATCATATTGTCAGGAGATGTCCAAGTAAACCCAGGCCCCACTAAATGTCAAACAAAAATCAATAAAATCCAAGTGACCCAGCCTAACGTGTAGTGACTGCAACAGGACAGAGTGTGTCGTGTGCTGGAATATCCATACATGATTACAATAACACCTACAGAAACCTAAACACACCATGGCATTGTTCCAATTGCTCGGAACCCTGTCGCATTTGTTACAGGGAAGTCCCAAATGCGACCACTGCCAAAACTGGATACACATACACACACACACACACACACACACACACACACACACACACACACACACACACACACACACACACACACACACACACACACACACACACACACACACTAAAATTAACGACAACGAATATAAAATATTAATTAATTCATCATGCTCATGGGCTTGCCCCAAATGCGATAGTGTCAACTTCTCAAATTCCTTCTTCAGAGATACAAATATTTCTACAGCTAATCCTTTTGATCCACTGAAGAGTGGCAGCCACAGTCATAATGAAATACATCCCAACACAGCCGATACTCAAGATCCAGTGTTTCGACCAAATCTCCGAAATGCATCAGCCCCTGAACGACCCAGGAAAACCAAACGAAACACATTCAGTGCTGTAGTGTCGATGGCCGTGAATTCAATACGATTCTATGGATGGAACTTGAACACTGTTTATTCACATTTCGTTACATGTCATGGCTGAGTAGTTCCCCGGATATTGACAGTTCCTAGTACATCACTGGTCGCTAGGCGGCAGCATGATATATAGTGAATATCACATTCCTCTCCTTCTTGATAAAGTTGTACTACCAACATGCAGAATGATTTCAAAAATGAGATATGATAGTATGACATTCAAAGAGACAATTACAGTCCAATGACAAATAAAACTTACTATGATTTTAGTCATATCATAATACAACGTCAGTTGTGAAAGTTCTTCATGAACTTTTAAATAACATTAGTGTATGTCACAGTTCATAAAGTCCTTGTTGATATTAGTTATCAACTCGCAAGGTAAATTAAAACGACATGTTCGAAAGGAGAGTCCACAGTAAACATAAATTATTCATTGATTAATATTGTAATTCTTATAACACAGACATTCAAAACTGTCAATTAAAATTATGCAAAATACTCCAGCTGTTAAACTGAGTATACTAGGGGGAGAGGTTACTAGCACGTCACCCCGGCTATCCAATCTTTACCATTGGATTTTCCTACTCTGCATTCAGATTACTTCACTTTAGGAAGTCCAAGATAGTCCTTGAAACGGACTGGCATCTTGTGAAAACGTTGTGGGCGTGCATCTGGGTGGCGTAAACACGGTTTAAGTGTTGCCTTCGAAGATTCCCCACCAGTTGTCGTTTCTTTGCGAAACTCATCATCGCGATCAACCATGGGCGTGTTCTGACCTACACACAATTCCGTATTGTCCATATCATCAGATATGTCTTCGCTAGCGAGTGTGTCTACGGGATCGATTCGTTTGAAGTGTGAAATGTTTCGTGTGATTGTACACGAGTGTCGGCTTGCGGTTATCATATTCCCTTTTCTACTTTCCACCTTAAACGGTTCAGGTTCGAAGTGTGGGGTGAGCTTGGTCGCACGACGCTGGCGTACCAATACTGTGTCTCCTTTATCGATGCTCGTTTGTCTTGCATTTCGTCGTTTGTCGGCATATTGTTTCATTTGTCGTTTTCGGTGTTCATCGTTCTGTTGCATTTTGAAACGTGTGTTCAGGAGCGGAGGAACACTGTCGGCAGGTAGCTGTGGGAGCTGTGTGCGGAAACGGCGATTGTACAGAGCTTCAGCAGGAGCGACACCGGTGGTGCAGTGTGGTGTTGCACGATATTGGCGCAAAAACCGGTACATCTCTTGTTTCCAGTTTTTCTGCTCTATGTGTGCAGTTCGGATTGCCTTTAGTAGAGTGTCCATGAAACGTTCCACCTCACCATTGGCTTGTGGCCACAGTGGTGTTATGCGTCGATGTGTGAACCCTAGGTCCTTGCTGAAGTTTCTGAAATCTTCACCTTGAAATGGTGGACCGTTGTCAGTCCGCACAGTCTGTGGGATGCATTGTCTTGAGAAAATGTTGTCAAGCTTCGGTATTACGGTCTTAGCTGAAGTAGATTTGATGATCTCCATTTCGGGGAAACGACTGTAATCGTCTGTTACCACTAGTAACATGTCACCCGACGGCAGTGGGCCAGCAAAATCAACAGACACATCGCACCATGGAGCTGGCGGTAGTCTGGACATCTTGAGTGGTTCAGGGTTTGTCCACTTTCTGGTAGTAGCCTGGCATGGTATGCACTGACGAAGTCTTCTTTCTACCAGTCTATCGATACCGGGAAACCAAACCTTTTCCCTCAGCAAAGTCTTGGTCTTCACGATTCCCTGGTGTCCTATGTGAGCTAGATCGACAGCTTGTTGTTGCAATGCTTCAGGGATGACTATGCGTGTTCCTCTTAGGATTAGACCGTCGTGTAATGCAAATTCTGACCGGATTTGTTTGTACGGCCTGACGAGTTCATCTTCCCACCTTTGTGTCCTGATTGCCTCTTGTAGTTTGTTCATAGTTCTGTCCTGTGCAGTTGCGTCACGGAGATCTTTCAGTGACATAGCTTTGGGTATTGCGTTCACGCAGACGTAGTGCACATATTCTTCAGCAATGCTTCTGTCTGGTGTCGAAATCGTGGATGGGTGTCGACTGAGGAAGTCGGCTGGATTGTTGTCATCACGTCCGGGCTTGTATACCAGATCTAGATCATATGGGGTCAGCCGCAGTCGCCACCTCTCAATCCTTGCTGATGCGGGTTTCGAGCCTTTGAAGATTCCTAGTAGCGGTTTGTGGTCTGTTGTCACTGTGAATGTCGATCCGTATACATACAGATGGAAATGTTCGATTCCCCATACAACGGCAAGCATTTCTCTCTCTGTCTGAGAATATCGTGACTCAACGTCCGATAGGGCCTTGCTGGCATAGCTGATCACTCTACCGTCTTGAGTGAGTATGGCCCCTAAGCCTGTAGGGCTGGCATCGACAATGATTTCGGATGGCTTCCTGGTGTCGAAGTACTCCATCACTTGGGTGCTGGCTAGGGCTTGTTGCAAATTATGAAAAGCTTGTTCGTGGCGTTGGTCCCACATCCATGGAGTGTCTGATCGAGTCAATTCTCGGAGAGGACTCGTGATAGAGGCATAGTTACGGATGAACCGTGACACATATTGGGCCATTCCCAATAGTGACTTCACCTCGGAGAAGTTTTGTGGTGGTGTGGCATTCACCAGAGCTTCGATCTTCTTGGGATCTGCTGCTAGACCATCTCTTCCGAACACATGACCATAGAAAGTGACATGGTCTTGTGCAAACTTGCATTTTGCTTTGTTCAAGCGCAGGCCGTGTTCCTGTAGTCGCCTCAGCACGGCATCTAGGTTAGCATCATGTTCGGCATGGTCCTTCCCGTGGGCGATGATGTCATCTGAGAAGTTCTTGCAACCCTTGAGGTCATGCAGGAGTTGACTTATAGCGTTCTGAAAAATTTCAGATGCCGCATTCACGCCAAACATCAGGCGTTTGTACCTGTACAGTCCGATGTGGGTGCTGAAAGTTGTTATGTACCTACTTTCAGTGTCTAGCTCGAGTTGGTGGTAGGCATTGGTCAAATCCAGAGTGCTGAATACTGTGGAGCCATTGATGTCAGCTATCAACTCGTCAATGGTTGGCATAGGATGTTTCTCTCGTAGGATCGCTTGATTCGCTTCCCTCATGTCCACACAGATGCGTACTTCTCCGTTCTTCTTGGGCACAGCTACGATGGGGCTTACCCACGGAGTAGGGCCGTCAGCTTTCTCAATGACGTCGAGCTGTTCCAATCTCTCTAGTTCTCTCTCGATATCCTTCCGGATGTGGAAAGGAATGCGACGGTGGCGCTGTTGCTTTGGAATTGCATCAGGATTGATGTGTAGTTTGACAGGTTTCCCACGCACTTTGCCTATGCCCTCTTGAAACAGAGCTGGGAAGCTGTTGACCATTTGTGCCGTGGATGGTGTTGAACTGATTTCCCTAGTTATGTGTAGTATGTCTATCTCCTCAGCAGTCTCGAAACTTAGGAGATTTCCTCCATTCCCGGATACTACGTAGAATCTAGCGACTCTCGACTTGGTCTTGTAGTGCACTTCGACAGTCAACATGCCTTTCAGTGGTAGCGGGTTTTGTGACCCGTATGGGTAGATCTGAGTTTCTGGAGGCTGTAGTGACTGCATGTCTGGGTGCGATTCAGACAGTTGTTGATAGGTTGGTTCATCAAGGATGTTAACTGCCGCCCCTGAATCTATCATGAATTCTACTGGCACTGTTTTCAGCTTAATGGTGCATAGGGGTAGCTTGTTCCTGTTGCTTTTCGCAATGGCAACCTTGTCTCGCAGAGGCTGGCATTGAAGAATGGTGTAGATGTAATCACCTTCGGAGTAATCGATGCCACTATTCTGGATGGTAGCAGTTCGTGCAGTTTGGGAGTAGTGTATGGCATTTGCCCGTGAATATTGCTTGCGTTTACTGTTTTGGCATACTTTCGCAAAATGGCCTACTATGCCGCATGCTGAGCATTCTTTTCTCATGGCAGGGCACCGGGAATCACCCTTCCTATGCTTTGTAGCCCCACCACAAAAAAAGCAACTGTTTCCATTCTTTGAGGCTGTCGACTTGTCACGAGGTCTATTGTGGTTGACCATAGAGTGATCGCGTTGGCGCCTTGATGGATGACGTATTTGGCCTTCGTAGTTGTTATGTGACTGTGAGTGATGGCGACTTCTCCCTCGCTGGGTAGCGGGAGTGATGGCATTTACAGTTGACACTTTTTCTACCTGCCCAGCTTGGTGTTCACTTAGTTCTAGAGCACGTGCAGCAGCAATTAAATCTGTCAGCGTCATATCCTGTCGTAGGGCCCGTCTCCGCAGATTCTGTGAATTTCCGGCTAAGATGACTTGGTTGGCAATCTCTCCCTCGACGTCTGTGAAGTTGCAGGACCGTGCCAGCTGCCGGAGCCTTGTTACGTATGCATCAATTGGCTCCTTGTCTTGTTGTCTGCATTGTCGAAAACTGTATACTTCAAATGCGATATTTACTCTTGGAGTAAAATAGTCGGTTAGGGCTTTGACAGCAACGTCATATACTGTTGCTGTGTCGCCCGATTCGGGGACCGTCAGTGTGTCATACACTTCGTCTACATCCGGGCCTGCGTAGTGAAGGAGGAGTGCTCGCTGTCGTTGTGGTGCTGTTATGTCCATGGCCACTAACAAACGTTCAAATCGTTCAGTCCATTTGTTCCACCTAGGCCCGATATTCCCATCTAGGTGTAGGTCGAACGGCGGGAAAGGGAAAATATACAATCTTGTCATTTGTTTCTATGTACGTTCTATAATGTGTGTACGTGCCTATGAACGGCTGGTCCCGGAGATATGGCGCTATAGAAATGCTAGTAATAATAATAATAAATCCGCAGACTAGGGCAAACTTAAAGACAACAGAATACTTTGACATGGACCCCAATTCATGAGACATTAACACAGACTGGATCTTTTTTGGACACAACTTGTCACACTGATCAACAATACCATCCCTAGTCGCAACACCAAAGCAAAAACACACCTCCTCTGGATAACACGGAAAATAATAAGAGTGCAAGGAAATCGCAACCAAAGCCACAAAAATGCAAAACAAACTGGACTTATTAGCGACTAGGGAGAGTTTTAAGAACCCAGAAGGCAAGCCACTACGGCTGCAACCAAATCTTATAGACACTGAACACGCCGTAGACGAACCCCGGCGTTTAGTTGGTTAAAAAAGATAAGAGAAGCCGAACAACACCGACGTGTTCACAGTTGGCCTGGTTGAAGACTCGAGAGCCACAACACGTTGTGGATTACAGACACACACAAGACCAATTCGAAGCAGAATATCTTGTACTGCGGCCAGTCAGGATCATACATCTTATTGAAAACGTGTTAGTACGCACTAATGATGTTACGTCCATACAAATAAGTCATATGACTTTCAACAGAAACTTGCGTTATATATATCAATTGGCAACACAAATCGCACACTACTGCAACAATAAGCTATTCAAGTAATTTCACAGGACCCAATAAACCTATTATCTTCCTAATTCTCCTTTCTTTCAGTTCAAATGGAAGTCAAAAACGAAACGCAAGTTTCTGTTGAAAGTCATGTAAATTCACTTAGTAAAATAGTTAGTACCCATGTAATAAAGGTATATATATATATATATATATATACCTGTATTACATGGGTACTAACTATTTTATATTATATATATATATATATATAACTATATATATATATATTTACCTATATTACATTATATTATAAGCCTGACATACGGAGGAAGTCAAACAGGTTCCCGTTATATGTCACGTAAACTTGTCAAGTCATCGTTCCGAAAACGCACTATGTCCATAATGTGCGGCAGGTCTGCGGTTAGAGCGCCAACCTACGACAGTAGGACCAAGGCTCGAATCAACCTAACGCCCTTTTGTAACTAAGACAATTTCGTTCATCCCAATTACCTCGCGTCTTTCGGGAGAAACAATAAACAATCGACCCCTTCTTTCGTTCTTCTTGCTTTCATGTCGAATACCAGTGGCTTCAATCATCCGTCTCCAAATCCCTCTTTCTAGCTGGCGTCTATATCGGACGAAGCGAAATATACCCGGAACATAGTTGGAAAAATTAACGTGGAGTGGAAGAGCTAATGACTTCTATTTCAACGAAACTATACAGGCGCTGCACCAGCTTCTACCAAAACATTTACCCTCACTGGCGTCGGATCGGACAGTGGTGAATATTGGGGGGGGGGGGGCTGGGGCTCTCCATTTGCATCCCCCTTGAGGCTCGCTAAAACCCATTCTGAGCCCCCAAGCCCGACGCCCATGACCTTAACAATGGAGTAAACGCATTACTCGGAAACCTTTCGTCAGCTGAGGACCTCATTTAAAAAATCTTAATTTAAAAATATGATCATTTTGTACATGTGTTATCAATCTAATTTGGAAATACAAAATTAATTTAAGATAAATATTGGCAGCAAGATTCTTATTTTTGGACTTACAACATATTTTACGGGTCTTTTTTTTTATAATATACCCCATTTATTCTTTAAAGTTTTACGAAGTACCTTTCCTTCGGTGCTATATAGTGTCTTTCGACGAGATAACAATATATAACGATGCGTCAGTGTCTTGCTGCGTCTGTAATGAGACACTTTCCTGACACATCAACAAGTACAGCCGGTGTGTGCGCAGAGACACAGTAATATAATGTGGCCGTGAGCTATTTCTTTATCTAACGGGCAATCGCCTGCCAGCGATCTCTGTTAGTAACATATCCTACACGGAAAGACAATACAATAGAACCAATCTGTAGCGACCACCCAAGTGATTGACGTACAATGGCTTAATTAAAGAGGTTGCCTGACCAGAGAAACAGGCCTGATAGACATATATGTGAAGTTCTGTGAAACCCCTGTGTAAATGTAAGCTGCAAAGATGTTCAGTTTTATTATCACTATAAACATTATTTTTAAATATTTGTTTGCATTCGACAGCAATTCCTCTGTCGAGAAGGTCTGTAATAACTTATTGTATTTCTTTGCAGGTTTAACTGAACATTGGCCAACGATGAGGTAGTTTGTTGGCCATTTTTAAGTAATTACGTCTGGTCGCATCACCGAACAGAAGGGAGGTCGTTTTACAGAATCAGCTTAACATGAATTTAATTAAAAAATCAAGGATACTGAAAAAATGACCGATTTATTAAGGGGTGGCAACTTTGAGGGGCTTCCTCTTACCTGTTGGTCTATTTTGTTCCGCATTCAAAGCAGTGTTTGTGCGCACAAACACGCGTAAGCTTTTGTCAGCACAGACCACTAACAGGACGCTATCGCTTCATGTGCGAATGCCTTGCATAAGACCTGAAGCTATCCACGTTATAAACCGGATCTAATACACTTATCTACAAACTCTGATAATAACTTTACCAAACTGGATAAATACGCATTGAAACGGCGTCACTGTTGATCGAGATCTCACATTTAATACACATGTAGAGAATGTTATCAACAAAATCAACAGATCATGTATTGACAGATCGGTGTATTAAAACGTACTAGACCATTTATTCCTCTCTCGAGTCGGGTTACATTATATAACACTGTGGTGTTGCCTCGTTTGGACTACTGTAGTATTCTCTGGGATGTTTGTTCAGATTCTAACATAACTAAACTTCAGAAATTACAGAATCGAGGAATGCGTATTATCTTGGTGTGCCATCACAGGACACACATCTCTGATATGCTAGCATCTCTAAAATGGTTGAATGTTCGTGAAAGATTTATTATTCTTCATTGAACTATTATGTACAACATTGTCAGTGGTAAAACTCCAAATTATCTTAAAACGGTAACTCCTGGTATATATCACAGTTGTGGTACAAGATCTAAATCATCCAATAATATCCTCCAAACTCATAGTCACCAAAAGTCTCTAAAATATACTGGCACATCTTTCTGGAACAACCTACCATCTAAAGTAAAAAATATAAAAACTGTTGCCAGTTTAAAAAAACAATGTGTTCTGTATATAATCGGTAAACAATAAGTATCAGGTATTAATGCCTATCTTTCATACTGTAAATATGTTCGTTTTAAACTGAATATCATATTACATTCACATAACTTGGTTAAGTGTTGTGATATCATCACTTTGGAGTCTAATTAACCACCCAAAATCATATATCTTTATAACCAATATAGCATCTTAGCATCAACAAAATGCTCCCCCTGGGTGCTGATATCACAACTCCACCATTATACTTCAGTATTATAGTTCCACCCAGTGTACCTGCTTACCCACTTTTATATACATAATTTCTTGTATTGTTTATCTATGTTATGTATGTCTTACGTTTTTATCATAATGTATGCATGTCACGGTTGTCACCACTACCAAAGCAGTTCTAACGGAATGTAGTCTGTGAATAAATATATTGTATCTTGTCGTAGTTGGCCATTATACTAAGTAACAGCAACAGAAGGATCAACTTATGACGCAATTTCGACATACAGTACATTATATATAATATGTAATTGAATGGCGATACAGTATTCTTCAAAATGTAAAATTAGTTTTGTTTCGATTAGGCCTACACAACCAACTACAGAACGCATTGGAACAGAGTAGTGATGAAAATGTTATTTTATTTATTTTATTTATGTAAAGGCATTACTACATAATAATAATAATAATGTATTTATTTCAGACAATCATCATGTCCATATATAAAAAATACACAAATAAAAGTATGTAAATACATATAAAAATACATCGATAAGAACAACATGTTTAAAAATTATATAAATCCCGGTGCCGCAGTTTCGAAGTACAATACATGTCGCTAGTTTCAATGCTATAAAAATGGGATTCAAAGACATGTCAATCCTATTCATTGGGCTAAAAATAGCCTTTCTGATTACACATTTACCCGAGCTGACATTAGCTGTAGCAAACATGTGGCTAGCGCTACATCTCATGGTCAAATTGTTCAATATCCTGAAAGAGGAACGAATTGCTGAAAATTAACTTTTCTAAAGTCAACCCATAACGCACACATATAGATATTACCAAAATACGCTGTAAATAGCTTATTTTTACAGCAGTTGAACAAAAGTGGATTTTTGACGTAACATTACTCTTGGCATACAAAAGTCTCACTTTGGCTTGCATGTCAGACTCATCAGACAAGTTAGTAGTAATGACATGTCCAAGATATTTACAAGAATTGGCAAAGTTTAAGTGCTTTCCTCCTAATGTCATTTCGTTAGAAAGATTTGACTTTCTAGATTCAAAGTACATGACAAGGGATTTACCCGCATTTTATTGCACGTCATGCTCACATACATATGAGTAACACATGTCTAGTAGTGTTTGTAGTCCTTTAGCAGAAGGTGCAAACAGAAGTAGATCATCGGCGTATATAAGGTGATTAACAACCATGTTACCAAGACAACAACCGATTTGTTTTTTGTGCAGTTGTATACTCAAATTATCCATATATTTGTTAAAAAGTAAAGGGGATAACTTCCCACCTTGCTTAACACCATTGCCTACCGGGACGAAGTCCGAGTAGGTATTTCCCCATCGAATGCATATACATTGATTATTGAATTAATTGCTGAGTACTCTTAAGATATATTTCGTTACATTTTGTTGTTCTAGTTTCGTTAAAAGTTTATATCGGTTGACACGATCAAACGGCTTTATTGCATCTAAAAACGCGACATGCATAGCTGAACCATGTTCAGTGTTGAACCTTAATAATTTCTTAATTGCAAACACGCATAACTCCGTTCCATATTTAAGCTTAAAGCCATATTGTTTAGGAGTGGTTTCCAAGTACATTTCCATTCTGTTAAAAAGAACAGTGTCTATTATCTTCGAAAATATGTTCGATAGAGACATTGGCCTATAATTAACTTTGTCGCTTACTCGTCTATTCTTGTCTTTAATAATTGGTACAATGACAGACTGTGAAATTTCTTTTGGTAAATAACCATGCACAGTAATCGAAAACACCAGGATAGACAAAAGCACAGCGAGTTGAGAATCAGCGAACTTAATATGTACTGCATTTATACCGACCAGACCTGGTAACTTATTTTTTGAGAATCCATTAATGATATCCATCAGTTCAACTGCACAAACAGTCATTCCCTTATTGCCAGTGGAACAATCTTAACAAACTTTATCACATCGGCTATCCTCCATTAATTTTCATAATGATGCTTCCACATTGACCCGATGTTTACAACACCGTGTATATTATCAATGTTTGTCGGAAGTTTTACTTTATTGTTCGTACAGTGCTTAATTTCTTTCCAGAATTTGCGGTGGTATTTTTGACACAATTGTTCTGTAATGTTATCAGCAATGATAGTTTCTTTCTCTCTTTTACATTTTCTGATCACCTGCTTGAATTTCATTCTGAATAATTTCATAACATTACCAATCTCTTTCCATATACAGTAAGCATCACGGGCTGCACAATGAAGCTCTTTCACTCGCTCGTTCCAACGTGGGACAGCATTATACTTATAAGCACCTTTGCGATTTGACCGAAGTGTGTGAACACACCTCCTCAATGTAATCACGAAAGAATTGTAAAATTCATCTAGATCATCATGATGATTACAGTTATGACAATTGGGATCAGTGCATCTAACACCCGGTGGAACATTCAGTTTGCTCAATTCAACGTTTGTGCATTCTCTATATGCGTCAGTATCTTGTGGGTGCAATCTGTCTCAGTGTATGCCTTGCTTAATTTCATTACCACTAACGCATTCTGGTACAATAGCACTGTCTATGCTGAACGATATCGGGTGGTGATCAGAATAAATAACGTCATAAAGTATGGACATGTTAGATAGGCAATCCTTCGCATCTGCGGTACATATGATAATGGTCTAGCCATGATGTAGTTCCCCAGGCAGAACTAACGTATGTATATGTGTCTATCGGGAGAGTATCTTGATCACATATAGCCAAAGTAAATTCTTTGCAGAAATCAAGTGAAATATTCACAAAACTGATTTCTTGGAAATATCCGCGTTAAAATCACCAACAACAGTGATACATGAGCTATTGAAATAATTAACATATACAGCAATTTATAATCATTGAACCTGTCCCTGTTTTCCTCGTATTCATAAGGTAAATATACCTTTAGTAGATAATACTCCTTATTACCCCAACAAATTCTTATGCCGCATATCCAGTCATAGAATTGGTCAAGAAAGGTGATGTACTGATCAAGGGAATGTTTCCATAAAAAACCTACTCCACCATATGGCCTACCAGTTAAAATACCACAAGATGCATCTACAGGAGAAACACCATAACCCACATAACCATCGTGACAGGTGGTTAGTATATGGCAATCTTGTTTAGTGAACATAAGCTGTTGTAGGCACAGTATATCACATTTCATTAACACATCATTTAAGAAGGGCATAACACCTTTAAATCCATTACAATTAAAAGATGTGATGTTAATTTCCAAAACTTAGTTCTTGGTGTTAAAGAATTTCCTCAAGTATACACCAGATGGCCAGTTGTGTGGGTCATAAAACTTAGATGCGTCATTGCACATAATATCAATCTTGAATGAGGCATAATTCTCATGTTTAGTTTTTAGTTTCACACATTTGGCCTCGAGCTTATGCACAGACTTCACATACAAAGACATGTCATCAACAGTGACGGTAGGATCCAGTCGTGAGATACAGGCTATCAGGAATCGTCCATCCTTTATTTTGAGCTGGTTGCCGCATTTCCGCGTGCCGATCACCGCCTTCGAGCCGTTACTGCGCCTTTTTTTGTCAGACACCAACTTAAAGCATTCATCAACGATATTCTTACTTGGTTGTTTCGCGACACCCAACGATTCGGGTACCGTGCGTATTGGCAATATATACAAAATAAACATATAAATACAATAACACAATTTTTGCCATCCATTACCCCAAAAGCGAGCTGGCTTATTTTCATTGGGTCCATGTGGATCAATTTTAGGTCCTACATACACGACATTAACCTACCCATGCAGCATTTATTCAATGGGAGCAGACTGGGGCAGTATTTTGTTCATCAACTCGTTCACCGCCAACTATTTCATTCTGCTGTCACCAACAGAGCGAACGTAACTCAGCAGTGACGCCATATGGATAGGGGCTTATCCCTAGCTGTATTCATGTTTCTCCGATATGCAGAAAGCATATCGCAAAGACGTAAGTTTATAATACATCGCCTATTGGTAAACCAGAGAATAATGGTCCAAGTAAGCGAAATAATATAGAAACATGCGAGTGGGTCTCGACACCTGGGAGGAGATACGGACACACTGCCCAACATTAGCGTCATAATACATGGATTAGTCCTAGTTCTTGCACACATGTGGTTGACACACATCGACTAGATGGCAGTGGTGAAACTGTCATTGATGAACATGTAAAGTACCGGACCGACCAGGGTACGTGGGTTTAGAGGTAATTGGTTGTTGAGTTGGCACACTTGGAGTCGACCTACTTCCCTGGCCAGACCAAGACAGTCATCGACCTGAACTCGTTTAACGAGTCAGTGCCTCATGGACGACCGCAGAGCAACACGAGAGGGCGGAGACATTACTAACAATTTACGAAATGAGTCATTTGAAACAACGTTATCTTCTCGTGTTTTGCCTGTGCATTTACAATGGGACCATCCGAAAGGTGACCATTGGTAGAAATTAAGGGTGGATAAAAGGACGATGTTGTGCTAATTTGAATTACGTAATATTCAAAATATTGCGTACAGTAGGCCACTATGGAAATGCTTCGTTCTGTATATGATTTGCATCTTGTCAGAATGCAGCTGCAGAAGCTCCGAATATTGTAATACTTGTATATATTTCAGGCTTACATTTCTGCCCTTGCCACTTGAACAAATAGGTCGGATATCGTACATAGGCCTAAACAAACATAGCAATCTGAAATGTCGAGGAGCTCGAATCTTTACAAAATAAGTTTAATTAACAAAGCAGATGATTTTCGTACCGTATGTAGAGTTTGGCTTTTTAAATTCAATGACTAGAATGAGAACAATATATCACTACCCAGACTTTTCCTACTTGGCCGCCTTTTAGTACGCCTACTTACAACCATACGTCTTTGTTATAGATATACACGGGAGAGGACACACATCCATGTAAATATTCACTTAGAAAACATACGTATCTGTGGATTTCGACGGGGCCACAATTAGAACGTAAGATGGCCGGTTCAGTACAGTGGCGCCTCTATGTGGCAGTCTTCGTCGCACTGACGTCACTGCTACCGACTTTACTAGTCCTAGCCGCAGCAAACAACACGCAGACAAAACACAACGCAGCGCTCAATCAGAACGTTATTGTTTACCCGTCCGACGCAACGTGTGGTCGTAATACCGAAATACTGAAATACCCAGACTCCAATCAGGTCCGATGTGGGTCCGGTTGCATGCGCAATGTATCGACGTTGCGGAAAACTGACCATCGGTTTCCGGTTGACGTCATCCAGATGGGTGAAGACAAGTGTCACATTGCAGGTATCGACCGTTCTGAGGAGCGGTCGTCAATGTGTTGGTTAACACCGATCTCGCACTCTTCGTTCACATACAGCGTCTGGATCAAGCCGTCAGAGACACAGACAAAACAGTAAGTTAGACAAGAGTTTGTACCATGTGATTGCAACAACTTATATCTGTAAACCCAGTAGCTAATTTGTTTTAATGTATACATTTCCAAGCCCAAGGTCATAAATATAATGTTTTATTTTAGGAAACGATGAGCCTGTTTAACAAAGAGAATCAGAGGACATAAAAACAGACTTAAATACGTTTCCATAACAGTATCCCACGACTGGATTTATGTGGATATTTATTTTGGTATACTGCAGGTGCGTCGTTTCGAGAAGAGACTTCCAGCTATTTCTTCACGATGGTCATTTGGAAGGCGTCACCTACACATCAGAGAAAAACGAGCCAGATGTTACAAAATTGACAAAGATAAACACTGGCTTATGGACACATATTGCTATTCGGGTATGCTAATAACATGATTCATAACTAGGGTGGCAACCATTCTCGCGCGCCAGGGGCGCTGCGGATTATACCAGTCTCAGTACCCCTTGGCAGATCGCCTTGTCAAAACTCTGAAAATAAACTCAGCCAATAGTGTCGCTTGCCAATTCCAATGGTCTTCTGGGTGGTCTTCATTAACTGTTTGGGCAGTAGACGTAATTATTTGAATACGCAATACCGCTCAGCAGCTCATGAGAATGATCGAATGGGTAATTATAATGCGATTCCTGGAAATAGGGCGCGAGTCGGACGAGTGTCTGCACTGTTCTCACGAGTGGTACGGCGAACTCAATTATGAGTTTGATTAAGCTAACTTCCATACAATGCGTTGGAATTCTGTCAAGAGGTAGTGTACGTAAATATTGAGAACGTGTGTACCTCGTTAATTTGTTGTTCCGTCTATAGAATTTGCATTTTTTTGTATAAGAAAACGTTATAAATTTGGTCTCCATCCCTTTTTCCCCATCTCTTATTCTCTCTCTCTCTCTCTCCCCCTCCCTCCCTCTCTCTCGCTCCCTCTCGCTCCCTATCGCTCCACCCATTCCTTACTCCTTCCCTCCGCCCCTCCATCCTTTTCTCAGTCCCCCCTCTCTCCCTCTATCTCTCTCCCTCGTCTCTCCCACTCTCCCTGTCTCCTTCACTCCCTATCCCCCTCCCTGACTCCCTCCCTCTCTCATCCTCCCTCCCTCCCCTTCCCTCCCGACAGTGTAATTGCCTTATTCCCTCCCCTCGCTCCCTCTCGCTCCCTCTCGCTCCACCCATTCCTTACTCCACCCATCCCTTACTCCACCCATTCCCTACTCCTTCCCTCCGCCCCTCCATCTTTTCTCCGTCCCCCTCCTTCCCTCCCCTTCCCCCCCGACAGTGTAATTGCCTTAGCCTAGGGATGAATAAAGTTGAATTGTATTGTGTTGTAGCGTTAGGAAGATGCTACTATATGCAAACACAATGGTGGTCGTCGATAATCAAACATCTCCTATTTCCTCACACAGGTGCAGCGCGGAAGTGAATCTATTCCTTTCAACGTTGCCGTCTTTGCAAATGGCGTCTTCTTGTCTCCGGCGCTGTTGGTTGGGAAAAGCGAACAAGGTCCTTTCTTCAGGGGTGACACGGGTGCCACCGGTGCTAGCCAAAAGTACTACGGCTTTCGCGTTGCCCTCGGACACTCTCAGATTGGTACGTTTAGCCACAATTAGACCGCTTTAACTATAATTTCTATGTTCCGAACGTATCGCAATACTTAATGTCTATCTTATGAGTTTAAGTTTTCTCATATGTAGTTGTAACACAGTTCTAGTGAGTGATTTTGTTTACATGCGGGGTGTTGACTTGTTGACTCGTTCATAAACATCAACAGTTAGTGTAACATTATTAGTGTTTTACCTGTCCTGTTAAGTTATACCTGTTCTTCATTGTCTAGATTAGACGGCGATATATGTATAAGTAAATACGGATAGAATGACACCCACTGGTGAATATACAACTTTTCTGGTGTTAGACGTTATTTAAAAGTACGAATATTTTTTTTAAATAACGTCTAACACCAGATAAGTAGTATATTCATCAGTGGGTGTCATTCTATCCGTATTTACTTATACATATCTCGGCGTGACACTTGACGAACACGTGACCGACGTATGCAGCTGATATATATATATATATATACATACATACATACATATAAGATATGTAACTACTGGTACATAGAAGGAAAACTTACAGCAGAAATTATATATATTATTATTTATGTTTGCATACATAGTAATTAGTGATAGCAATAGGTGACTTAGCGATACATTTATATCATGTTATGCTGCAATTAACCGTTTTAAATAGTAGCTGGTGTAACGTTGTTTCAAACTATGTAATATATTTAATGGTTACGTTAATATTAGGGAGTAGATCATTTTTATATACTTTATAAATTTGTATAGTACAATTAATATGATTCATATTTTAAATGTGTAAAATTTTTGCGTATCTGCTTTAGAAATTCTGAAGACTTAGATACATAATTGTTACTGATAATAGATGTTATTTGATTTATACTGAATCAACAGGAACCGATTTGTTTTGTAATTAGAGTCCAACGGATGTGAAGTTCTAACGATTGACGCATGCGCAACGGTTGGCCATAGTCCTGGTGTGCATATGCCGAACCCATTGCGACATTTGTACCAGGGCTATGCATACCAGCATGCAAAGAAAGCTATGCTGTTGGGCGTCGACATACAGGACGACAACCGGTTAAAGAGTTGTACTTGGAACAGGGATTTGGTTGCGCGTTTTGCTTGCACGTACTACTTCCCACCTTGCTCTGGGAACGGTACGGGCCTGCCACCATGTCGGTCTCTATGCACAGGTGAGAGTTGTCCATTTACTTGTACATTTACAGCTGCTAGTATTGTTGTTGTTTACATTGCGTCTTAAGAAACACAATTCTCGTCCATCGGCATCAACTCGAGAGACGGCTGCTCTGCCATCATCTCTTTCATGGATCCTTTTATAGATTGCTACAGCACCATAGTCATCATCCCGTGTACCTTAAGACGAATACTATCGTAATGTAAATTAAAAGACGAATACTCCGTCATTATCTCTATCATGTGTACCTTATAAGACGAATAATTCACCATCATCTGTATCCCGTGTACCTTAAAAACGAATATTTTGTCATCATCTCTATCCTGTGTACCTTAAAAGACGAATATTTCGTCATCATCTCTACCCTGTGTACCTTAAAACACGAATACTTCGTCATCACCTCTATCTTGTGTACCTTAAAAGAGGAATACTTCGCCAGCATCTCTACCCTGTGTACCTTAAAAGAAGACGCTGTACACACACCATTAACACTGTCATATATATATATATACAAAGGCCGTACATTACTTTGTAGCGGCCATGGAGAACTGGTGTGAAACTGTCGGCCCACGACTTGTAAGGACCTGTGAAGACTTCCCCGACAGCGCCGACCCTACCGTCTGTGTCGGTCTCGACTACAAGCCAGGTCGAGTTATAGATAGATAATCTGTTGCTTTCGTTGCAGGGTTAGCGTTTGCAGATAGTATAACAATGCTTTCTACACAGTGTATGCCAAATGTGACTGGACACAAACCAGCAATTTGTATTTGCGGTTTCTCGCACTTCAACTTAACTGAAAGAAATATAGTAGGCTAGAACTAAAGTTGTTGCTACTTTGGACTGATGAAGTTGCTACCTATCTGTGTCAATTTGTATTTGCGGTTTCTCGCACTTCAACTTAACTGAAAGAAATATACTAGGCTAGAACTAAAGTTGTTGCTACTTTGGACTGATGAAGTTGCTACCTATCTGTGTCAATTTGTATTTGCGGTTTCTCGCACTTCAACTTAACTGAAAGAAATATACTAGGCTAGAACTAAAGTTGTTGCTACTTTGGACTGATGAAGTTGCTACCTATCTGTGTCAATTTGTATTTGCGGTTTCTCGCACTTCAACTTAACTGAAAGAAATATACTAGGCTAGAACTAAAGTTGTTGCTACTTTGGACTGATGAAGTTGCTACCTATCTGTGTCAATTTGTATTTGCGGTTTCTCGCACTTCAACTTAACTGAAAGAAATATACTAGGCTAGAACTAAAGTTGTTGCTACTTTGGACTGATGAAGTTGCTACCTATCTGTGTCAATTTGTATTTGCGGTTTCTCGCACTTCAACTTAACTGAAAGAAATATACTAGGCTAGAACTAAAGTTGTTGCTACTTTGGACTGATGAAGTTGCTACCTATCTGTGTCAATTTGTATTTGCGGTTTCTCGCACTTCAACTTAACTGAAAGAAATATACTAGGCTAGAACTAAAGTTGTTGCTACTTTGGACTGATGAAGTTGCTACCTATCTGTGTCAATTTGTATTTGCGGTTTCTCGCACTTCAACTTAACTGAAAGAAATATACTAGGCTAAAACTAAAGTTGTTGCTACTTTGGACTGATGAAGTTGCTACCTATCTGTGTCAATTTGTATTTGCGGTTTCTCGCACTTCAACTTAACTGAAAGAAATATACTAGGCTAGAACTAAAGTTGTTGCTACTTTGGACTGATGAAGTTGCTACCTATCTGTGTCAATTTGTATTTGCGGTTTCTCGCACTTCAACTTAACTGAAAGAAATATACTAGGCTAGAACTAAAGTTGTTGCTACTTTGGACTGATGAAGTTGCTACCTATCTGTGTCAATTTGTATTTGCGGTTTCTCGCACTTCAACTTAACTGAAAGAAATATACTAGGCTAGAACTAAAGTTGTTGCGACTTTGGACTGATGGAGTTGCTACCTATCTGTGTCAATAAGTGAGTTGCCTAAATTAAATTATAGGTAAGCACAGCTTACACATATCAGATCATAATATGTCGATGTATTAAGTCTGTAGAAATAATATTCGTAGGCTTCAAAGTGTAATAGTGGACATTTTATTGTCAGAATAACGTGACGCTGTAGAGAGTCTTGCAAGACAAGTATTTGACAAACCATTTCTAAATCACAAACCGATATTTTGAAGGTTTAAGATGTAATCATCATGTCTGGAGCTAAAGACAAAAACAAACAGCATTGTTACGCATGTCTCTGTGACTTTGGTTGGAAAGGTTGTCGTTACAGCACGCTGTCAAGGTGTTGTGTCGTTTCAGATGTTGCTTTATATAAAGGTAAACTACGACACGGGTTGTACAACAACAGACTACTCACTGACCGGTAAGTACATGTTACGTTATAAGAGAGGATTTCTGCGACTGTCTAACATCGACGTATGCATATGTTCTTAGAACATGAGATATGTGATGTTTTGATAACAATAATAATAATGCAGTCAAAGGTATGTACAAAATAAAAAATATAACATCATTGCCGAAGCTTCTCATTGGCAGCGAGCAAACTCGAACACTCTCGATTGAGAGTCTGACGTTCTAAACGCTATGCCACTGTACCCCAAATGTGAGGAGTATCCGTAACTAATTGTACGGATAAACGTAGTACAAGCATAACGGTTATGCCCTATCGTACCCTTTGATTTTGACGTGCTTTCAGAGAGATCGAGGCTCAGTATACCGGTCATCTCCGCCGAGTCCGGCCACTGCCCGAGTGCCTGTGCGAAGCCTTCAGCACCCCGGCTCTGCTGGCCAACTCCAGCCTTACGTGCGCGGCCGACGTGCCGGGCCAGAGCACTTCGAGACGACTAAATGACGATTCCGGAACAAACTACGACGTCGAATTTGTGAACGACGGTGACTTGTCGACTGCGTGGGCCAGTGGCGCCAAGGCTCCGGAACAGGTCGAGATCCAGATGAACTTCCGACTGCCCATAGAAGTGAGGCAAGCTGTGCACTGCACAGTTTCTGATCAACCAATCCCGTCTTCACTGCCAGCTCTTACAAAGCCATTTGCCTATACGTAGTCCCGCAACTACGTAGTGCATGACATGGCAACACCAACACACTGGCTGCCATTGTCACATACTTTCTCCTCTTTTCTTACGTTCTATTTGTTGTCATTCTTCCTCAACTTCGTCTTCTTTGTCTTCTTTTTCTTATTCACATTCGTCTTATTCTTCTTAGTTGCAACATGCGGTGTACGATGTTTGGCCGATCTGTACTTATTTGAGGTATATTAATTAAAACCTGTTGACGTTTAAGATTAATTAAAATTAAAAGACGGTTGTACTTCTAATGCGGTGAATGCGCGTCCAAATAAACATTGTTTCTTTCGTATTCACAGATCTGGGAAATCGAAATTCGACTGGACTCATATTTTCCCCAGAAGGGAATACAGATCATGACAAATAGATCAAGTGAATTTCGCCCAACGCAGAGGATGGCGTTTGACTGTGAGAGGGAATGGGGCGAACCAAACGATGGCCCATTAACATCGCCAAATTCAGTCAATTGTCAGGACATAAACCGGTCAGTTGGTTTGGCGTCTTACTATCATTTGCTTGTGTATATGGAAGTGCGTGTGTACACATCGTTGTGTGTGTGTGCAGTGTTCCCCTGCGTAAAATGATGGGCGAAGTGGTATGGGTGGGCTGCGCGAGCGCCGCAGGCGCGAACCGTTGCTAGAGAGGTCCCCCTGAGATTTTTTTAAATACCTTAAAATGATGCATTCTGAGGTCTGTTTTAACCTTTACTCTTGAATATAGAGGGGAAGATATAAAACAACAAGACACTACTTGTACATGTAGTAATCATGAATGATAAACGTTAGTAATCTTGATTGCTTCATCGTGTTGAGGTGTGGTTTCCACTTTACCACTGGTACTCAGTTGAGGTGTGGTTTCCACTTGACCACTGGTACTTAGTGATGTTTTTTTGAGCCAGTAAAAGTAAAAGGTAAATTCTTATATAGCGCAGTATTTTACATGCACTGTGCGGTAACGCACGGCCGCAGCGGCGCAGACTAGGTCAAACCGGGTCGCTATTTGAGCTTCAAAAGGGTTCGGATTAAACACAAGTGCCGACTAGTGACGTAGTGTCATCAGCCTGCACGGTTTTTATTCCCACCACCGTCGTAAACCAGAAATTCAACATCAGTTACGCCAGCATTCTGATTTAATGTGGGCACATACTATTATAGTAAAATTGAGCGCAAACGACATCTTAGTTCAGCAACCAATTTCTTTCCACAAGTCTCTCAAACGCAGCACCGTTTGGGCGCCATGTCAGTAAAGTAAAGTAAAGTCAAAACTCCGCAAGGTGTCACCATTAGAGACACAGGGTATCCCGTGAGAATATTCCGTGATTTGACAACAGACAAGTGATGTCATTCACGTTGTTCAATGGAATTCATTCCAAGAGGTAAATCCTAACCGGCACTGGGCTACGTTAAGACGACTAAACGATGTTGCTACAGATCTGCGATTTTGCAGGAATATAAGTGACTTTATGATGTAATTTCGCGCCACTCGCCGACGCTGAATATATCGCGAAAGAACGAAAAAATGAGCGCACCATATAGGTACAAGACGGCAATTTCGGCATACAAAAACGGCGAGGTAGCCCGCCTCACTTGTCATATACTAGGGGAAACTCTGACTGTGTGTGTGCGTGCGTATGTTTGTGTGTGCGCGCGAGTGTGCGTGTGTGCGTGTGTGTTTGCATGCGTGCGGGTGCGTGTGTGCGTGCGTGTTTGTCCTAATAAATTAGGAGTTTTGTTTTTATTTCTGCTTACGTGAGCGAACGCGCGTACGTGTGTACGTGCGCATGTTTGTTCATTGGCTATTGAACGAACTATTCCTGTTACATTTTCGCAGATTGGCAGAACCTTCTAAATCCCCACCATACACAATCAAACTGGATTTACGGAAGGGCCGCCCGACGGAGTTTAAGCCTGCTGAACAGCGACGAAGGCGTCGGGCATTCAGTCGCCTTACACCACTTGAAGAGTTCCTTACGGCTACCGGCATTCGTGTTATCTTCATCGGGAAGCCGCTGAAAGGAAATTATCACATTGTGCCGGAAATATCAGTCTATACAAGGTGAATTACTGGAATGGGTTATTACTACTGCTGCTGCTACTGCTGCTGCTGCTACTGCTGCTACACTACTGCTGCTGCTGCTGCTACTGCTGCTGCTACACCACTTCTGCTAGCTGTTACGGTTTGGCGAGTTTCCCGTAACTAGCAAGCTCAAGTCTAGTTAGGTTCTGAATTAATTAATAGCATTTTTAGTACACGGTTGTACAATAATGAAATATTCAACAATGAAGATTAAAGTACCGTATAATCCCCTATCCTATCCTATCCTGTCCCTGATTAACTCTCCAAATCTACCCTATCTCACATCAGTAATATCTAGTTTCTTACTATCACCTTGCTAGTTTACATACTACCCAAAATAAAATATAGTAGAACGGTCGTCCTGAGAATCAAAATAAGCACTGTCAAGAAACTATCAAGTATTGACGATCATGACCCCCAGGATGTGGCCTCATGTATAAACGTATACTTTTTTATTGAGTCTCAAATGCATAACACACGACTGGATTTAACCAACCAACAGACGTGTCAAACGTGGGTTGGAACCATTATGGGACACAACTCTAAAATATGCATCTAATTAACTTGATACACCCCAAAGTCAATGATGTAATAATCCGTGTCACGTTGTCACGCTGGCAGCGTTGAGTTAATTATAACCAGACTGACTGGTCCGCACCAACAAAAAGGAACAGGAAATATGATTCTGATAACACAAATAGCAGAATGCTGCACTAGCAAAATACCCACCCTGATCTCCGAATGTCGCTGCACATTCATAGACGCAGAGACGGTATGACTCAATATAACGTAAAACAATTCTTGTTCAACACATTTACGTTTTGTTACTTCTTGTATTTTTGCCTTAGGAGGACGTCAGGGAATCGGGCTTAACAAGTTAAACCATAGGTCTCAGTTGCTCTACTAAATATAAATATGTACATTTAGCCGTGAGCTGATATACGGTGTCTTATCTATGGACAACATAACTATTTGTGACGCCAGCTAACTGTTTGTAGGAACCAATGCGGCTGCTACCCTGAGGGGACGGCCGACGGATACCGGTGTAAGAACGGCGTCTGTCAGTGTCGGCACCTCGCTGGCGCGGACACTACTAAAGCAGGTCCGAAATGTGTAGGTTGCCTTCTTCCTGGTTTTCTTCTTAAAATCATCGTCTTCGTCATCTTCTGTTCCTTATATTGTTCTGCCTCATCTTCTTCTTCTTCATCACCGTCTTCATCATATTCAGCATCTTCTTATTCTTAGTATTCTTTTTATTCTTCTTCCTCCACTTCTTACTGTTTTCCTCCTCTTCTTCGACTTCCCCCACCTCCTCCATTGGCCTCGTTTCATTATGCAATACATGGGGCATATCGGTAAATCAATACGAACAACACTAAGAAGATGATGATCAACAGTAATACTTAACATTCATTTATTTGATAACTTATATCATTTTAGTATCATTAAACGCTCAGTAGCAACTCTAATTGTAAAAAGGTAAGTAAGTAAAGGTAAGTTCTTATATAGCGCAGTATCCAGTCCTCAGGATTGCTCAAAACGCTTTACTCCCTGGCAGACCTGTTTAAGTGTACACCATCTCAACTTCTCTTAACTGTACAATCGTGATATGATTATGTAAACAACGATATAAAATTGTTATCAGTGTTAAAAAAAGCAATGTCTGACGAATAATAACGATTAACCAATAGACTAAAAGACAACATCGACAGAAGCATGATACCTAAAATCCTGTATTTCTAAGACATCGATGAATGTTACATCAACATTAAAGCGGTAAACTGTTAAAACAAAACCCTAATTTTTACACCACATTCCTGAAAGGATATATAGTAACATTCAACATATCCCCCTGATTCCACGTTAACCGTATCACATAATTCAAGATGGCGTCTGACATTGTGGCAAACAGTTGGGAATTAGTTGTAACATCTAAATTACTTGGGCTAGAGTGGACATATTGGTGTCTAGGATGAGGTTTTTGAGTAAGGCATATCTTATAAAAATTTAATTGTTACAAACCTGTTATGTCATATGCCGTATTAGTGTAATCCAAACTATAATCCACAGTGGTAAAATACGGCAACGTTTGAGACCAGGACCGAAAACGTAATGTACAAAACATGAAAACATGTCTAACGACCGAAGATGTCTAAAATACCAACCAGAATCGGTACGCTGCTGTGCAAATGGTCATATCAAAAAGACAAACAAACACAATCACAATGTTGGTGGACTGGACTTATTTCGTGCGCCTGTTCCAGCAGGAAGACATGTCTACCCTCTGACACATCGACTCACAAACGCAATGATTATAATACGCATTTCTTTAATTTCTGATGATAATCGTGACAAATGAAAATGAAAACCGTTGAGTAAATGACCCGATGTCACTTACTTCGCTACAATAATGGAACACACAGAAGCAATAACATTAAAAGTCAGCATTACACATAATAATACAAAAAGCTGCCATTTACTTCAACAAGAAGCTATACTATCAATGCATTCTAACAGCTGCGTACGCAAATCTACTTGTATAAACCTTCATCACGAATCCGAAAACAGTTTAAGCGATAAACGAGGCATGTCATACGATTTGGCATTGGTTATTACAGAGGCCGTACCTGACACGTATGATCCCGTCGTTCGGGCCGCGCTCCGGAGGCACTATGGTGGTGCTCCTCGGTGGCTTCCTCGGCCGTGACAACTCGTCCGTCTCCGTGCGTACGTGGATCGAGAACATCCCCTTCCAGATTGAATACAGGTAAGTCATTATCTATAGCGTTCTAGTCGGTTTAGATGACATAAGTCAATGAAACCAGTTTAACTTTGTGACAGTCCCATAGACCGGGCTGCCAAAGAGTTAAGATCACTTGGCCATTGACTGCAGAATTGTTCCAATTTCAACCGTCTTTGTATTATTGATCAACGCCATCGAACGATTAGATGTGGACGCAGTGCTATATCAGCTCCATTCAAAAGTCACAATTCAAAGCATGATAGATTAAATTTGTTGAAACTACTTGGTCGGTTGACTTATTCCGCGCATCTGTTCCAGCAATGAAACACACGTCTACACTCTGACACCTCCACTCACAAACGCAATTGGGACAGCAGATATCACGGACGTCCCCACAAAGCTGGATGTGATTTTGGAGAGTAGATACGAACTGAAGACAAAGATGGAATTCCTGTACAAAGAGGATCCCGTGATCGAGAGGATCGAGCCAAAGCGGTCATTCTTAAGGTAACGAGGACTGCACCAGATAATAATTTGTATCAAAAGTAGTAGTAGTCGTTGTTTCGTGTTGGTCTTGTATCGGGATTGCCACACGACGATGAAAACATGAAAGTCAACCACATATTCTGGCATAGACGAGGTTTTATCTAAACAAAAAATGTCCTGTAGAAAGCGAGACAACTCATCTAGTTTACCATAATATTATGGCGTTGTAATATTGCGTTCATGACGTTCTTCCTGCTTGTTCTTGGTAGAGGGGGCATCATACAGACAATAATAGGACGGCACATGGACTCGGTGGCGTTTCCAATGATGACCGTTACACTTGTGTTCAGAGAACGGCACTATCCACAGCCAATATCAGTAAGTACACGCTTTGTGTTAATAACGTTATACGTTTATTTCCTAAGATTATATACATGTCTTAAGATGTTAAGAAATGTAGCAAGATAAACATGTAGTGTTGATGTCAAATAACAACGCAATATTTGTTTTACATATGTAGCTGTGTCGGGTGTTCAACACGACCGTGATGCACTGTCCAACGCCAGAAATCAATCTTCCGACTGGTATCTCAAAGCGAGACTTATCAAGTGTCTCACAGGTAATAATATTACTATTTTTATAATAATATTTCTTTTTATAAAGCAAAATTTCCATTAAAATGTTCAAAATGCTATACAAAATATAATTGCAGATACAACGTTAATTTTAGCATAACTATGTACATAAGATACGACAAGCACGATATATGTGCTCATTGCCATTGCAATGTTAAATATTTGTGCGGGCTATATATTGTTTTAATGATGACACTAAGCCTGGTAATGTCGTTGAGAGAAATGAATACAGCATTTCCGTCTATTAATAAAACCAAATCCCAAACCGTCATCGTCAATATCTGATAATTTTCTTGTAGTAACATGTTACAAATTATTTTTAATAAATTATTTTGTCGGACCGATTATAGACATGTGCGTAACATACTTGACATTATGCGAAGGCGCTATTACGAAACAATGTATTAGCTTAGTGTTTTCTTTTGTATATATTCACTGCCACCTTGTGTTTTGACGTTTGTTATTTTTACAATTTTGCATTCATGTATTTCCGGTAGGCTAATATGTGTTATCATACGTAGTTGTTCAATTTATAATAATTGATTATGGTAAATTATTTACCGAATGTGGATTGGTTTTATTCATTTGTTTGTTTAATTAATGCAGCGTGGTTCCAAAGCCGGAACCGGATATGGCGCAAGAGTGCGTCGTGAAGTGGGCAGGTATAACTCAGAGGAGTTGCAGTTCTACATTGGTCTGTTGCTCGACGGTGTGCCCACCTACCGGAACGTCAGTGAAACACTTCCGCAGTTTGGCCAACTAGACATATTCGGGAATCCCGAAGTGTACCGGTTTGTAGGGGACACGTTGGATTTCCGACAAAACGACGATCATATTATTATCAAGGTAATATTATAAAATCGCTATCACAATGTTCGTTTAGTGCGATCAAATACATACTGTAAATCCAGAAATATTACCGGGACGTTTATTCAACGTAATTATTAGTGTGTTTTACCATTTAGGTTAATATTAATGGACACCAAACTAAATGACATGAAATATATTTACGCTAATAAGTCGCTGAATTGTGACGTGCTATTAATGTAGTAAATTCACGGGTGTAAATGTTCACCTCCTTAAAATTATAACTGCAAACGCTAATTTAAATGCATGCCAAATCGGAAAGATTCGTAAAACGCT
Source organism: Paraescarpia echinospica (assembly GCA_020002185.1). NCBI lineage: Eukaryota > Metazoa > Annelida > Polychaeta > Sabellida > Siboglinidae > Paraescarpia > Paraescarpia echinospica. The sequence continues at coordinate 1,770,322 of CM034531.1, read as the reverse complement.
AAATATGTTGTACGTCAAAATAACATGATTTACAGCATGTAATAATATTACAAGATTAGATCGTACATGGGCGAGTCCTGATCAGGAAGACGATCAATCTCCCAAAAACATGCAGCCTGCTGTGTCTTTGTTAAGAATTTTTTCGTTAACATATTCTCTCCGCTGGCGCATAATTACTGCTTGGTCAGCACGTAAGGTGTGCAATCATGCCATCCTAATTTATTACAGTCAATATTACCCTCCTTTCACAAGTGGAATGTTGCATTAACAAGTTCGTGTGTCATCTTTGTGTTTGGACAGTATTTAAATTAATATCTTCAAGGCATTTAGAGACATCGAATACTAGCGTACACGTATAATCCCGTTTCACAATATGCTCAATGTCTAGCTAAGCCGGCAGAGTTAATTCATACAGAACACCTATGCAGAAATACACCAGTTTTTGTTCATCATCTCAATGCAGTGATGATGAAATCTATTCATTAGAGGTCAATATAGAACACTAAACACTTATATATCCCAAAATGTATTACATATTTTATATGAGACAACATCCTTCTATGTATAAAATACATGTCAACGAAATGATACCTTATTGTGCTATTAGTGTTTCGTGAAACGTAATCATTTAAATTTACCTGTGCTATATTTCTCTCAAGATACAAATAATACGAATGTTTAGTCACGAATGTATAGCATGTGTATCATCTTGATTGATTCTTTGATTTGGAGCTTTTTGTGTTTTGCCTGGTAAGACACATCTGCATTAACCACAGTCAATGGTGTAGATGTCTCAGAATTCAGGCATATTTCGTTTTATCTACGAAATGTCATTACAACATCTGAGCTATTGGACGCCTTGTTCAAGTTGTGTTGCTCTGTGTTGCAACGTTAAGTCTATGTTGCTCCAGTTCACTGGCCGGTATCAATTACTACCTGACAGCAGAGGATATTTGTATACGAATAGGCTTCGCGGAATATTGACTGCTTCCCAGTGAAATCGAGACGGTGTTCGCTTGAACGGGTCTAAGTACTATGTAAGAAAGTACCGCTACCTTTATCATCAGTCACATTCTGCTGCCTGCAGGGTGTTCGGCTGGACCACGGCTGCTCGGCTGGAGACTACCACGTGACTGTGGGTCTGGAACAGTGTGAGGTTCGGGAACTCCAGACAAATCAGCTGACATGTCGGCCGCCGAAGACGAAGCCAACGCTGGGACAGTTTCACAGGAACGGCGCTCCGAGGGTGAAGGTATGAAACATTGAATTACAACAAAATGAGATCTAAGAAAATATGGCATAGGAAATGAATTAGCAAACCAGAATGTTAATGGACGATGTAGTAAGTTCAAAATAGAACATTGATAGCTGGTTGACCTCGTAGAAGGAGAGAATGTGTTTGCTTTTAGTACTCAAAGAAATTCAGATAAGACGAATAAGTAGACTCGTATCATATTCCCAACTGATCACGCACAGTCGCAAATAGTACCACATTTACAGCGCAACATTTGCGTGTCTAGGTGCTCATAAGCGTTGTATACAGATCGTTGGACTCTGAACCGAGAGAACCCGGGTTTGAATTCTCTTGCTGCCATTTTGTACCTTGGACAAGTTCGTTCACTCCAAAGTCGACAATGGTCCAGTTCAACCAAATATAAGAATGATTATGATGGATATTTGTGTACAAATAATATTGGTGATTTATTTGCCGTGTGGTTGAATGATTCTCAGAGAAGTCGAGTTGGTGTTCAATTAAGCAAAGCAGGTATGCCAGGGAGTGAAAGCGCTCCAAGCAGTACCAAAGACAGGGTACCGCGATATAAATGGACTAACTTTACTTCAGGTTTATGTTTGTCGTTTATAGGTTGTGGTCGGTAACATCAAAATCGTCGTCGGCTACCTGTGTTATGAAGAGAAAGGCAGCAATGTAACCTGGTAATGATGTCTGATTCAACCGCAAAATGCAGCTTGGTTTCAATTATATCTATCTATCTATCTATCTATCTATCTATCTATGTATCTATATATCTATCTATCTATCCATCCATCCGTCCGTCCGTCCGTCCGTCCGTCCGTCCATCCATCCATCCATCCATCCATATATATATATATATATATATACATATATATAAATGTACATATGTATCTTTGTTGGTCTGCGTGTGATGTTTGTGTGTGTGTGCGCGCGCGCGTGTGCGCGCGCGCGTGTGCGTCTACATAGAGGGAAAGATGTTGGATATGTCAACATGACGAGATATGATAACCATACGATAAAACTCGCGAAATCAACAAAAACTTCTTAAAATATCGAATTGTTCAATGTGAGCAAACATCTCGATCTGTCAACAGCGCCGTCTAGCGGTCAAATTGGTCCGAGACCGTAAAGAAAATACTGTAAACGAAATACCGATATTAATCGTGTATAAACATAATGAATATGCAACGAATTGCTATATATTGAAATATCATGAGGGATCCGGTGGCATAATAGTTAGAGGGTCGGACTCGCAATAATGTTAACATGCTGGCAGCGTTGAGTTAATTATAGCCAGATTGACTGGCCTGCACCAACAAAAAGAAACAAGAAAGACGATTCTGATTACACAAATAGCAGAATGTTACACTAGCAAAATACGGTATGACTCAATATAATGTAAAACAATTCTTGTTCAACACGTTTACGTTTTGTTACGTATTGTATATTTGCATTAGGAGAACGTCGGGGAATCGGGTTTAACAAGTTAAACCATGTGTCTCAGTTGCTCTACTAAATGTAGATGTGTACATTTAGTCATCAGCTGAAACACTGTGTCTTATCTATGGACAACATAACTATTTGTGACGCCAGCTTGCTGTTTGTAGCAACCAATGCGGCTGCTACCCTGAGGGGACGGCCGACGGATACCGGTGTAAGGACGGCGTCTGTCAGTGTCGACACCTAGCTGGCGCGGACACCGCTGAAGCAGGTCCGAAATGTGTAAGTTTCCTTCTTCCCGATCAAAAACTTTCATTTTTTCATATCCAAAGTGTATTTTTAGCTGGTAGAGGCTTTCGTCTAACGTTTCACGGTGACTTCTTCAGTACCGATGACGTTGAATGACGCCTTCGTACACGTGAGGCAGTTCGTAATTGCTCTCGTCTCTCTTGTTGGGTGTTCTGGTCTTCCAGATCCAGATGGCTTCCTTGATATGCCAGATTCTTCGGCTGGGTTCCTTGTCTACAATTTTTGCTCATTCCCAGTCTATGATATGGTTTTCAGTTGTCGCATGGTCTGTAAGGGCGAATTGATTGATGGTAGACATCAATCATTTTTCCCGCCCCTTGTGTATTTCTCGTTTTTTATGTTGTCTACGTCCTTTCTGTGTTCCTATAGTCGTGTTTTGGGTAGTTTTCCTGTCTCTCAAATGTTCTCAGCACAACAGGTCTTGCATGGTATTTGGTATATCAGTTCGCCCTGTTCTTCTCGCTCTACTTTGTCCTTCGGATGTACCAACAGGCGCCTGAGGGTCGTATGGGGACGCATGGCTGCTACTCCATACTTCTTCTGTACTCGGTGCATTCTCTCTGAGACCCCCTCCACGTACGGGATGACTACTGGGCTCCTGTAGTTTCTGTCCTTTGTCTTTTTGTTGATCTTTTTTTTCTTTTTTGTTATCTGTGACCTTTTTCAAAGCCCAGGACGCATAGTCACATACTCTTATACCTCCTCTATAAGTTCATAAGGGTTCTGACAACTCCCAACTTCTGATGTTTGGAGTGGTGGGACGCAAAATACAGGTATTGGTCAGTGTGCGTCTTCTCCCTGTACACGGTGGACTTCACACTGCCATCTTCCTTTCTGGTGAACTTCGCATCCAAGAAGGGCATGATGTTGTTCTCTTCTTCTTCTCTCGTGAAAATGATGCTACCCGTGGGGTCTATCGTGTTCATATGTTGTTGTAATGTATTTGCCTTACCTGTGTGTACCAGGCAACTTTACATCGTCCACATATCTCTTCCAGTTTCTCGGTTGGCAATCGTCTGGTGCTGTGGCTATGCTTTTCTGCTCCAAGTCCTCCATGCACACGTTTACAACAATGGGGGATACCGGACTGCTTATGGCTACTTCAAACAACTGTTTGTAAATTTCTCCTCCGAATCTAAAGTACGTAGTCCCCAAGACAAATTTCAACAACTCCATGATGTTGTCTGCGTTTAAGTTGGTTCTATTCTTTAGTGTCTTGTCATTCTCTTGTCTTTTTCTGATGATTTCCCACGCTTCTTTGATGGGAGTCTTCGTGAACGGCGACTCAACATTATATGACACAAATTATTCTCCTTCTTTCACTCTCAGCTTTGTCATTGCTTTCACCAATTCTTGTGAATTTTTCCGTGTGGTGTTCCGTTTTTCCAACAAATGGTTGTAGTATGTCGGCCAATTCCCTGTACACTCTGTACGCGGTTGTCTGTGTGTAGTCGACAATTGGTCTGAGTGGCACACCCTCCTTGTGGATTTTTGGTGATCCATGCATTCGTGGTACTTTTTGTAGCGTGGTATATAAGTACCAGTACTGATCCTTGGTGATCTTCCCCTCCTTCTCCAGTGAATTTACCATTCTGATGAATTCTGCCTTGTATTTCCTGGTGGGATCTTTCTTTAACTTCTCATACGTCGCTTGGTCACTGAGCATTTCTTTATTTTTTTCCTGGTATTCTTTCGTTTCCATGATGACTGTGGCCTTTCCCTTGTATGGTGATGTATTTTTCCTTCTGTAAACGATTTATACCTGTTCTTTCCTGTTTGGTTAGATTCGGTTTTGGAGCTTTTGCTGACTTCAGAACTCCCGCGATGTCTGTACGAAGTTTGTCTTTTTTCTTGTGCTAGGTTCCATGTCGCTTGTTCTGTCGCTACGATGAACTCCTCGGTCGGTACTTTCTCTGGCGTTACCGCGTAATTTAGCCCCTTCGCTAGTATCTTTTTCTGATTCCCGGACAGTTTGGATTTATATAGGTTTACCACCCTCTTTTCAGCTGGTATGGTCAGGTTCATTCATTCTGTCTCTCTTCGCTTCCAAGCGCTGAATTTCTTTCTTTTTTCGTGCGTACTCTCGCTGACATGCTCGATGTGGCGCGTGAAGTTTTCTTGTTCTTCCCTTGGCAACGAAGTAAACAATTTTGTTTCTAGGGCGAGTTTCTTCTCCTTAAACGTGTCCAATTTGTTGATTATGACACATATTCTCTCTCTCTCACTAGGTCCTTCCTGGCTCTGTCCACTATTCTCCTCGCATTCGTCGTGTTTATCGGGCATTTCAGACTGAGACTTGGAGGTGTTACATTGATGGCTTTGCAATGTAGCGTAAATACAAGGTGATTTATGTGGCGCGGAAACTTTCTGGTCAATTCTTCGAGTTTCCTCATGTCTTTGACACATTCTTGTCCATACTTTGTCCTAAGATTACTGAACATTCTTCAGGACAATTCGTTTTCAAATCATTTATCTTTAATTTGTTTTATATCCAAAGTGTATTTTTACCTGATAGACACTTTTGTCTAACGTCTCACGTTGACTTCTTCAGTACCGATGATGCTGAATAACGTCATCGTACACGTGAGGCAGTTCGTAATTGCCTTCGTCTCTGTTGATATCAACAGAGACGAGGGCAATACATGGGGAATATCTGTAAACCAATACGAACGACAGTAAGAAGATGATGATGAAAAGGAATACTTAACATTCATTTATGTGATAACTTTATATAATCTTACTATCGTTAAAAGCTAGGTAGCAACTCTAATTGTTCTTTTAATTGATATATGATTATGTTACATTGATGTATTATCAATGTTAAAAAATAATATCTCACGAATAATAACGATTAACTAATAGACCAAAAGACAACATCGACAGAAGCACCGTACCTATAATCCTGTATTTAAGATATCAATTAATGTTACATCAATATTAAAGCGGTAAACTGTTAAAACAAAACCCTGATTTTTTACACGACATTCCTGAAAGGATGTATAGCAACATTCTACATGTGCCCCTGATTCCACGTTAACCGTATCACATAATTCAAGATGGCGTCTGACATTGCGGCAAACAGTGAGGTATTAGCTGTAACTTCTGAATTACTTGGGCTAGTGTGGAAATATTGGTGTCTAGGATGAGGTTTTTGAGTACGACCTATCGGATAAAAGTTTCATTGTTACAAACCTGTTATGTCATATACTGTAATCCAAACTATAATCCTCAGTGGTAACATACGGCAACGTTTGAGTCCAGAACCGAAAACGTATTGTACAAAACATGAAAACAAGTCTGAGGACGGAAGATGTCTAAAATACAAACCAGATTCGGTACGCTGCTATACAAATGGTCAAATCAAAAAGACAAACAAACACAATCACAATGTTGATTGACTGGACTTATTTTGTGCGTCTGTTCCAGCAGGAAGACATGTCTACCCTCTGACACATCGACTCACAAACGCAATGATTATAATATACATTTCTTTCATTTCTGATGATAATCGTGACAAATGAAAATGAAAACCGTTGAGTAAATGACCCGATGTCACTTACTGCGGTACAATAATTGGAAAGACAGAAACAATAACATTCAAAGTCAGCATTATACATAATAGTACAAAAAACAGTCATTTACTTCAACAAGATGCTATATTATCAATGCATTCTAACAGCTGCGTACGCAAAACTACTTGTATAAACCTTCACCACGAACCCGAAAACAGTTTAAGCGATAAACGAGGCATGTCATACGATTTGGCATTGGTTATTACAGAGGCCGTACCTGACACGTATGATCCCGTCGTTCGGGCCGCGCTCCGGAGGCACTAAGGTGGTGCTCCTCGGTGGCTTCCTCGGCCGTGACAACTCGTCCGTCTCCGTGCGTACGTGGATCGAGAACATCCCCTTCCAGATTGAATACAGGTAAGTCATTATTTACAGCGTTCTAGTCAGTTTAGATTAAATTAGTCAATGAAATATGTTTAACTTCGTGACAGTCCCACAGACCGGGCTGCCAACGAGTTAAGATCACTTGGCCATTGACTGCAGAATTGTTCCAATTTCAACCGTCTTTGTATTATTAATCAACGCCATCGAACGATTAGATGGGGACGCAATATTATAGCAGCTCCATTTAAAATACACAGTTCAAAGCATGAGTAATGAAGTTTGTTGAAACTACTTGGTCGGTTGACTTATTCCGCGCATCTGTTCCAGCAATGAAACACACGTCTACACTCTGACACCTCCACTCACAAACGTAACTGGGGCGGCAGATATCACGGACGTCCCCACAAAGCTGGATGTGATTTTGGAGACTGGCTACGAACTGGAGACAAAGACGGAATTCCTGTACAAAGAGGATCCCGTGATCGAGAGGATCGAGCCAAAGCGGTCGTTCTTAAGGTAAAGAGGACTGCACCAGATAATAAATTTCAAAAATTGTGGTAGTCGTTGATTCGTGTTGGTCTTGTCTCGGTATTGCGATACGACGATGAAAACATGAAAGTCAACCACATATTCTAGCATAGACGAGGTTTTATCTATAAAAAAAATTCCTGTAGAAAGCGAGACAACTCATCTAGTTTACCATAATATTATGGCGTTGTAATATTGCGTTCATGACGTTCTTCCTGCTTGTTCTTGGTAGAGGGGGCATCATACAGACAATAATAGGACAACACATTGACTCGGTGGCGTTTCCATTGATGACCGTTACACTTGTGTTCAGAGAACGGCACTATCCACAGCCAATATCAGTAAGTACACGCTTTATGTGAATAACGTGAAACGTTTATTTCCTAAGACGATATATATGTCTTAAAATGTTAAGAAATGTAGCAAGATGAACATGTAATCTTTATGTGAAATAACAACGCAATATTTGTTTTATATCTGTAGCCGTGTCGGGTGCTTAACTCGACCGTTATGCATTGTCCAACGCCAGAAATCAATCTTCCGACTGGCATCTCAAAGCGAGACTTATCTAGTGTCTCACAGGTAACAATATTACTATTTTTATAATACTATTTTTTTATAAAGTTCAATTTGTTTTAAAATGTTCAAAATGCTGTACAAAATGTAACTGCAGATACAACGTTAATTATAGCAAAAATATGTGCATAATTGCAAATAGAATGTAAATCGAGTTTGATACGACCAGCATAATATATGTGCTCATTGCCATTGCATTGTGATATATTTGTGCGGGCAATATATTGTTTTAGTGATGACACTAAGACTGGTAATGTCGTCGAGAGAAATGAATACAGCAGTTCCGTCTATTAATAAAACCAAATCCCAAACCGTCTTCGTCAATATCTGATAATTTTCTTCTAATAGCATGTTATCAATTGTTTTTAATAAATTATTTTGTCGGACCGATTATAGACATGTGCGTAACATACTTGACATTATGCGAAGGCGCTATTACGAAACAATGTATTAGCTTAGTGTTTTCTTTTGTATATATTCACTGCCACCACGTGTTTTGACGTTCGTTTTTTTTACAATTTTGCATTCATGTATTTCCGGTAGGCAATATGTGTTATCATACGTAGTTGTTCAATTTATAATAATTGATTATGGTAAATTATTTACCGAATGTGGATTGGTTTTATTCATTTGTTTGTTTAATTAATGCAGCGTGGTTCCAAAGCCGGAACCGGATATGGCGCAAGAGTGCGTCGTGAAGTGGGCAGGTATAACTCAGAGGAGTTGCAGTTCTACATTGGTCTGTTGCTCGACGGTGTGCCCACCTACCGGAACGTCAGTGAAACACTTCCGCAGTTTGGCCAACTAGACATATTCGGGAATCCCGAAGTGTACCGGTTTGTAGGGGACACGTTGGATTTCCGACAAAATGACGATCATATTATTATCAAGGTAATATTATAAAATCGCTATCACAATGTTCGTTTAGTGCGATCAAATACATACTGTAAATCCAGAAATATTACCGGGACGTTTATTCAACGTAATTATTAGTGTGTTTTACCATTTAGGTTAATATTAATGGACACCAAACTAAATGACATGAAATATATTTACGCTAATAAGTCGCTGAATTGTGACGTGCTATTAATGTAGTAAATTCACGGGTGTAAATGTTCACCTCCTTAAAATTATAACTGCAAACGCTAATTTAAATGCATGCCAAATCGGAAAGATTCGTAAAACGCTAAATATGTTGTACGTCAAAATAACATGATTTACAGCATGTAATAATATTACAAGATTAGATCGTACATGGGCGAGTCCTGATCAGGAAGACGATCAATCTCCCAAAAACATGCAGCCTGCTGTGTCTTTGTTAAGAATTTTTTCGTTAACATATTCTCTCCGCTGGCGCATAATTACTGCTTGGTCAGCACGTAAGGTGTGCAATCATGCCATCCTAATTTATTACAGTCAATATTACCCTCCTTTCACAAGTGGAACGTTGCATTAACAAGTTCGTGTGTCATCTTTGTGTTTGGACAGTATTTAAATTAATATCTTCAAGGCATTTAGAGACATCGAATACTAGCGTACACGTATAATCCCGTTTCACAATATGCTCAATGTCTAGCTAAGCCGGCAGAGTTAATTCATACAGAACACCTATGCAGAAATACACCAGTTTTTGTTCATCATCTCAATGCAGTGATGATGAAATCTATTCATTAGAGGTCAATATAGAACACTAAACACTTATATATCCCAAAATGTATTACATATTTTATATGAGACAACATCCTTCTATGTATAAAATACATGTTAACGAAATGATACCTTATTGTGCTATTAGTGTTTCGTGAAACGTAATCATTTAAATTTACCTGTGCTATATTTTTCTCAAGATACAAATAATACGAATGTTTAGTCACGAATGTCTAGCATGTGTATCATCTTGATTGATTCTTTGATTTGGAGCTTTTTGTGTTTTGCCTGGTAAGACACATCTGCATTAACCACAGTCAATGGTGTAGATGTCTCAGAAATCAGGCATATTTCGTTTTATCTACGAAATGTCATTACAACATCTGAGCTATTGGACGCCTTGTTCAAGTTGTGTTGCTCTGTGTTGCAAAGTTAAGTCTATGTTGCTCCAGTTCACTGGTCGGTATCAATTACTACCTGACAGCAGAGGATATTTGTATACGAATAGGCTTCGCGGAATATTGACTGCTTCCCAGTGAAATCGAGACGGTGTTCGCGTGAACGGGTCTAAGTACTATGTAAGAAAGTACCGCTACCTTTATCATCAGTCACATTCTGCTGCCTGCAGGGTGTTCGGCTAAACCACGGCTGCTCGGCTGGAGACTACCACGTGACTGTGGGTCTGGAACAGTGTGAGGTTCGGGAACTCCAGACAAATCAGCTGACATGTCGGCCGCCGAAGACGAAACCACCGCTAGGACAGTTTCACAGGAACGGCGCTCCGAGGGTGAAGGTATGGAACATTGAATTACAACAAAATGAGATCTGAGAAAATATGACACAGGAAATGAATTAGCAAACCAGAATGTTAATGGACGATGTAGTAAGTTCAAAATAGACCATTGATAGCTGGTTGACCTCGTAGAAGGAGAGAATGTGTTTGCTGTTACTACTCAAAGAAATTGAGATAAGAAGAATAAGTTAGACTCGTATGAAGTGTTCCTAACTGACCACGCACAGTTGCAAATAATGCCACATATACAACGCAATATTTGCGTGTCTAGGTGCTCGTAAGCGTAGTGTACAGATCGTAGGAATTTGCACCGAGAGAACCCGGGTTTGTACCTTGGGCAAGTTCTTTCACTCCAAAGTCGACCAGTTCAACCAAATATCAGATTGTGATAAATATTTGTGTACGAATAGTCTTGGAGAATAATTTGCAGCGTGGTTGAATGATTCTCAGAGAAGTCGAGTTGGTGTGCCATTACGCAAAGCAGGTATGCCAAGGAGTGAAGTGTAAAGCACTCCGAGCAGTACCCAAGACAGGGTACCGCGATATAAAAGGACTAACGTTACTTGAGGTCTATGTTTGTCGTTTATAGGTTGTGGTCGGTAACATCAAAATCGTCGTCGGCTACCTGCGTTATGAAGAGAAGGGCAGCAACGTCAATGTAACCAGGTAATTATGTCTGAATCAACAGCAACTATATATATAAAATATATATATATAATCCAAATTAATACATATATATGTGTGTGTATGTTTATATATATTTATATATATATATATATCCTTGTTTGTGTGCGTGTAGTGGGTGTGCTTGTGCGCATGTGCGCATGTGCGTGTGTGCACTTTAGCATACAAACATAACAGGACTGAATAACTGTGACATACGACAGTCATACAATAACTGTGAGATACGACAGTCATACAATAACTGTGAGATACGACAGTCATACAATAACTGTGAGATACGACAGTCATACAATAAAACTCGCGAAATCGGCAAAAACTTCTTAAAATCTCGAATTGCTCAATATGAGTAAACATCTCGATCTTCCAACAGCGCCGTCTAGCGGTAAAATTCGTTGAAGACCGTAATGGAAATACTGTACACGAAATGCAAATATTAGTCGTGTATAAACATAATGAGTATGCACGAATTGCTATATGTTGAAATATCATGTGGGATGCGGTGGCATAATGGTTAGAGGGTCGAACTCGCACTCGTGATTATCCGCATTGTTGCCATGTCTACGCTTGGACAATGTTGTTCATTCTATGTTGCCTCGGTTCACTCAGCTGGAGTGAATGGAGGCAATTATCGCTGCGCTGTAATTGCAGGGTGGCTTAATGCTTACCAGAGAAGTAAAGATTGTGTTCGAGTGAATACCTGTTGAGCATTCGTAAGAACTGGATACGGCGTTACACAAGAACCCACCTGTGTTTTTGCTGTATGTAGAATCGCCGTGATCGTCGCCGTGTGCCTTCTGCTGGTTCTGACGATTGCTGTACTGCTGGGGTGCTGTATCTACCAAAAACGGAAGCAGCCTTCAATACCTAATGACATCGGTCCTCAGATCGCCTACCCACAGCAACCCCATGACTACATTGGTAGGTGTCCACATGGCAGAGCATATGTCATAGGACATGCAGTGTTGTGTGTTGAAATAACATTCGCAGTTGCCGTATAAAACAATGATTGACGTGGATTGGTTCTACGCTGATGTGTTTATTGACACGTGACGCTAGAATTAAGTTTTTATACAAATTCTACGCAGTTTGTATCTTTTGATGCAATTTAATATCGATGCATGTTACGTCCGTTACTTCACAACAACAGTCAATAATATGCTATACGAATGTGATGCTAAATGAACTGATGTCAATTGATGCGTTGTCAGGCCTGCAGCGTAAGCCACCCCGCGATATCGTGAAAGCACTAAGTTCATCTTTAGCCGCGAAGATTGAATGCGCTAAGATTGACTCGAAACGGATGTCACTAGAAAAAATGATCGGGGAAGGTAAATGGTTCACACCATTTTTTGTAAGATCACATCTAAAATAGTTAACTGTGTACACTGCTCTGCACGACATATACAGAATACAATGTACGAGTTCCACGTTGACTCTTTATTTTCTACAGTTGAGTTTTCACTACACAGTATTAATATTATAATTTATTCTTATCCAATTGCAGCATTTGTGAGGTGGAGAGAGCCTACGTCTTGTCTCCTTCTTCCCTTATATTTTATAGATATATTTCAGAAACAATTATTATTTTACTATGTTATCGTTGAGCTGGGTGTACATTCACAAAGTTCAGTAACGCATTATTCATTTATTTGAGAACTGAAATTTGGCAATGTCTATTATATATATATGGTTTATTAAATTGTTGTGTTGTTAAATGTTATTTTATTAAATAACGTTATTTCGTGTGCCATGTGTACGTTAGATATTGCCAAGATAACGGTCAACGTATTGAATCTAAAGTGCTAAGAAGCACGTCGAGTCTTTCAACCAGAGCAATCCCCCTAAACCAACGTGAAACGAAGGAGTGGTAACATTGGTTAGTTCTCTTGTATGTAGTCTGACAGTTACCTACTGTTGTTCACTTTGCCATCTGGAACGCTTGAACAGCTCTAACAAGAAGATACGTGCAGGTTTACTAATTAGTGGAACTGTTTCTTCTCTTAATTGGTGAATGTGAATGTTACATAAACAGTTGTTTTGTTCAGAACGTGTTTTATGTTGCAGGCAACTTTGGCCAAGTTTACATCGGACAGTTGGCTGACGAACATAATAAAACCAAGTCGAAACCAGTGGCCATCAAGACAATCCGTGGTTTGTACACTTCTAGAACGAAAGTCTCGTTTCGATACTTACGTAATGCACATAACAATCCAAACATATAGCGACACAAACCATCCTAGGTAGAACAGAATTACTGCTTGCCATTCACATACCATCGCTCGAGCCATATTGACAGTAATTAACTATCACACAGTATCAGAACATACACACTGAAACATTGTGTCAGCATGTGTACACAGTGTAGATTCAGCAACTCCTGACTTTCACACTGTGAAACCTATAGCACAGTTACCAGAAAGACTCGTCGAACGAGAAATCAGAAATGTCGGCGCTAACTGTAGTGTCTTCTTAATTGACTATAATGTTACCAATGTTGTAAACACGATCAGTGCAAACTAACGAGGCACTAAACTTGCGTCGTATTTTGATTGCAACTTCATCGCCTAACACAGCACCACCGGAGAATCTTTAGATACGCTATTTTGTTGCAGATGCTGATTCGGTCCGTAGCGTGTCGGAGTTCCTCGAAGAGGCGACCATTATGCACAACTTCCACCACCCGAACGTGCTGTGTTTGCTCGGTGTCGTCATCGACGACAATAAGCCGTACGTGATCATGCCGTTGATGGAGCACCGAGACCTGCGGGTCTTCATTAAAAATCTCAAGCGGGTACGGGCAGCATTCCACTTATTTTCGGCAGCCAATTTGTTTTTTAAATGACGGACAAAGTTAACATATTTATTGCATCTAACATACAATGTTTTCTATCATTCTGGGATGATAGTCTGATTAACTATAATATAATGCAACATTCGTTATATTGAAACATTTTCTCGGCGGCCATTATTATAATGCCAATATACTTTTTTTGCTGTGGCTCCACATCTAAAAACCGTAGTCAGGACATGATTTACAACTGTCGGTCATGTGTATGAACAAATCTGCATGCCCTCTAATACATCATCAATATCATGCAACTACTACCACGTCTGCTGCTGTTTATTCTAGTAGTACGTGTATACATGGGTACTGTAACTGTGGCTGTTGTTGTAATTATCATCGACACCGCCGCTACTACAGATGTCATGGCGTAGATGTAACATAGCAATTATAGTAGTAATGGTGGTGGTGACGGTTGTCGTAGCTGTAGCCGTAACATCTTCAGTAGACCTATTAATTGAATGTAAAACAAATGTTTTGCTGACATTTCCAGGACTTCACTCTGAGGGAACTGCTACGTTTTGGCCACCAGGTGGCAAAAGGGATGGCCTATTTAGAAGACGCTCGCTTCGTGCACCGCGACCTGGCGGCGAGAAACTGCATGTGAGTCGAATGGTATAAGTCTTCTGTAGTGAGTGGGGCATGTCTTATAATACACATTCAATTAAAGATCACGTTAAAATAATTATGATGCGAAAGTTGTTGTTACATTGGGAAATACTGGGAATACGGCCTACCTCGATGACTTATTAAAATAAGCAGATACCATCGGATCAATTGAACACAGTCATCGATTCTGCTGTTAGTGTTACGTAGGTGCATTGTCACATGGCCATGCAACAAGCAAACATTTAAGCTAGACCAATACAGCTGCTGTATACCTGAACATGTCCATTTCCTTGTTCACAACTATTTTCTAGTTGCAAACAATCCTACCGTCTCAAGACACTCTATTCTGTTCCAGAAACCTAAAGTAAATTAATGATCGGATCCTTACAGGGTTGACGGGGAGCTGACCGTGAAGATCGCAGACTTTGGCCTGGCGCGAGACATCTACGACGGCGACTACTACAAAGTGCAGGACAAGTATCGCCCTCTACCGATCAAGTGGATGGCAATCGAAACAATGCAACATTCAAAATTCACCAGCAAGTCGGACGTTGTGCGTATTATGCAAGAACAACATCCGTATGCTTGATACATATCGTTATTTATATGTGTGTTGCCATCATAATTGCGTATGATGTATTTTAGTAAAAATAAACTATTTATTTATAATTATAACATCTTAGGCTGTGTATCTATAAAAATTATGATGGATGTTATACCAGTATGAATTATAGTATGGTGTTTTCGTGTGGAAGCATACCACGTAAAATACGTACATGTGTCAAATGTATCATTACATTTTGTATTCCCACTGACTTTGTTAACATTAAAACTTTATTTCAAAAAATCATGAAACAAGCTACTTTCACAAATGCATACATTAATGTCTATATTAAACCGAGGCTGTCTGTTCGTCACTTTTTAATATAAAGTTATTAATACTACAACAAATACTACGTGATAATTTAAATACTACGTGATGGTTTAAAAGCCGAAAACGGTGTTAGAAATTGGAATATTTTGACCAGGAAATGTTCAACACTGTAAAAGAAACGTTCAGATTCTCAACACGTTGTGTAGACAATATTGCTGAGTTTGGCTTAATTAACTACAAAGCGGTTTAAAAGTTCGGCGCGTTCGCGAAATTCCAGTATTAAGGAGGATTGATTCAGCTAATATTCTACTTATAACTACAACCCCTGCTGATTCCGGGTAACGGAACTGACAACCTTGCATTAAAGTAGAAATAACAGGAAATAGAAACGTGTGCGTTGGAATATCTGTCTTTGATGTGGTGCTACAAGAATGTTGTAAATCTGTGATGATGGTTTCAAGTGTTGACTTTACGTTGGTGTGTGTCTGCAGTGGTCCTATGGCGTCGTCCTCTGGGAACTGTTAACTCGCGGGTCGAAGCCGTACGCTGACGTAGACAACATCGACCTGAGGCGATTTCTGGAGATGGGACGACGACTGGAGAAACCGAAAGTGACTCCTGAGTGCATGTGAGTCCGACTCATCAGCCCGTCAGTGCTCCTTATTTCGCCTTAGCACAGGGTTGTGTCGTCGTCCGTTTCTCAGTTCTTATGGTTACGTCCTTATTTCACTAATTCGGTTATTATGCACGATGATTGCTGAACTTCATGAAGAAGGCTTTTTATTAATTATTTGGATAATCACTTCACTTCATCCCATGACCGGGACTAGCCTACTGTCTATCACTTCACTTCATCCCATGACCGGGACTAGCCTACTGTTTATCACTTCACTTCATCCCATGACCGGGACTAGCCTACTGTCTTTCACTTCACTTCATCCCTTCACCAGGACTAGTCTACTGTCTATCACTTCACTTCATTCCTTGACCAGGACTAGTCTACTGTCTATCACTTCACTTCATCCCTTGACCGGGACTAGCCTAATGTCTATCACTTCACTTCATCCCTTGACCGGGACTAGCCTACAGTCTATCACTTCATTTCATCCTATGACCGTGACTAACCTACTGTCTATCACTTCACTTCATCCCATGACCGGGACTAGCCTACTGTCTATCACTTCACTTCATCCCTTGACCGGGACTAGCCTACTGTCTATCACTTCACTTCATCCCGTGACCGGGACTAGCCTACTGTCTATCACTTCACTTCATCCCTTGACCGGGACTAGCCTACAGTCTATCACTTCATTTCATCCTATGACCGGGACTAGCCTACTGTCTATCACTTCACTTCATCCCTTGACCAGGACTAGCCTACTGTCTATCACTTCACTTCATCCCTTGACCGGGACTAGCCTACTGTCTATCACTTCACTTCATTCCTTGACCAGGACTAGTCTACTGTCTATCACTTCACTTCATCCCTTGACCGGGACTAGCCTAATGTCTATCACTTCACTTCATCCCTTGACCGGGACTAGCCTACAGTCTATCACTTCATTTCATCCTATGACCGTGACTAGCCTACTGTCTATCACTTCACTTCATCCCATGACCGGGACTAGCCTACTGTCTATCACTTCACTTCATCCCTTGACCGGGACTAGCCTACTGTCTATCACTTCACTTCATCCCGTGACCGGGACTAGCCTACTGTCTATCACTTCACTTCATCCCATGACCGGGACTAGCCTACTGTCTATCACTTCACTTCATCCCATGACCGAGACTAGCCTACTGTGTATCACTTCACTTCATCCCATGACCGGGACTAGCCTACTGTCTATCACTTCACTTCATCCCTTCACCAGGACTAGTCTACTGTCTATCACTTCACTTCATCCCTTGACCAGGACTAGCCAACTGTCTATCACTTCACTTCATCCCTTGACCGGGACTAGCCTACTGTCTATCACTTCACTTCATCCCATGACCGGGTCTAGCCTACTGTCTATCACTTCACTTCATCCCATGACCGGGACTAGCCTACTGTCTTTCACTTCACTTCATCCCTTCACCAGGACTAGTCTACTGTCTATCACTTCACTTCATTCCTTGACCAGGACTAGTCTACTGTCTATCACTTCACTTCATCCCTTGACCGGGAATAGCCTAATGTCTATCACTTCACTTCATCCCTTGACCGGGACTAGCCTACAGTCTATCACTTCATTTCATCCTATGACCGTGACTAGCCTACTGTGTATCACTTCACTTCATCCCATGACCGGGACTAGCCTACTGTCTATCACTTCACTTCATCCCTTCACCAGGACTAGTCTACTGTCTATCACTTCACTTCATCCCTTGACCAGGACTAGCCTACTGTCTATCACTTCACTTCATCCCTTGACCAGGACTAGTCTACTGTCTATCACTTCACTTCACCCCTTGACCAGGACTAGCCTACTGTCTATCACTTCACTTCATCCCTTGACCGGGACTAGCCTACTGTCTATCACTTCACTTCATCCCTTGACCGGGACTAGCCTACTTTCTATCACTTCACTTCATCCCTTGACCGGGACTAGCCTAGTGTCTATCACTTCACTTCATCCCATGACCGGGACTAGCCTACTGTCTATCACTTCACCTCATCCCATGACCGGGACTAGCCTACTGTCTATCACTTCACTTCATCCCGTGACCGGGACTAGCCTACTGTCTATCACTTCACTTCATCCCATGACCGGGACTAGCCTACTGTCTATCACTTCACTTCATCCCTTGACCGGGACTAGCCTACTGTCTATCACTTCACTTCATCCCATGACCGGGACTAGCCTACTGTCTATCACTTCACTTCATCCCATGACCGGGACTAGCCTACTGTCTTTCACTTCACTTCATCCCTTCACCAGGACTAGTCTACTGTCTATCACTTCACTTCATTCCTTGACCAGGACTAGTCTACTGTCTATCACTTCACTTCATCCCTTGACCGGGACTAGCCTAATGTCTATCACTTCACTTCATCCCTTGACCGGGACTAGCCTACAGTCTATCACTTCATTTCATCCTATGACCGTGACTAGCCTACTGTGTATCACTTCACTTCATCCCATGACTGGGACTAGCCTACTGTCTATCACTTCACTTCATCCCTTCACCAGGACTAGTCTACTGTCTATCACTTCACTTCATCCCTTGACCAGGACTAGCCTACTGTCTATCACTTCACTTCATCCCTTGACCAGGACTAGTCTACTGTCTATCACTTCACTTCACCCCTTGACCAGGACTAGCCTACTGTCTATCACTTCACTTCATCCCTTGACCGGGACTAGCCTACTGTCTATCACTTCACTTCATCCCTTGACCGGGACTAGCCTACTGTCTATCACTTCACTTCATCCCTTGACCGGGACTAGCCTAGTGTCTATCACTTCACTTCATCCCATGACCGGGACTAGCCTACTGTCTATCACTTCACCTCATCCCATGACCGGGACTAGCCTACTGTCTATCACTTCACTTCATCCCATGACCGGGACTAGCCTACTGTCTATCACTTCACTTCATCCCATGACCGGGACTATCCTACTGTCTATCACTTCACGTCATCCCTTAACCGGGACTAGCCTACTGTCTATCACTTCACTTCATCCCATGACTGGGACTAGCCTACTGTCTATCACTTCACTTCATCCCATGACTGGGACTAGCCTACTGTCTTTCACTTCACTTCATCCCTTCACCAGGACTAGTCTACTGTCTATCACTTCACTGCATTCCTTGACCAGGACTAGTCTACTGTCTATCACTTCACTTCATCCCTTGACCGGGACTAGCCTAATGTCTATCACTTCACTTCATCCCTTGACCGGGACTAGCCTACAGTCTATCACTTCATTTCATCCTATGACCGTGACTAGCCTACTGTCTATCACTTCACTTCATCCCTTGACCCGGACTAGCCTACTGTCTATCACTTCACTTCATCCCGTGACCGGGACTAGCCTACTGTTTATCACTTCACTTCATCCCATGACCGGGACTAGCCTACTGTCTATCACTTCACTTCATCCCATGACCGAGACTAGCCTACTGTGTATCACTTCACTTCATCCCATGACCGGGACTAGCCTACTGTCTATCACTTCACGTCATCCCTTCACCAGGACTAGTCTACTGTCTATCACTTCACTTCATCCCTTGACCAGGACTAGCCTACTGTCTATCACTTCACTTCATCCCTTGACCAGGACTAGTCTACTGTCTATCACTTCACTTCACCCCTTGACCAGGACTAGCCTACTGTCTATCACTTCTCTTCATCCCTTGACCGGGACTAGCCTACTGTCTATCACTTCACTTCTTCCCTTGACCGGGACTAGCCTACTGTCTATCACTTCACTTCATCCCTTGACCGGGACTAGCCTAGTCTCTATCACTTCACTTCATCCCATGACCGGGACTAGCCTATTGTCTATCACTTCACGTCATCCCATGACCGGGTACTGTCTATCACTTCACTTCATCCCATGACCGGGACTAGCCTACTGTCTAACACTTCACTTCATCCCATGACCGGGACTATCCTACTGTCTATCACTTCACGTCATCCCTTAACCGGGACTAGCCTACTGTCTATCACTTCACTTCATCCCATGACCGGGACTAGCCTACTGTCTATGCTTGCCAGACCTGTGTAGTGATCTGTAGAGGTAGACTGGTCAGGGGAATAGAACCATACGTCCGCAGCTAGAGAGCCAATGCCATCTACGTTTGTTACGTGTGTCAGTACACTGTATTGGTCTTATTAGACACCCGTGAAGTACCTTACACCGTTTGTTCTCTCGTTTTCCTTTAGCTACAACTTGATGACGCAATGTTGGTTGGAAAACCCCGACGTTCGACCGTCCTTCGCAGATATCTGCAAGGTAATGGCAAATATCCTAGCAGCGGACATCCCGACGACAAGTTCCGACTACGTGGACTACCTCACCCCGGTGTACTTGGTAGGAGAGCGCTCCTCCGCTGGGGGCTACCTGCCAATGTCAGGTCGACAGGGCGACTCGCCGAACGAGTACGTCGGCCTAAGCAAACCTTCGCCCAACGGTTACCTAGACTTGGCCGGCGAGACAAACGCTGGACCAAACAAACCATCGCCTGACGGTTACGTAGACGTGGTCGGCGGAAAAAACGCTGAACCAAGCAAACCGTCGCCTAACGGTTACCTTGTCGTGGCCGGCGGAACAAACGCCGGACCGAACAAGCCTTCGACCGACGGTTACCTAGCCATGGCCGCGGAACAAACGACTGAGCGAAGGAGGGAGCGGCGAACATAGCGAATCGGTATGATAATAACACAACGACCGACTGACATAGGCATGGCGTGTTGGAAGACAAGGGTGCCGATTATGTAGTCGACGACGGACAATGTTTCATTGTAAATAACTACAGAAGGTCAATGTGGGAATGAGGTAGTAACTCAGAATCGTCGTTTCAGGGATCTGTAGTAGAGACTCGGGTAGAGTAGGTGCACGATCAAATGTAGTTGTCACAATCTTTCGTTTAGATAGGCGCCATAAGCGGTACCGTCTTTTCTCCACACTTCCGTAATTTGTACCAGTCGTGAAACCTCAGCTGGCTCAAGCCAACAGCTCTCGGTGGCGGGCAGTGCAGGATACATTAGGGCTTTCCTAATCCGCCCAGTAGTACCACTAAGACGTTTCCGAAACATCTGCTTGGAGACGAGTTGATCGACAACCCTCCTGTAGTGACCAGAACACAGCACTTGACTACTGCATAGTACAGTCACCAAATATGGTACATTTGGGCTTTGATCGTGTGATCCTGCTGTCTGACACCATGCACTCGCTGCAGAAGTAGGGTGTAGCACGCATGAGTCGGGTCTTGAAATTTGTAGGTGACTAACCGAGCTTCCGATCACTGTCGTAGGGAGCTCTCACTTCAACCTTTGAATAAGGCCACTTTTGGTGCCCGATCCAAAGCTGATATTGTGTTCTCGGGAGCATTCAAGACATTAAATTATCATATTGTTAGTATCGAATAGCATGCTAGTATATAATAATATTAACCGGTGATATTTTCTATACAATGCAGGAGTTTATAGTATATATATACTGTTCAATTAATTCGTCATTCTTTTTGATTATATATATATATATGTAGTTAATGAATGTGAAAGGCAAAAACATTGTTACTTATATTTGCTAATATTACCTCTCAATAAAATTAATACTTTTTGTTTTCGAATACTTCGACTGTGTCGTTAAGTCTTCGTTCAACGTCTCAGTCCAAGGCAGCGTGCGATGTCGATATTAATTGTTTCGTTGATTTTTCTCCAGTGCTAGTTGTCTTTATGATACAACATTTGCTACCTATTTTATAGAACACTGGTGGTCTGTGTTCTACTTGTGTTCACTGGTGATTGATAAAAGTTGGCGAATGGCGATCATAATACACACACGCACGCACACACACACGCACACGCACGCATGCACACACACCAGGCCCGTAGCCAGCTTTTCACAACGGAAGTTCACATTTTCCCAAAACAGACTCCAAAATGCGCCACACGCAGGTGTGGGGTTATATTTTTCACAATGCAGAGGGCGCCACCTGTTCACGTGGGAGTTCACTCACATAATGCAGAGGGTTGGGTTCTAGCTGAAAGGACAATAAAGCGGGGTGTGAGGTTCATGAACCGTGTGGTTTCATTTTATATTCAAAAACCACATTAGCATCACCAGGCGGCCATTAACGAGGCTGTTTCGGGGGATGGGGGATCCATATATGTGGTCTATAGAAATGTGTCCCATTTCGTTGCTGATTAAGCATAATTTAAAAAAAAAATTAGACAATGATATTATATTACTAACACAACTGAATTATTTATTAGAAACACTTCACCATATGTGCAGTTTTGAATATATATATATATTCAGGGGTGTTTACAAACTAAAACATGATGTATATATATATATGTATGTATATATATATATATATATATATACATACATATATATATATATATATACATCATGTTTTAGTTTGTAAACACCCCTGAATCTGCTTTGTAGAGATATGTGGTGTATAAATAAATTTGATTTGATTTGATATATATATATACATACATACACATAAAAATATCATAAACGAGGCACCGAGAAGTGTGGGTGTGTCCAAGTTTTGTTACAGAAAACACTTAGTGTTACAATTTTGTGACATTAACATTGTGGTCTTCACTCAATAATTAATAAATTATGTATACAACTGACCTGCAGCGCAACATATCAACAATTTACCAATAACATAATTCAGTTATAGTAATTTGATAAACATTTATAAAATGCGTACCATAAATAGAAGAAAACATTTCCTCTTGTGGAATTTGTAATGAATTATAGGTATCTGTATTTGAAAGCTAACAAACAAAATGAACGTAATAATTGAGAATAAAGCTTCTTCAAACTTTCTTGCCGAGAATAGACCTTCCTTTCAGAGATATATAACTATGCAACCAGCAACGACAGGATTTCGGCAACCACACCTAAGGATACACAATTCACGGGTTCTTACCAGCATGTTCATTTTAGAATAGGTGCCGTTCAATGTTATTTGTTATTGTTCAAGTGAAATTGATTTGTATCAAGTTAGATGAATTTCTCTACAGGTTTGTCGCTTGTACACTGGTTACACATCTCAATTTGATGATTGCTGAGAATAGCCGTTTGATACTCGGTAGTTAGCTCAATCAGCATACTAAAAACAGCACCTATCATTTACATTTTAACAGAGTTCTGACCATAAGCCAATAATTATTTTTATATGGCCCAATAAACAGTATATGTGTTCGTATTTATTCTTTAACCTGTGTTGAATCATTGTCACCCCTTTCAACCATTAGCATTTAATATGATACTTATGAGAACCATTGTCATTAAGGAGTGAAATGTCGATATCAAATTGAGTCACTCACATAAATCCCTTAGTACAACTCTGTCTGTTTTGTCTGCATCAGTCACCTCTGACTGACTACAATTTGGAGTCATGTGCCTTTAGAGTAAAATTGGCTTCTTGTAAATTTGCCTACATATTATGTAGACATACACGCGTCTACATAATATGCATCGCACGTACGCACGCAGCATTTATTAATTTATTATAGCTGATATATACAAAGAATGCTTTGAATCAAAAGCGTCCTTGTCGTGTATTAGCTGCAATGTTTTGCATACGTAGATTTCGCTAGTCCCTGTCAAAGATACGTGTATGACTAAGATGCTAAGCTCAGTGGGTGTCATAGCGGCGCCATTATGTGCCCGATTTTCCGCTGAAAGTAATTTAGAATTAACGTGATTGGAAGATCGAAGGACAACTGAATAATTGTGTTCAGCTTTTGGTTCAAGTAGTTGTAGAGGCAGCCAGTGTGTGGGTGATATTCTGTTTTAACTGTAGGCCCAATAAGACACAATTTGAGGTGAAATACGTGACAACTGCCATGTTAACGTGATTCGCTGTTAACAAACGTTCTGTGTAATCACGTGATTCTTACCATATAGCGACACAACCTCGAGCGTGTACAATATAATGCGAGAAACAATGTAATACAGTCTGAACATAAAATGTAATTCTGATGACAGCCGAGGCAATGATCGCCGTCAGCGGTATGTAAATAGTGACTATACGTTGTGAGTCAGTATGATAAGTGACTATACGTTGTGAGTCAGTATGATAAGTGACAATACGTTGTGAGTCCGTATGATAAGTGACTATAAGTTGTGAGTCCGTATGATAAGTGACTATACGTTGTGAGTCAGTATGATAAGTGACTATACGTTGTGAGTCAGTATGATAAGTGAATATACGTTGTGAGTCAGTATGATAAGTGACTATACGTTGTGAGTCAGTAT
Organism: Paraescarpia echinospica; assembly: GCA_020002185.1. Lineage (NCBI taxonomy): Eukaryota > Metazoa > Annelida > Polychaeta > Sabellida > Siboglinidae > Paraescarpia > Paraescarpia echinospica. The sequence continues at coordinate 1,745,924 of CM034531.1, read as the reverse complement.
GATAAGTGACTATACGTTGTGAGTCAGTATGATAAGCAGTATTAAGAAGCACGAGCAGTAATTAGGCTAGTGCTTGTTCTGATATAAATGCGTCGTCGGTATATTAATATGCAAACCTTGGAGCATTGTAACGATATCTCGTATCAGCTTCCTCTTCACAAACACTCGCTGTATAAATTAATGCGTTAATCTTGAAGCATTGTAACAATATATTTTGCCGTCTTTCTCTTCACAAACTCTTGTTCGGTGTATAAATGAATGTGCTAACCTTGGAGCATTGTAACAATATCTCCTGCCGTCTTTCTCTTCACAAACACGTACCTCTTACCTCCTGTTCCACACCCATTTAACACTTCGCCACGCTGGCACATAGACCACTCCACTCCTCTAAGCGTCACGTATCTTATGGAGGACCCCCTATGCTCCTAGCATACGTCATAACCTAACCCGTTATGTCGTCGTTTTGTTGCCGTTCCGCGTGGGACTTATTAGCCTAGTATGCTGTGTTTAGAAGACAGCGCTAAGTTTATGTAACGAATTATGCAGAGAGACTTTTCACAATGCCTTTTATTTTGTCGATGCGTGTGCAAATTGTGCAAATCCGTTGAAGAAATCGTTTTAGGTAAACATTCGGTAAACCTCACGTACAACTGTCGAAAATATCGGTGTGACAACATCGCCTGATCTTGCACAGTTTTGGAGTTAAATCCTATATCGAATTAAGTTCCTTTCGAACGTATGCGCTGCACAGCACACACGGCACCTGGTGGTATTATATATATATATATATATATACATATATATATATAATATATATATATATATATAGATATATATATATATATATGTATATATATATATATATCTTATAACCGCCAGGTGGCGCTACGTGTCCTTTGTAGGTCCGTTTAACGCAGACATCAATGGAAACTGGCCGACTTCTCACTGTTGGGTCATTCCTCGGATATTATATACCGCCTGCGTTCCAAATTGCAACTGTTAATTCTTGTCGGTACAAACTACGCATGAATATTTCCAAAGTTATTTTGATAATTAACAAACACATCTTACGACATCAATCGGAAACCCGGGAAGAAAAGGTAGGTATCGTGTTGATCGGTAGGTGGCGCTACATGTGTGAGACATAAGATGGCGTCGGAGAGGCGCCGCGTTCGGCCATGGCTGTTCCCTTTATCCACCGTCTCTCGCCTGTGTTCGTGTTATACTCGTACATCCGGCCGGTGGCTGTAACAACAAGCGACATCAGCACCGTGAACATTCGCCCATCGCGTGATATGTGCACAGGCACATTTACCAAAAGCTGTACCGGTAGATCTATTCATCCGCAGAAGAACATTTGGCAAAAGACACTGGATGTGGAAATGCAGACCTGCCTACCATTCCGGATTGTCCGGAATAATTCCGGAAATACGCCTAAAATTACGGTATTACGGCGAGGGATGAAAATATTACGGATTCTTTCGTTGTCACAATGAGCGTCAATCAATTCCGTACTCCTCAAATTTAGCTTCACTTTAATCAACAGGTGGCAGCATATATACGCTGCTTGTGATATGGTTTTTCATTCGCTGCTTCTGGTCGTTATCTGACCAATAGGACACAGCGTTACGACAAATTCGCATTTCCGCGCTCATGGCGCTCAAACAAAACGAAGTCACGACTCACTCGGCACGAAATGATGCCGGTGATCGAAACGGCACCACTACCAGCCAAGAAGAAACGTGTACTGCAAACGTTTATAATAGCATGCACGCAGACGTGGCCCGTATTGTCAAGTTTAAAGAAGGGGGTCGGCTTTATAAATTGCCGGATACGCGAAATTTATTTTCCTATTTCACATGGTCACTGTAGTGGTGACCGGGATAATTGCAGGTACTGACTACGTCGTTAGTACTACTAGTGACAGAGTACTGAGTGTTGTACTTGTAGTGTTAGGCCAACTGACTGTACTAAGACTAAGTTAGTGTATTTATTGAGTTTAGTCTATCATTTACAGCCTATAATACAGGGATAGGCAATATATACTAGAGTTGAGTAGACTAGAGTCTAGACGATGTCGATGACTAGCGTAACGTAATGGTTTTGACATCCCCTGGCATGCCTGTCTTTGATCTAGTCAAGCTACTATACTGTGTAGTCTATAGCCTGGCCCTAGGTATACCGGCTACTAACATTAATCCTAATCATAGGCTAATGACACCACAAATAGACAATGACGTGATGCATTGTTATAATTTGTCAAGTTTTTGTCAATTTACGCTATCTAAATTCAAAACGACTGAGTGACAACACAACAGCAGCTGATAACATACACGGGTCGCAAGTTTTTTTTATTGAATGATGACCGACGTTTCGTTGGAGGTGACAGCCCAACCGGTGACGACGACATGGCTATATCGTCAACGTCGTTGGGCTGTCTTATCATAAACATCTTCACCTTGTGCGGTAATAGTGAATGGCTATATCGTCAACGTCGTTGGGCTGTCTTTTCATAAACATCTTCACCTTGTGCGGTAATAGTGAATGGCTATATCGTCAACGTCGTTGGGCTGTCTTTTCATAAACATCTTCACCTTGTGCGGTAATAGTGAATGGCTATATCGTCAACGTCGTTGGGCTGTCTTATTATAAACATCTTCATCTTGTGCAGTAATAGTGAAGGGCCTTCGTCGCTCAGATGTGGCTGAAGATAAACGACTGTATGAATGGTCTTTGAAGGAAGGATCACGTATTAGATGGTGCCACCTTGGACGCGTAGAGAGAATGGATGGAAGGAGAAGGATTAACAAATAGAGCGTATGCACTCAGAGCATAGGGCATAAGAAGACAAGTACGACCGCGACTGAGGTGGGAGGATTGTGTTTACGTCTGAGGCTTGCGAGTACTGAACGGTTATAATACACATGAATATTTGTTACATGTGGTGTATTTACAAACACTACCTATACGACATATCCGCAGTACTCCCATAAATGGTATCATAATGCCAAACGCTCCAATTTTTGTTAAATCTGTTACTGGCGTGGCATATTGAGATCTATTCCGAAAAAGAAATATGACGTTTTCATGATTTTTACATAAGAGATAGCTAAAATGCTGCGAAATTCCAAGATCAAGTACAGATGCCATCGGAAATGTGAGCTGGAAGAACGTTACAATGGGAATTGTAATTCAGCAAAACTGTCTTTGTTATCCATAATAGGTTGTACAATTTTAAATGTTGTACTCTCGATAATCCAACAGCTTACTTGTCCACTTGCCGTCTGGAGCTGGTTGCGTTGAGTAGCAAGTGCAAAAGGCGATGAGAACGTAGCCGATGGTGCTTCCTTCACGAGCGTAATGTGGACCTTTTTTGTGTTTACCGTCTTCTTCGGATGTGTCATTTGTATAAAAGCTGATAACATATCAATACCACATGACTGCTGACGAATGTTGATTCTTTAATATCACCGGGGCCTAAGTGATAAGCAATTACAATTTGTTACACATTTCTAGAACGAATAAAACATGATATAAATTTAAGAATTAGCTGGTAATACGTAATTTTGATTCTTTGTTGTGGATGCTGAAGTTCAGACGACATTTATAACTTATTTAATGAATATTAATTTAAAATATGCCACAACGATACAAATATGTGAACACGATGGTGTGACCGGGTTCACTGACACAAATGCTGTACCATGCACAATAGTGGTCAAGCAGTTAAGATATAATGCATGCATGTCATGGTCAGATGACTCTTGGAAAGTCAAAAAAGAACTGATTTATTTTACGATGTACACATTTATATCGCTTACGTTCAAATACACCCGCCCTTGTGAGTCAGTCAGGTGTCGCTGGTCGTACTGGTGTCAGCCCCTACAGTACATGGAATGAACTATGAGTGCAGCGTGATTTCACATAATATGTTAGATGCGATAATGTAGAGAAGTTAAAGAAAGCAAAACATAAAGCATTGATGAATAAACAAATTTAAGTTTAAGTCTAAAAGATAACTAAATTAAATGCTAATCGAATAACGATATTAAAATTACCCATTTTTCCACATTAACTAGCACTGAGGGAGAGAGAGCGTACCTCTTGTTAGGACGGTAGTACCCGTAGTACCAGGTCAACGACACACTGGCAGAAATGAGGAAGACAAGGCCAAGTACGCAGAAACTAATGACGATTATCCCTGTTCCCGTCTTGTACCAAGGCGTCGGCGTCGGCTTCGCGTAATTGGCAACAGACACGATCTTGAAATCTTGATATTCAGGACCTGAAGAAAGGTGATGCAATAGTAAACACATTTGTTAAAATCGTCTAACAAATGTTTTGTAAGAACATAGACGTTCTTACAAATCCGTACAAGATGTTGATATCGTTTTATATGTTTATACAGAGGACTCTCGGAATATTAATTAAATATTGTCAAAGCAGTCATCACCTTACCAGAGAGAACAGCAGCCTTGACGTCAGACTGTGAGCTCGTCAATCAGACCAGAAGCAACCATCACCTTACCAGAGAGGCTAGCACCTGGGACGTTAGAACGTGAGCTCCCCTGCCAGAACAGAAGGAGCTCGGCGCTCTTGAGAAACTTCTTGCCGGTCACAAGGTCATTGCCGACACTGTCATAGACGGCGTACACGGCTCCCGTCACGTACTCCATCTCCACACTACAAAACAATTATGATATAATTACTTCACACGAGACTTGTTCTCTTCTTTTTGAATATTTCCACTGCTTCTCGCAGTCATCATCGGCTGAAAAATTTGCTAGGATTTTCAAGTCCTAGACATAACAGTATATACCACAAACACCCTCAACACCCAAAGGTGACTACTGGTGCACCCAAAGGACAGGACGAGAAAGGCAGCAAAGTGTGGTGTGGTATATACTACATCCACTGCCCAGAATGTAACCAGCACTATATAGGGGAAACAGCTACAGTGTGTTTGTGTGTGTGCGTGCGTACGTGCGTGCGTGCGTGCGTGCGTGTGTGTGCATGCGATACGGTAGCAGAAACAAAAAGCAAGACAAGGAGATTCAAAGAACAATCAGGTCGCTTCCAAATCTGCCTGTCACGCTGGAGGTGGATTTAACAAGATTTCCATCCAGATAATTAACTCTAGATAGCAGGTGGACAAGGAAGCCCTTTGGCTTATCGAGAGTCCAACCCTTTTATTTACATATATCCAGCCCTTCTGAGGTATGTGTCGATTTTATTTTTAAACATATTCACACTACTAGCACTCACACAATCAACAGATAATCTGTTCCATTCAGTCACAGTCCTTTGTGAAAATGAGAACTTTCTTACGTCTAATCTACACTGCTCCTTTACTAATGTAACTTCATGTCCTCTAGTCTTTCTATCTTTCTTAACTGAAAAAAAAACATATTTCTATCAATATTTTCATAACCATTCAATATTTTGAACACTTCTATCTGATCTCCTCTCAATCTCCTGGTCTCTAGTGTTGTTAAACCACATTCTTTTAGGCGTTTTTCATAACTAAGATCCCTCAGTTTTGGTTTCATTTTAGTCGGTCTCCTCTGTACTCTTTCTAGCATATCTATGTCCTTCTTGCGGTATGGCCTCCACGCTTGTATACAATATTCTAAATGAGGCCTCACTATTGTTTTGTACAGGGGCATTATTAGTTCTTTTTCTTTATATGCTATATTTCGTCTAATCAATCCAAGGATTTGATTTCCTTTTGAAGCTGCAATTCCACACTGCTCTGAGACCTTCATGTCAGCACTAATTGTCAGCCCAAAGTCTTTTTCTTTTACAGTAGTACTTAGTACAGTACCCCCATTGTATATTCTACATATTCGTTCCCATGTCCTGTGTGAAGGCATTTACATTTCCCAAAACTGAACAACATTTGCCACTTTTCAGACCATTTGATCAACCTGTCAAGATCATCTTGTAAATGCTGTCTATCTCCATCACTTTTAATCCTTCTAAACACTTTTGTATCATCTGCAAATTTCAACACGTTGCTAGCTATATCATCGTCCAAATCGTTTATATATATTAAGAATAATATAGGTCCCAGTACTGATCCCTGTGAAACCCCACTCAAAACTGATTTCCAGTTTGAAGCCTTCCCATCAACAACTACCCGTTGTCTTCCGTCAATCAGCCATTTTTCTATCCAGTTAATTATACCATTTCCTATGCCATGGGCCTTTAGTTTAAGCAGTAATCTTTGATGTGGCACTTTGTCGAAAGCTTTTTGAAAATCTAAGTAGATGATATCTACTGGTGATCCATCACCTACCCACTTAGTGATATCTTCCAAAATACATAACATATTTGTTAAGCATGACCTCGCTTTTAGAAACCCATGTTGAGATGGGTTTATCAAGTTATGTTTAACAAGAAAATCCACCATGTGATCTTTAATTAGTCTTTCTAATAATTTACAAATCACCGATGTTAAACTAACTGGTCTATAATTATTTGACTTGTTTCTCGAACCTTTTTTAAATAACGGTATAATGTTTGTTTCTTTCCATTCTAAAGGAACCACTCCCTCTTCTAATGACAAGTTGAAAACTATTGCACGCGGTATGCTAATTTGTTCTACAATTTCCAATAGTAGTTTGGGTGGAATACCATCCACTCCAGGTGATTTATTATCCTTCATAGCCCTAATTTTCTTAGCTACCATTTCTGGTGTTACAGTTAACTGTCTTAAATAGTCTGATTCTGCCCCCTTGAACTTAGTCTCTGGTACTGGCAGTGAACTAGTGTCTTCTCTGGTAAACACTGAACTAAAATACTCATTCAGGTCTTCTGCCATTAAGAATCCTTCTGATATTATATTTCCCGCACTATCTTCTAGAGGACCGACCTGATCCTGAACTTTCTGTTTGCTTCGAACATACGCATAAAAACTCTTGCAGTCATGTTTTATATATTACAAGCTAATTTATGTTCATAGCTTCTCTTTGAATTTCTAATTTCAACTGTAGCTTGATTTAGTGCTTCTTTATAAATGTTGTAGTCTTCGTCATCTCCAGTACGTCTATGACTTCCACATCATTTGTTTATACTTAATTTTTCTAATGGCTTCTTTTTCGATAAGTGTTTCTTTTTGGACCGTTTCCCGTGTTTTTAGGGAACAAATTTGACGATGATGCATTCAATTTCACTCTTTAAGATATGCAAGCATTCTTTTGCTGTCTTATTCTTCAGTGTGTTATTCCAGTCTATCTTTGCTAAATATTTTCTGATGTCCTTATATTTTCCTTTGTGGAAATTTCGCATGTACTGCTTTTTACTATTCCTTTCTGATTTTACTTTGATGGTAAAATGTATCTGGTTGTGATCACTATTCCCCAGTGGCTCACATATCCTGAAGTTGTCAACTAATTCATTCTGTGATGACAAAACTAAGTCTAATACATTCTCTCCCCTGGTTGGTTCTAGCACACGTTGAGAAAGGAAACTATCTTGTACTAAAACTAAAAACTTGTGGTCCTCACTACCCATACTCTGTAGAGATTTCCATTTTATATGCCCATGGTTAAAATCCCCCATAATAACACAGTCCCGTTTGCTCACTTCCCTTATAGCGTTTTGTATTTTTTCATTCTCTTCTATGCTTATGTTTGGACTTCGATAAACTAATCCAACCGTTAACGTTGAGTTTCCTGTAACTATGTTACACCAAACAGCTTCTTCGCAATCTGCTTCTCTTTCTAATTTTATTTCATAAGCCTGGATAGATTCTTTAATATATAAAATAACTCCACCTCCCCTTCTTCCTAATTTATCTTTCCTAAACATTACATATCCTGTCAGTCCCAATTCGGCATCTGATATATCGGTGGCTGCCCATGATTCGGTTATACCTATTATGTGAGGGTCAATATCTTCTACCATAATGTTTAGTTCATTTCTTTTGTTTACTATACTCCTTGCATTTAAACAAACACATTTATACCCAGCTTCAGAACAGTTTTCCAGACTGTTCTTAGCTTAATTATGTTTGCTGTCTTTATCTATGCCTCCAGTTTCAGGCTTCTCTGCGAGTCCCCCCTGCGAATTTAGTTTAAATAGATGCAACCTGTCCCACTGTCAACAGACCGCAGCAGATTCTCTGAGAATACTGCTGGCCTCTTTCATCTTAGATGGAGGCCATCTCTCATGTACATATCTTCTTTCCCAACAAAGTACCCCCATAAATCTATGAATCCCACGCCCTCTTCTTCACACATCTGCTCAACTAGTGCGTTGATCGCCATCCTCTTACAGTTTCTATATGTTGCCCCCCTTCCTCCCATTACTGACAAAATTCCTGAGAGAACAACCTGTTCCACTCCTGTCTTCTTTAGCTTCCTTACTAGATGTTTGTACTTCTGAACTATCCCAGTTGTTCCCTCCTTTTCGGCATTGTTTGTCCCTACGTGTACTATTGTAGACCCTCCCTTTCCATGCCCCAATACCTTCTCTATCCTTCCGGTCACATGCTCTATCCTAACCCCCGGTAGACATACAACAACGTCCTTCCCCTCGCATATAGTCTTGTCTGTTTTTCTCAGAATTGAATCGCCCATAAACACTCTCTCTTTTCTCATTGCCCCTCAATCACTGCCTCGGAGTAGCTCCTTCGGTTTGCATGTCTGGTTGTTGTCTTTTCCTCTTGCCGTCTTCTCTCCTGTCACATTCTCTTCCAATCCCTTCTTTCCTGGATTAGACATGTCCTTCGCATGTATGCAGACGCCATCACAAAAACAGCTGTTTGGTGGACACCAGAAGGGAAGCGAAAACATGGGCGCCCAAAGACAACATGGAGTAGAACATTGGAGGCGGAGCTGAGAGAAATGAATCACAGCTGGGGCACCATACAGCGAATGGTCAGTGACAGATAGAGGTGGAGGAACTTCGAATATATATATATATATATATATATGATCATCATCATCGTCATCATTGTGTAGCAGTAATATCCCGTAGTTGGGCGAAGGTCTCAGCATGTCGTTCCCAATTATGTTTGTCTTGCGCTATCCTTTGCCAGATGGTGCCCTTCTAGTACTCGTCTAGTTCGTCTCTCCAGCGTCTCGCTGGTCTTCCTCTAGATCGTTTCCTTTCGTAAGGTATCCAGGTTGTGATACATCCATCGGTTATCTCATAGTCTGCTGATGTGCCCTAACCAGGTCCACTTCTGTCTTCTGATATGTTCTATGACGTCTATGACCTTTGTCTTCTCTCTTCCCAGATGTTTTTTTTTCTCCCTGTGTGCGATGTTTAACATACTTCGTTCCATCTTTGTTTGTGCGGCTGCTAGCTTGTTCTTTGCCTGGATGGTGATTGCACATGTTTCCGCGCCGTATGTCATCGCCGGAAGTACGCATGAGTTGTAGACTTGTCTCTTCAAGCAGGTTCCAAAGTGACCCTTAATGAAGTCGCGGTGTTTGGCGAATGCTGTCCAGCCGGCCGTGATTCTTCTTTGAATCTCCTTGTCTTGGTGTTTGTCTCTGATACTGTATCGCTGTGGGGGATGTAATTGCTTTCAACGTTCTCTATCTGCGTGGTGTTGATATATATCGGTGTGTAATTTTCTAGCATCACTTTTGTCTTCTAACATGTCGTCGGCGAAGCGAAGATGACTGAGATATTCTCCGTCTATCCTCAAGCCTCTGGTTTCCCATGTCAGTCTTCGGAATATGCTTTCGAGTGTTGCCGTGAACAGCTTGGGCGATATGGTGTCACCCTGTCGTGCTCTTCTCTTGGTGTTGATCTTGTTGTTCTTTTTGTGTAGGTGGACTGTCACCGAGCTGTTAGTGTAGATGTCTTTCAGGAGTTCGATGTACACGTCTTCTATCCCCTGTTCTTGAAGGGGGGTCGCTGTTGCTTGGGTTTGCACCCAGTCGAACACCTTCTCGTAGTTAACAAAAGCGATGCAGAGCGGGATATTATATTCTCGGCACTTCTCTTTCAGTTCGTTTACGACGTGTATGTGGTCTGTCGTTGAGTACCTGCGTCTGAATACTGCTTGCTCTCGTGGTCGTGGTTGGTTTTCGTCGAGTGTCTTCTCTTGTCTATTCGTTAGTAGCTTTGTGAATAATTTGTAGATGTTTGATAACAGAAATATTGGTCTGTAGTTCTTTAAGTCTTTCTTATTTCCCATTCTTGGAGATTATCACCATCTTTGCGCTTTTCCATGCGGTGGGTATTCGTCTTTCTGATAAGCATGCAGTATACAGCTTAGCCAGTGTCTTCGAGATGGTATCTTCTCCTGTTTTTAATGTTTCAATGTTTACACGGTCGTTGCCTGATGACTTTCCATTCTTCATATCTCTTAGTGCTGCTTCCACCTCCCATGATGTTATCTCTGATACCTCTTTCGGGTCGGTGTGAATTATGGTACTCTGCTCCTGTTGTATAGCTCGGTGTAGAATTCCTCGATTCGTTCCATGATCATATCTTGGTATTTCTCTACCCTGCTTGTCTAGAAGTGTAATCAGTCTAGTGCCTAATGTATGTGTTTTTCTGGCTTTCTTCAGGCTCTTTGATGTCATGATCGTTTCTCTTATGATATCTTGTTTGTACTTCCTGATGTCCTCCTTCGCTTTCTTTTTGATGGTCTTGCATATTTCTGCGTACTCCATTTGGCGTTACCCACCATTCCTCGTCTTTCTTCATTAGTCATTACACACATACACGCACGCACGCACGCACGAACGCACACACGCACACGCACATATGTTATCAACATTGCACTGATTACTTGTTTACTGTGTAGTTTGCAGAAGTCGTCTGCGCGCCGACGTCGTGGAGATGATTTCTGTTTGCAGGGTCGTCTTCCGTAACTTATACACGGCCGCCGTGATGCTATCGACTTCTGAAGTGTCGCCAAAAAAGCGTCCTTCACCTTGTCAAACTCCGCCTGCGTGAGGCCAAGCTTGATCGAGACAGCCACTGGGGAGGACGCGAAAGAAGAACAGGCATGTATGTATGTATACGTATATATATATATATATACAACAGTGTGTGTGCGCGTGTGTGCGCGTGTGTGCGCGTTTGTGCGCGTGTGTGCACGTGTGTGCGCGTGTGTGTGCATACGTACGTACATACTTACATATATACATATGTGCGTACGTACGCATGCACACAAACACACACACAATGTACGCACGCACGTACGTAGTTATTTTGTTATTCCTCTTTTATTGCAATGTCCGCTCTGGTGCATTTTGCAGTAGGGGCATGATTGTCGTTGTAATGTTGTTATTATTGGACAACACATATTTGTTTACATCATTATTTATTAACAATCCTCGATTTTACTCTACCTCCACCTCCCTGCCAAGACGCATGTCCTTGCTAAGTGTCACTTCAACGTAATTTCGGCCAACTGCCGACATTGTAATGTAAAACACTTGGTATGTTAATTTTAGACAATTCATTAACAAGTAAAATGCTTCTGTTTATTAATTGTTTACCAACTAAATACAACATCGAATACATAGCTACACCAGTGTGTCTCGTACATAGCTACACCAGTGTGTTTCGTACATAGCTACACCAGTGTGTCTCGTACATAGATACACCAGTGTGTTTCGTAAATAGATACACCAGTGCATCTCGTACATAGATACACCAGTGTGTCTCGTACATATATACACCAGTGTGTCTCGTACATATATACACCAGTGTGTATCGTACATAGATACACCAGTGCGTCTCGTACACAGATATACCAGTGTGTCTCGTACATAGCTACACCAGCGTATCTCGTACATAGCTACACCAGTGTGTCTCGTACATAGATACACCAGTGTGTCTCGTACATAGATACACCAGTGTGTCTCGTACATAGATACACCAGTGCGTATCGTACACAACTATACCGGTGTGTATCGTACATAGCTACACCAGCGTGTCTCGTACACAACTACACCAGTGTGTCTCGTACAGAGCTACACAAGTGTGTCTCGTACATACCTGCATTTCCGTCGAACGTGTCAATACGAACGTCGACGACAGCTGAGTTCGGGGTGTTGCCGCCGTCAGTCGTTACTATCTTCACCAGGTATTTGTGGTTATTTATCAATGACGCGAGACGCGTCTTTTTGATGTCGCCTGCAACATACGCTGTTATTTTAAAGCCTTCTACTAATTTAACGTGTAGTTTATTGTTAAATAAATAGACAGTGCGCGGGCATGTTTATATGCATTTAAACGTATACGCACCCGTACATACACACGAATACATACACGCTAATCGGATTCGTTGATATTCGTATACATTTAGTGCGCGATTAGTAGACTGTCACAGTGTCGAATCCTAACGAAATGAGTCATATGTCCAAAAATGGAAAACAAAATAGATACACATACTATTGGAAAGAAGAGATATTACGCTTTCCGATGGTGCATAAATCATGGACCTAGCTCACTCATAGCAAACGTCATGCCTCAGTGAACATGACTGGGGTAGAAACGTATAAACTGAAAAAAACGCGGTTGAAGTTCATGTACATGTTTACACATGATTATTTCAAATTACCTTAGTTAGACTTAATAGATTTCTCTGAAATGTTGCATAGTGTTGTCTAATGGTAGTGTCAGAACGTAGTGTAAATGTGAACAAAAAGTATGTTACATATTAATAATATTGTGACCAAAAAGCTATATATAACGTATACAACGATAGAAGAAATAAGGTTACGTTAAAACGATTTATTAATATAATCCCTGCACACACAAATGCCATATAACAACCGAACAACAACGTAACGCGACATCGGTTAAACTTTTTTGATGTAATTGTTATGCAGTGTACATATAGTTATTACACCTAAGTTTCCTGACTTCATCTACTTAATTGTATATCTACAAGGACCGGTCACCGAACAACCACATACTCCGTCGGCAACTGGACGAACTGAAACGTCAGGTCCGTCTGCGTGAGCGTATTTGGCGACGTAGCAGGACCAACGACCACCGTCTTTCCTTTACTGGGTTGCGTGACCAGTACTTCCGGACACTGGCTTCTACGAAAGCTGCTTTCTACAGTAAAGAAATATAATCCGCCTTGAAAGACAACCGAATAATGTTTCGTATTTCGAACCATCTTCTTGGCCGTAATTGTGTGAACCATCTTCCCACCGACATCGGTGGCCCCGCCGTTGTTGCCGAGCGTTTCGCTTATCATTTCGCCGACAAGATCAACTCGATCTGCAGCCGAATCATGGGTCCGTCATCTGATGTTGAAAACGCATAGCCACGTATTGTTTCTTCGCCACTGCTTACGTTTTAATCGGCTACGCTCGAAGAAGTAACGGCACTGATCACAAGTGACAAAACAAAGTCGTCCAAGATTGATTCACTGCCGTCCGTTATTCTGAAGTCGAATACCTCCATCTTGGCGCCGATTCTCGTGAAACGCATAAACCTGCCCTACGAGTCATCTACTGTTCCGTCACGCCTGAAGCACGCTGTTATTACGCCTCGTCTTAAACGTTCTGGTCTTCCCGTCGACGACTACATTAGCTACCGGCCTATTTTGAACCTTCCGTACACATCTAAATTACTTGAAAGCCACATGGCTGCTCAACAACGTTCGCATATGCAACACAACGGCATCGGAGATCCGCTTCAGAGCATCTACTACCCGTCACACAGCGTTGAGACAGCGATTGTTTGTATCCAAGACGACGTGTTACGATCACTGGATGCCCGTAAGCATGTAATACTAGTGCTACTTAAAGGGATTCTTTGTAAGCTAATATGCATTCGAGGTGTACCGTATCAAAACGTATTAATTTCCCATAAGTACTTTCTCTGCTACTTATGTCTTGCATGTTCATGCATAATTTGGGTGTTATCTGCGCAAAAACCCGATAAACAGTTGTGTTTACGCGAATCATTTTGAGCTTGCTGCCACGTGGATGATAAATTCTGCAGCCCGCGTATAATGAATATTCATGCACGCGCAGTGAACCACACGTAGACCGTTGACGTCACACACATAGTTGACATGTTAGTTTCCGGGGTGAGTTGATCGAAGCAATGGCATTGTAAATAAGCTAATGCTTTCTTATGCTCATCATGTTTGGATTGTGTTCTACAGCATATTCTTCAAAATATGTTGAAACCAGTTTGTGTTAAGTGAATTATAATGGGAGTAGTGTATAAAAAGGTGTTGACAAAGTTGCTTTTACAATAATTTTAAAAATTCATAAAATATAAATGTTCCATAACATTCAAAATGTCTTAGGGATCTTCTTGAGCTAAATACACCAATGATGACTGAAAACAGTGTTTTAGAATATGCGTTACTTTTAAAATTTTGTAATTTTATAACTTTATTTCCATCATACAATGGCCATTTTATTTGTTATCGAAACGGGAGTTCAACAAAACAAATTCAATATCTTTTATTCTAAATGATGGACAGAACAAATAAGTATTGCACTCCCGGTACAAAATAAAATAAGTTTTTATACTGATGCAATAGATTTTAATATTTTGTCGACAATAATGTTATGCTTTTTATAGATCTACATTTTTCAGACTAAAACTAGTAAAAGTAAACCTTACGTAGATAGGAAAGTACATAACCACCTGTCCTATTTTAATACTGTAGATTACATCAGTGATGTGTGATGTATTTATACTGCTTATGGATATAGCAGCTGGATATATGGTGCAAATAAAATGGTTTCATTATTGAATGTTTCTCGGCTTCAGTAAGTTTCTGTTATCTAAACGTTTCATTAAAGCTTCACTTCAAAATGTGTAGCCAGATGTACCTAATAAAAATGAACATGATAGTACCATAGTTTTTATATTCCAACAGAAATAATGCCAATCGTTCAATATGACATCGGCGTCGCCATCGGCGGCTTCGTGCATGGAGAGGTGGTGTTTTGTCTTTTAAATCAATCCGTCTGTCATGAACTGTTGCTATGTTCATTCTCCGTTTATTCCATATATTTTACTTCACTGAATCTGTGACATAAACAACAGCTGGTCCACGTTTCATTTTGATAATTTTATTGGTCACGACTCAGTCGCACGGCGGTGGTTAATCCAAATACACACATGTTGATGACGTATTTCTTGCATCTATTAATTCGGCGTAGCTAATCGAAGTCTGACGGACATTCCCGAATATTCATGAGCATGCCTTATACGGATTGTGAAGGTGGGCCCAAAGTAGAAACTCCGCGTACGCAGAGTTATTTTTTCGATATATTGTCAGGGTCATTATTGATTAATAAAACAAAATTCTAATAGAATAAAGGCATAGAATTACATGAAATAATCATATTAACAGGATTACCTAATAACTGCGTACATTACAAAGAGATTAACATTCTCAAAGAATCCCTTTAATCTCAGCGTTGACGGTCATCTTTCTTGCGATAGCCGACTACGAATTGGAGTTCCACAATGCAGTGTTTTGGCCCCTCTGTAATTGTCTGTATACTGTTCTGGTCTTTCTGACGTATCAGCGAAGCACGGTGTCGATTTTTCGCGAAATGATTCTGCGTCCGCCGCCGACCGGACATCTCGCTGTGTCACTGAAGTGAAAGTATGGCTGGTGTCGCGCTACCTGCTTTTGAACGAGGTGAAGACAGAGGTGATACTGTTTGCAGCACCAAACAACCGTGTTCCACAGCCACCGCCTCTTCCCACCGACATATGTGGTTGCAGCGTTAGCACTTCCGCCAAAATACGTGATCTTGGAGTACAGCTCGAATCCACAATGTCGATGGCCGCATACGTGAGCCATACTTGCCAGACTGTCTACACGTGGTATAGCGCGAATACAATCATCTCTCCCGCTTACAGCGTGCAAGACGCTGCTTGTACACGTTCTAGTCACGTCGCGACTCGACTCGAAAACTTGGCCCTTTACGTCATTACCGGAACCTGCTGTACCCACTAGAGATGGTCCAGCGATCAGCTGCGCGTGTCGTCCTCTGCTTACATCGACGTGGCCAACACAGCATGACGGCGGCACTGCGAGAGCTGCATTGGCTTCCTGTGGCGCAGGAATTCAGTATAAACTGTTGAATTTTATGCCCTGCGCCTTGCATGCAAACTCCCCACATTACCTTGCTGACCGTGTATCTGTATATGTCCCCTGTTGCACTCTTCGCTCGGCAGACCAGTCTCTCGTGGTTGTTCCTACAGTTAACCTGGAACGGTACGGCCGACGCACAATTTCCTGTGCAGGTCCCACTCGCTGGAACTCTCTTCCACTAGAGCTAAGACGCCAACGTGACTCTGGACATTTTTGGAGATACCTGAAAACCTTTCTCTTTAATCAGGCTTTTTCGTAATTTCTTTCTTTTTAAATATATACATGTACATTTTAATATTATATATGGCATGCATAGATAATTGGTTAGTGTAATTCTTATTGTGTTATGGTATGTACCACATGTATTGTAATATTATAATCACATACGCCATGTATTCTTACTTCATGTTTTAGTTTGTAAACACCCCTGAATCTATTTCTAGAGATGTGTGGTGTCTAAATAAGTTTTATTTTATTTTATTATATTTTATTTTATTTGACCAGACCCTGACGTCAAAGACTACAGCAAGTGATCGAACATCGCTACGCCTGCTTTGTCATTCTAAATTCGATCGTTTTGCTTCAATTTCTCTGTTCGATGCATTCGAATTACACTCCCGAGGCAGAATCATTGTCGATGATATATTTCGCAAACCGTTTACTGGGATTACCTGTATCAGTCAAGAGGCCACCGGGAAGCGACTTTTGTTTACAGATATGCCTCTGTGCCAGGCGTTGCTATGGGCTAAAGTTGACGTATACAGGCAGTTTCCGTGCCATATGTGGAAAGTAGACATGCTGGGCTTTCAAGTGGTATAAAATATGTCCGCTTTCCTTTGAGGAATATCCCCGAGAATGCGACGGGAACACGTGCCATTTATCGCTTTTGTTTTACGGAATTTATGCATGACATGTTACGTCATCATCATCATAATTGTGCAGCCGTAGTGATCCGTGGTTGGGCGAAGGCCTCAGCATGTCGTTTCCAAATGTGCCTTCTTGAGTTATCCTCTGCCAGATGGTGCCCTTCCAGTACTCGTCTAGTTCGTCTCTCCACCGTCTCGCCGGTCTTCCTCTAGATCGTTTCCCTTCGTAAGGTATCCAGGTTGTAATTCGCGATGTCCATCGGTTATCTCGTAGTCTGCTGATGTGCCCTGCCCAGGTTCACTTCTGATTTGGTCTATCACGTATATGACCTTTGTCTTCTGCCTTACCCAGATGTTTGTTTTTCTCTCCCGATATGTGATGTTTAACATACTTCTTTCCACCTTTGTTTGTGCGGCTGCTAGCTTGCTCTTTGCCTGGATGGTGAGTGACCATGTTTCCGCGCCGTATGTCATCGCTGGAAGTACGCATGAGTTGAAGACTTGTCTCTTCAAACAGGTTCCAAGTTACCCTTGAAGATGTCGCAGTGTTTGGCAAATGCTGTCCTGCCGGCAGTGATTCTTCTTTGAATCTCTTTGTCTTGGTTTTTGTCTCTGATACTGTATCGCTGTCCCAGATAGACATAGCTTTCAACTTTCTCTATCTGCGTCGTGTTGATATATATTGGTGTGTAATTTTCTAGCATCACTTTTGTCTTCGAGATGTTCATCTTGAGACCTTGTTTTTCACTTTCATCAGCTAGCTCCTGCAGCATGTTTTGTAGTTATTTCGGTGTAGTAGCGCATATGAGTATGTCGTCGGCGAAGCGAAGATGCCTGAGATATTCTCCGTCTATCATCAAGCCTCTGGTTTCCCAGGTCAGTCTTCGGAATATGCTTTCGAGTATTGCCGTGAACAGCTTGGGCGATATGGTGTCACCCTGTCGTACTCCTCTGTTGATGTTGATCTTGTTGCTCATTTTGTGTAGGTGGACTGTCACCGAGCTGTTAGTGTAGATGTCTTTCAGGAGTTCGATGTGCACGTCTTCTATCCTCTGTTCTTGAAGGGGGGTCAGTATTGCTTGAGTTTGCACCGAGTCGAAAGCATTCTCGTAGTCGATGAAAGCGATGCAGAGCGGGATATTATATTTTCGGCACTTCTCTTTCAGTTGGTTTACGACGTGTATGTGGTCTGTCGTTGAGTACCTGCTTCTGAATCCTGCTTGCTCTCGCGGTTAGTTTTCATCCAGTGTCTTCTCTAGTCTATTCGTTAGTATCTTTGTGAGTAATTTGTAGATGTTTGATAACAGATATACCGGTCTGTAGTTCTTTAAGTCTTTCTTATTTCCCTTCTTGAAGATTACCACCATCTTTGCGTTCTTCAAAGCGGAGGGTATTCGTCTTTCTGATAAGCATTTTGTATACAGCATAGCCAGTGTCTTCGAGGTGATATCTTCTCCTGCTTTTAACGTTTCAATGTTTACATGGGCATTGCCTGATGTAGTAGATTCTAAATAAGTGAGAAAAACTATTGCCAATTAGTAGAAAAGACATGAAAGTATCATTTGGAAACAAAAAGTCAAAATCGTCAAAAAACACCGTGCAACGTAAAAACGGTGTTTTTTAAATCAAGTTCGTGGACATCCGACTCATTTCGTTAGAATTCAACATTTACAATAAATACTGTTAGATAATGTGAAGTCGGTTTAATTAATACATGTATGCATAGAATTGTAAAAATCATTGAAATAGTCGACTAAGGTAGTTAGAGAGAGTAACTTGCGTTACCGGGTGTGTGAGTGAGTAGTGTTATAATGTTATGTAGACTCTGGCCATTTCTGCTTTTCACAGAATATTGGCTGCACGTGGTCATAATCGTTTTACTTATTAGTTAAAAAAACTAAATAACAACATTGCACAAACGAACTAGCAGGTCGTAATAGACACTAGATCGGCTAGATTTGTTTCCGAAGCAATCAATAAAAACTGCTCTTAAACAGAACACATCCATGAAGTGTACACATCCACACACACGTACGTATGCACATACGCACGCACGCATTCATACAATCACGCAATCACACGCATGACCTCACGCGCGTGCGCGCACGTACACACACAAACATTCCACCCACCTCTGTGTAGGTCGACCTCAAACACATCCACAGCATTCGACTGAACCGGAGCGGAATTCTTCGACATCGTATACAGATTAGTTCCGTTCTCGGCCACGTCGGGGTGAATGGCGCGCACGGGAACGAGAATCTCGGATACAGTCTCGTCAAACGACATCTCGCCGCTGCAGACACTCGACTCAAACCGGGGTGTGTTGTCGTTAATGTCGGTGATTGCTATGTTCACCCGGCATCTAGCGACCAGGGACATGGAGTAATAACGAATGTCTTTTTTGTAACTAAAACTGGGTTCGTAGGAGAATACACACGAAACTCTTATTGATGTTAACTAGTTATATAGATATATCAATTTAAGAATCTTTCATGTGGCAAGTTTAGAGACATGTGATTCCGTTATGATCCTCCAGTCCTTGTGCTGTTTAGAGAACCACTTACATATCTTAAACTTAACAAAACCTGATGGATCGGTTTAACAGTATTCAGACATTGTTTGGCATATTCTGCTTGATGATGCAGTCAGATGCCTTTAATTCATACATAGTCGGTGTATACTTACACATGCACTAGAACTAACGGCATGCAGTTTAACCATGTCCGATTGATAACTAAGACAAACGTACGCTGAGTCCTCATCCGAGAAATGTTCTACGCTGAGGATGTTGCCCTGGCAACTCGCACCGAGGAAGACATTCTGCAAAGAATTTGGAGTGACTGTCACCATTAAAAAGATAAATGTCACTGGGCAGGGCGTTGTGGCTAGGTAGACGAGAGAAAAGTCACCTATGGGGCGTCTTGCCCCACCCTACCCTGGCGTTGCGTTTCTGTAATCTTGGAAGATAGATAGATAGATACATTTTATTTCAGATCAGTTACGTACATAATAATACAGTTTATACATTATTATAAGTATACATGATGATTGATATATGGAGACCTGCACTAAGAGCTACAAGATCGCTGACGTGCAGGCCACCATGACGAATATATAATAAATATGTCTGTATAAATGTAACTTACTGATGTTATATAAAAAAAAAAAAAAAGTAACTCTAAATTAATTGAAATACAAAAAGAGTAGTAAACAAGTAATACCATCATTTACAAATATTGATATTAATAATTATCTTATTATTATTATGTTTTTAAACCCACTGACGTCATTATTGTCAGTTAATGTTAACTGAAACAAAACTAGCCTAACCTACATTTACAAACATAATCTAACACATACTAGAGTATAACTAATAACAATATTTTATATTATAAAATGTATACTGTAGATAGGGTCCATTTGGCTTGCATATATATAGCAATTCTGAATGTTACATTGTGATATATATTTGCTAATTATGTATTTTGTTGCATAGTTTATAAAGCCTTTGTATGGATGACTTTTAATTTGTTCAAGTACAATTTTTGGAAGAAAGTTTTCTTGAATTATTTTTGTAATTTCACGTCTGATGCAAAGGCGGCAATACTTTGAATTTGTATGTTTTACTTGAATATCATAATTATTGTTGCTTGGAAGGTTGTTTTCCATGTTATTAAAACGTTGAGGCGCCCATCTGGTACATCTTAATCTTATTATTGTATTTTCCTCTGTTTGAAACATGTTTTGGAAGTATCCTGGGAGGTTTCCGTTTTAATATTTAAAAAAGTTTTAGACATGATAGTTTATAGATGTCCTCTACCTTTAGCAATTCAAGATTCTTAAACAGAGGTACAGTACGGGAATTATTTCTACTGTTTGATACTGCTCTGACTACCTTTTTTGCAACTTACTTATTCGTGGTCCTACATTAATACCCCATGCTGTTATTCCATAATTTAGGTGTGATAAAATAGTGAAATGTAGATTATTTTCAAGATGTACACTGGAACATAGTGTCTTAATCTAGATATAATTCCACATATCCTTGACAATTTGTTGGCTATGTAACTGAGATGTGAAGACAATGTTAAATTCGAGTCTATGAGAATACCAAGAAATTTACAGTGTGTTACATGTTCAATTGGAATACTGTTTACCTCAATATTAGGAATGTCGCTATTTTTTAATTTGTTTTGTTTACTATAAAAAATCATCATCTTCGTTTTGCTTACATTGAATGAGAGCTTGTTCACTGCTAGTCAGTCTGTTATCTTGGTTAATTCCGCATTTATTTGATTATATGTTGAGTTAGTTGTATGGTTATTTGTGAAGTTGCCCAGCGTGCTGAGCAAGGTGGTGTCATCAGCATACATGATGGGTGTAAATTTTGTACTAGTCATTGCTAAATCATTTATATATATTAAGAATAGTAGAGGTCCTAATATTGACCATTGAGGGACTCCTCTGATTATTGTTTCTGCAGATGATTGAACGTTGTTAACTTCAACATATTGCAGTCTGTTGTATAAGTAATTTCTGAACCACTCTAACGCTACATTTGTTATGCCGTAATGTTTGGGCTTGCTGATGAGAATTGCATGGTCAATAGTGTCAAAGACCTTTGACAAATCTAGGAATATTGATATAGGTAGTTTGTTTTCATCAAGATCTAAATATGTTCGATCTACCATTTCAGTTAATGCTAATTCAGTAGAATAACCTTCTCTGAATCCGTACTGATTTACACATAAGAGGTTATTTATAGTGAAATATTTAAATAGTTGTGCATGAACTGCTTTTTCAAACACTTTAGATACAGAAGATAAAAGTTATATAGGTCTGTAGTTATTCATATCGTGTTCATCATCTTTCTTGAAAATAGGAACAATCTTCGCCATTTTCAATTTATTGGGAAATCTTCCTGTTGTCAGTGACTGATTAATTATGCAAGTAATTGGCTTGGCTAAGGCATTGACTGAAGCTTTTAATAACATTTGAGAAATGCTGACATATCCAGAGCTTTTCTTATGTTTTAGTTTATTTATAATTGTTATCTTTTGTTCTTCGTAAATTGATGTAAATGTGAAAACTGTCTCTACTTTCTTCTTGTCTATATCAGTTTTGAAGTTAGGTTTTCCTTCAGTATCGATTTTATTAGCAAGATTTGGCCCAACGTTTCGAAAATAGGTGTTGAACTGATTTGCTCTTTTGTTTGTATATGTTATCTTGATTCTGTTTTTATTAAGGTGAGTTGGTAATTTTTTGGGGATTCTGGATTTATTCATTACATCAGCAATAGTTTCCCACGTTTGTTAGTGTCTTCTTTGTGTTTATTAAATTCTAACATGTAATAATCTGCTTTGGCATCTCGTTTCAGCTTTCTGACTTGTTTAACCTTGGTTTTAAGTTCCGCATATTTTGAGGCATATGCCATTGTGCCCGGTTCTTTCATGTTGACTCTTCTGTAGAGTTCGTCCCTTTGTTTAATTTATGAGAGGAGATTCATCCATTTGGATTTTTTGTGTTTGTATTTATTGAATTTAACAGACTTTAATGGAAAGTGCCTATTTATTATTTCACCAAGTGTTGTAGTGAATTGTTGATCATATGTTATCGTAGGGTCTGCTGTTACATTATGATCAAAAACTTCGGTCCATTCTATGTTTTCGAGTTCTTCAAGAAAACCCCGCATTTTGTTTCCTGTAAATGATCTTGTGTTACTTGTTTTTATTTTATTAAATGTTTTATTAACTTTAAAATTTAGACCAGCAAATATGGCTATGTGATCAGAGATTTGTATAGCTAGTATTCCACTCTGTGAGAATGTGAGTGGGTTTGGAGATGTATAATACATATGGTCTATTAGCATTGCGTTTCTTTTTGATATTCTGGTTGTAAGGTTATGATAGGTAGCAGATCTAATTCTGCCAATGAATCATGACATTCTTGAAATGTATTATTGGAGTTTAACTTTAATAAATGAATATTAATGTCTCCTGATAGTGCGATGTGTTTAGAGGAATTACAGAAGTTCCTGATTATGGGGGTGAAATTGTGCAGAAATGAAACTATTGAGGCATGATTATTGTTATTGATTTGATTATTGATTGAATTGTCATAGTATAATTGTTTAATTTAAGATGCTCAGTGTCTGTGTGTTGCCCTATTCTTGCCTCTTGTATGCATATGGCATTTATAAATACACCTGAATCAGCCAGCGTGTTAACTAAGATATTTAATTCATCAAATTTGGAGTTTAAAGAGTCTATGTTTAGACTTAACACTGTTAATTTATTTTTGTTTTTAGCCAGGAAGTCCTTCAAGTCTTCAACGTTGTAATATCGAGTCTATGCTCTAACTGAGCTTTCATCGGGGTCCAAGTTTTTAATTTTTGCCACCTTTGAATCTTATAAATTATTCAGTGTCAATCGACATCATTTCAATATGATTAGATCATGCGTTACCAATTGATAAATAAATACTACACTACTGTATGTTACATATTATATGACCATATCTGGAGATGGTAGTAGAGACTATTTATGAAATAAAATGCCACATTAATGTACTCATCACCGAATGCTGAAACTAAACACGTATAATGGAAACATAGAAAAGGCAGTTTGACACGTTGAAATACTGCATATAAAAGTGAACAAGCGTATAGATATCAACAATGTGTGGTGATACTATTTAATTCATCAACATTATATTTGTAACAGTTTGCACAAGAATTAGAATCAGCAGGTGGAGAACATATATTAAACATAGATATGCTAAGGAGACCATTAGAGATACAGAAGAGCTCAACGATAGCATTTTGTAAAACAGCCTACGCCGTGGCGTTAATCTAGACAAAATATGTTTGGATACAGTGTTATTTCGATAGTTACAAAAGAATAAAATAACAGGGATCATGCTATTTAACGACAACCTATGCCTTGGCATTAAATTAGACAAAGAGGGCTTAGTCAACACGTTAACGATGAACAAAACAAGCAGGAAAAAAAGACAAAAAAACAGGATGATTAGTCATATTAATAATGCTAAAGCACGGTGGCAGAATGCCCATGGCTTGCACACACATTGCCATGTTATTATACATTACACCAGTCGTCGTTCGTTTCGGGAGTCACTTCACTTAGCGTTCAAGTTGTTTGAGTTCGCGCTCGGTGGTAATGTTTACTTTCGCCCGGATGATAGTAGACACACAATGCCGACCGTCCATAGTCCATGTTGCTTGCACCCCGGCAGCAGATCGCGCTTTCTTCAGCAACACACTGCGTTTTTTGTTAAGTTCTCAGTTAGGACATGTTTTGTTCCTTTCAGTTTACGTTTTGTTGCGAAGATCTTTTGTCGTTGTTTGTATCGCGCGAACTTCACAATGATCGGGTGTGGTTTATCGCCTTGTAATTTTCCCAGTCGATGGCTGCGGTCGATCCTTTTGTAGTCTAGCGTGACCCCTAGCGACTTGCTGCACAGGTCGATCACCGCGTTGGTCGCCGTCTCCTTTTGTTGTTCAGGGATACCATGAAAGAGCAGGCAATTGCGCCGGCTGTACTGCTCCAAGTCGTCTATCTGGTCAGCCAACGCCACATTTGCCTGTTCGAGCCTGCGTACTTTATTATCAACTGCAGTTATTGCTCTGGATGTTTTGGTCATGTCCATGCAGCATGCTTGGTACAACGCTTCCTTGATTTTGTTGAAGTTGTTAGAGTTTAAGATTGATGTGACGAGAATGTCCATGAAAGTTGGCGTTTTTAGAAGTTGTTAAATTATTGTTTCACTGATTGACGTGACAATTGTCTGGATGGTAGTATCATCCTTCAAGAGATCTAGCAGGGCTTTTTTCATTGAGAATTCCTCTTGTCGTCGAGGGTTTTCTCACACGCCGTCGACACCGCGCTCACCCGTGGAGGACGACTTGGCGCGCGTTCGTTGTGACATTGTACTGCGTAACGCGCGTTCCAGAAAGACTGCCTTGCCACTTGTGATCAATGCCGTTACTTCTTCGAGCGTAGCCGAATGAAACGCAAGTAGTGGGGAAGAAACCATACATGGATGTGCGTTGTCAACATCAGCTGACGGACCCATGATTCGGCTGCGGATCGAGTTGATCTTGTCGGCGAAGTAATAAGCGAAACGCTCGGCAACAACGGCAGGGCCACGAGTGTCGGTGGGAAGATGGTTCACACACTTACGGCCAAGAAGATGATTCGAAATACGAAACTTCATTCGGTTGTCTTTCGAGGCGGATTATATTTCTTTACTGTAGAAAGCAGCTTTCTTAGAAGCCAGTGTCCGGAAGTACTGGTCACGCAATTCCGTAAAGGAAAGACGGTGGTCGTTGGTCCTGCTGCGTCGCCACGTACGCTCACGCAGACGGACCTGACGTTTCAGTTCGTCCAGTTGCCGACGGAGTATGTGGTTGTTCGGTGACCGGTCCCTGTAGATGTACAATTAAGTTGATGAAGTCACGAAACTTAGGTGTTATAACTATCTGTACACTGCATAACAATTATATAAAATGTCATTACGTTTAACTGTTTCGAAGTCATGTTACGTTGTTGTTCGGTTGTTATATGGCGTTTGTGTGTGCAGGGATTACATTAATAAAACGTTTTAACGTACACTTATTTCTTCCATCGTTGTATACGTTATATACAGCTTTTTGGTCATACTATTATTAATATGTAAAATACTTTTTGTTCACATTTTTACTATGTTCTGACACTACGATTAGCCAACACTAGCAAAATTTCAGGGAAATCTAGTAAGTCTAACTAAGGTAATTTGAAATAATCATGCGTAAACATGTATATGAACTTCAACCGCGTTTTTCTCAGTTTGTTCTACACCAGTCATGTTCACTGATGCATGACGTTTGCTATGAGTGAGCTAGGTCCATGATTTATGCAGCTTAATATCTCTTCTTTCCAACAGTATGTGTATCTATTTTTTTCTATTTTTTAGACATATGACTCATTTCGTTAGGATTCGACACTGTGACAGTCTACTAATCGCGCACTAAATGTATACGAATATCAACGAATCCGATTAGCGTGTATGTATTCGTGTGTATGTACGGGTGCGTATACGTTTAAATGCATGTAAACATGCCCGCGCACTGTCTATTTATTTAACAATAAACTACACGTTAAATTAGTAGAAGGCTTTAGAATAACAGCGTATGTTGCAGGCGACATCAAAAAGACGCGTCTCGCGTCATTGATAAATAACCACAAATACCTGGTGAAGATAGTAACGACTGACGGCGGCAACACCCCGAACTCAGCTGTCGTCGACGTTCGTATTGACACATTCGACGGAAATGCAGGTATGTACGAGACACACTTGTGTAGCTATGTACGAGACACACTGGTGTAGTTGTGTACGAGACACACTGATGTAGCTATGTACGAGACACACCGGTATAGTTGTGTACGATACGCACTGGTGTATCTATGTACGAGACACACTGGTGTATCTATGTACGAGACACACTGGTGTATCTATGTACGAGACACACTGGTGTAGCTATGTTCGAGACACACTGGTGTAGCTATGTTCGAGACACACTGGTGTAGCTATGTTCGAGAAACACTGGTGTAGCTATGTACGATGCACACTGGTGTAGCTATGTTCGAGACACACTGGTGTAGCTATTTTCGAGAAACACTGGTGTAGCTATGTACGAGAAAAACTGGTGTAGCTATCTATTCGATGTTGTATTTAGTTGGTAAACAATTAATAAACAGATGCATTTTATTTTACAATCAATTGTATAAAAGTAACATACCAAGTGTTTTACATTACATTGTCGGCAGTCGGCCGAAATCATGTTGTGAGAGTGTGAAAGCGAGACTTAGCAAGGACATGCGTCATGGCAGGGAGGTGGAGGTAGAGTTAAATGGAGGATTGATAATAAATAATTATGTAAACAAATATGTGTTGTCCAATAATAACAACATTACAAAAACAATCATGCCCCTACTGCAAAATGCCCCAGAGCGGACATTGCAATAAAAGAAGAATAAGAAAATAACTACGTACGTGCGTGCGTACATTGTGTGTGTGCGTGTGTGTGTGTGCGTGTGTGTGTATTTGCGTGCGTGCGTACGTGCGCACATATGTATATATGTAAGTATGTACGTACGTATGTACATTCGTACGAACACACGTACACACACGTGCATACGTATACATACATACATGCCTGCTCTTCTTTCGCGTCGTCCCCAGTCGCTGTCTCGATCAAGCTTGGCCTCACGCAGGCGGAGGTGAAAGACGCTTTTTTAGCGACGCTTCAGAAGTCGATAGCGTCACGCCACCCGACGGCCGTGTGTAAGTTATGGAAGACGACCCTGCTAACAGAAATCATCTCCACGACGTCGGCGCGCACACGACTTCTGCAAACTACACAGTAAGCAAGTAATCAGTGCAATGTTGATAACATGTGTGTGTGTGTACGTTCGCGCGTGCGTGTATGTGTGTAATGAGGAGAATATCGTCACCGACACGGGGACTAATGAAGAAACGACGAGGAATGGTGTGTAACGGCGACCGTAAAAAACAAATAGCGTACGCAGAAATATGCAAGACCATCAAAAAGAAAGCGAAGGAGGACATCAGGAAGTACAAACAAGAGATCATACGAGAAACGATTATGGCATCAAGCATGAAGAAAGCCAGAAGAAGACAGACATTAGGCACTAGACTGATTACACATCTAGACAAGCAGGGTAGAGAAATACCAAGATATGATCATGGAACGAATCGAGGAATTCTACACCGAGCTATACGACAGTGAGCAGAGTACCATAATTCACACCGACCCGAAAGAGGTACCAGAGATAACACTATGGGAGGTAGAAGCAGCGCTAAGAGACATGGAGAATGGGAGGACATCAGGCAACGAACATATAAACATTGAAACATTAAAAACAGGAGAAGATACCATCTCGAAGACACTGACTAAGCTGTATACTAAATGCTTATCAGAAAGACGAATACCCACCGCATGGAAGGACGCAAAGATGGTGATAATCTCCAAGAATGGGAAATAAGAAAGACTTAAAGAACTACAGACCAATATTTCTGTTATCAAACATCTCCAAAATATTCACAAAGATACTAACGAATAGACTAGAGAAAACACTCGACGAAAACCAACCACGACCACGAGAGCAAGCAGGATTCAAACGCAGGTACTCAA
Source organism: Paraescarpia echinospica (assembly GCA_020002185.1). Lineage (NCBI taxonomy): Eukaryota > Metazoa > Annelida > Polychaeta > Sabellida > Siboglinidae > Paraescarpia > Paraescarpia echinospica. Next base: position 1,717,774 of record CM034531.1, on the reverse strand, counting down.
CGTCACACCACATACACGTCGTAAACGAACTGAAAGAGAAGTGCCGAGAATATAATATCCCGCTCTGCATCGCTTTCGTTAACTACGAGAATGTGTTCGACTGGGTGCAAACCCAAGCAACAGTGACCCCCCTTCAAGAACTGGGGATAGAAGATGTGTACATTGAATTCCTGAAAGACATCTACACTAACAGCTCGGTGACAGTCCACCTACACAACAAGAACAACAAGATCAACACCAAGAGAGGAGCACGACAAGGTGACACCATATCGCCCAAGATATTTACGGCAACACTCGAAAGCATATTCCGCAGACTGACATGGGAAACCAGAGGCTTGAGGATAGACGGAGAATATATCGCCATCTTCGCTTCGCCGACGACATGCTCATATGCGCTACTACACCACAAGAACTAAAAGGCTGCAGGAGCTAGCTGATGAAAGTGAAAAACAAGGTTTGAAGATAAACACTTCGGAGACAAAAGTGATGCTAAAAAATTACACACCAATATATATCAACACCACGCAGATACAGAACGTTGAAAGCAATTGTATCCCTCACAGCGATACAGTATCACAGACAAACACCAAGACAAGGAGATTCAAAGAAGAATCACGGCCGGCTGGACAGCATTCGCCAAACACCGCGACTTCTTCAAGGGTCACTTTGGAACCTGCTTGAAGAGACAAGTCTACAAGTCATGCGTACTTCCGGCGATGACATACGGCGCGGAAACATGTGCAATCACCATCCAAGCAAAGAACAAGCTAGCAGCCGCACAAACAAAGATGGAACGAACTATGTTAAACATCATACATAGGGAAAGAAAAACAAACATCTGGGTAAGAGAGAAGACAAAGGTCATAGACGTGATAGAACATATCAGAAGACAGAAGTGGACCTGGTCAGGCCACATCAGCAGACTACGAGATAACCGATGGACGTATCACAACCTGGAGATCTTACGAAGGGAAACGATCTAGAGGAAGACCGGCGAGACGGTGGAGAGACGAACTAGACGAGTACTGGAAGGGCACCATCTGGCAGAGGATAGCGCAAGACAGGCAGATTTGGAAATGACATGCTGAGACCTTTGCCCAACCACGGCATATTACGGCTGCACAATGATGATGATGATTATATGTATACATATATATATATATATATATACGAAGTTCCTCCACCTGTGTCTGTCACTGGCCATTCGCTGTATGGTGCCCCAGCTAGTCGTTTCCAAATCTTTTATTCTTCTTCTTCCCTTCTTCTTCTCTTTTTTTCTTCTTTTCTTCTTCTGCTTAGTTTTCTTATCTTCTTCTCTTTTTCTTCTTCTTTTACTTTTTCTTCTTCTTCCATATAAATGCACAGTCCTACTCTGGGACATTGTCGAACTGTTCTTATTATATACAATGTGGATAAAGTTGCTGCTTATACTCGACATGCTGTGACGCAATCTATCGTATGTGAGCAAATGCCATTAGAGCAAATTATGACTATGAGCAAATATTGTATTTGCAAACAAACCATTTGTGAGTAAATATCATAAGAACAAATGTCCCGTTAGCTAATATCATACGAACAAATGTCCCGTTAGCTAATATCATACGAACAAATGTCTTCTCACCAACTGCAGTTCGATAATAACAGTTAACCTTTCAACGCAATAGAATAAAACCCGCAGTCAACACCACCATTGGGCTAACATTAAAGACTAAGTGAAATGAAATGTTAAATGTCTTTGAAACTTTATATACGTAAACTTAATACTTTTGTCAAGTAATATGCCAAATATGAAGCCTGTTCACTGCGAACTCATGTCACCAAACCCGCTCAAACGTCGTTATTTGCCTGTCATAAAGCAACCAGCCCGACAGGTGTTGCTGACGTCACCACAGGCATGGCCGCTGAGTGCGCCCTATCCTTTTAAGATGCCGAGCGGCGGTGCGGCCTGTTTTTCAGACTGTACATGAAATTGCAAACGCGAAATTATATATTTTTGATATAATCAAAAAGATAACAATCTCATCCACAAATTATACGCAGCATTATATCCGCTGCCGCGTATACATTGCAGGATTAAGCATTCGCGATGTTCAAACGGCAATAACTCAAAAACTAAAAACAAATCCTTGCTACATCCAGCGGCATATTTGTAGATATGATTGTTATCTTTACGGTGATGTAAAACAATATTAGTTATTCAATTGCAATTTTAGGTACGGCCTGAAACACCAACCCGCATAATTGCGCGCCATGCTAAATCGTAGCGGTGCTGCCTGCGGTTACATCACCACGACCGCTAGGTGTCGCAACAAACCGTGCAGAAAATGTACAGAAAAGCGCTACTAAAATGGGCCATGAACCAGGGCGTTTTTTAACGTACAAAGTGGGGAGGCATTGCCCCCCCCCCAGCCCTTTTGTTTGCCCCCCTCCCAGTCAGACCAACTTTCCCCCCAGTGTGCCCCCATTCTCCCAAACCGGCCCCTTGTAGGGCTTACTTTTTATTCTCTTTAGTGTGTTTGGTTTAATTTGCACTGGGGTATAATAAAAAAAACTCAAGTAGCAGTTGTCACGCATTCGCCAGAGAACGGTGTCCCTGGACTACTCGAAGCGGTGAACAAAGTTCTGGATCTGACAGGAGGTAAATACACGAAGCAGGTTGTGCCACCACTGACGGCGAGGCGGCAAACATCGGCAGACAAGGTGGATCATGGAGTCTGCTTGCTGACCAAATGCAGAGAGGTTTGGCAACATGTTGGTGTGCTGCACACCGATCTGACCTAGCCATTGAGTCGGGCGTCAGCACCGTACCTGAGTTGGGAATCTGGAAGTCCAATCTACTGGGATTCGTACGATTCTTCCAGACAACTAAACGGATGAAGATGTCAGCGCAGGCCGGGAATGTCAAACAGTTCCCTCGGCACCACGATGTCAGGTTTGCCCAGCACGAGCTGCATCTGGTGGATGCTGTGCTGAATAACTTACCAGTCTGCATTAGGGTGTGGGAACAGATGAAGGCGCCAGAAAGTATCAGTGACAAAAAGGAGAAGGCTGAAGCCAAAGGGTTCCTGATAATCTGGAACCACCAACAAACGTTGATCACCGCACTGATGGGCAACATCCTGGAGATATTTGAAACACTCCAGAAGAAGTTGCAAAGGAGTAATTTGTTCATCAGCGATCTTCTCACTGTGACTGATGCGGCAATCAAGAAGTTGAACCTAATGAGGGGTGGACCATTCCTAGGAAGAAGGGAGGAGAAAGTGATTACACAAAAGAGGACCTAACACAACGAAAGTGTAATCACCAGTTCGTTTGTACAAACTGCAGCGACAGACGAGCAGTCAAATTGGAGGTCGTGCAAACAACTTACGAATACATGTCTGAACGCATGCACCTGGAGCAGGAGGATGGCTGTGAACTCGGTTGTAAGTTAATTGACTCTCAGTCTGCGCCAACGTCTGCCAGTCACAACAGGTTCAGTTCAGAAGGTGTTGGTATATCTGGCTTGTATGAGTCCACACCCTACGCAGACCGAAAGGATCGTATGTGAGCCACCACAACCTCGTGGTCGATAATCATCGCACCAGTATGAATGAGGACACGAGAAACGCACCAGTCATGGTGGCACTGAATAGTGTGGGCACCGTCTAGTATGACCCTCGACCCGCTGTCGTCAGATTCTTGGAGAAGACAAGAAGATCGATGCTGGGCTCCGTACTGGGACATCTACGGACAGCGTGAATTCGTTAGAAAATTCACCCGAGAAACGGAACTCGTTTAGTCAAATTGAGACAACTGTCAAACGTTCTGACTTGCAGGATACGTCTCATGTTTCTATGACTACTGCATATATTGCTTGTAATAAAACATGTTTCTAGGATATATGTGTAACATTTATTTTCATACCAAAATGCAGTCGTCACTCGTCACTGTAGGCTCCACAACTAGGTGGATACAAAGATAATAACACATTATATTAAGCTTTCATACATGCCTAAGGGTTATGAACATAATCATTAATGGATGCGTAAACTGCCCTTTTTACCCATTAGAAGTGCCCTTTTATGACATTGCCCCCCAGTGAAAATTCAATAAAAAAAATGCCCTGCCATGAACAGGGTGATGGAAGGAGTTAACAAAATTAGTTGCATATCAGGACACTATTTTAGAGTATAGTTCATTCAGATTGGAAATAAAAAGGTTAATTTCGCTTAGTCTATAACTACATGTGACGTTTGTGCCCGGAGATGGTCTATTAGCTGGTTCTAAATAATAATCACAAACATGTTCTGTTGTGTGGAATAGAATCATCCTGACTAACTGCTTCGTACATGTACACTGAAATGTTAGGGTTACAAGACGAACACACACACACGCACGAAGGCACGCACGCATGCGCACGCGCGCACACACAAACACACACACACACGCACGCACGCACAAACACACACACACATATCAAATAGGCGCCGTTTAGCATATTAAGAAAGCCACATAGAGTAGCCATGCATTGAAACGTATCGGTCAGACAAATATGACAGCGATTACGTGCAAAAACTAATGCGTTGCGCAACTTCTTGTTGGGAGTGCCCACTACACATTCTGTTACGGAAGCACTACCGTTAGAAGCGATGTTTTCGATCGTGGCGAACCACATAGCCTCTCTCGGCCAATAGCGATCTCCTGCAACGTACAAGGACTGCCTTTTGCCCTACAGTCTGGCCGATCCTTCCCGGATCTTCCACCCACGCGGTGTGACCGCAACCCCGGCGCCAGTCGCTTGTGACACCGCGAATGAATAACGCCCGCAAGTACAGTGTGTTTATGTTGACCTGCTGTCACGTGATATCACCAGGCGCTACGCTAGAGAGCGGTGGGTGGCTTGAACATGTCTACGCCGCTACTGCTGATCGTCTTAGTATGTTTCTCCACGGTGGTAGATCTCGGCCAGTCCTATAATTTTGTCGACAGAGAATGCTTATCGCGATACAGCTGTACGCTGAAGGTACGTGCGTTTGCGCAGTGTGTACACATCGTATACACCCACAAGGGCGGCAGGGGATGTGTACTTGTGTACAGTAGTTTTACTTCCTGGTTGGTACCAGGAAGTTTGTATAGCAATATACGTGGCGTGTTGGGTAAATCTGTTTCGATACATCTCCCGTGCGAGTTACGTATGACAAGCGCCCAGAGCACGGCAGAAGACACACATAAAAGGCTGTTGGTTTTAAAACAATCCATCATCCGCGATGTCATACCAGGGGATCTATTCAGGCGATACGGTTGCTCTGCACACACGTGTGCCGTGGGTTTCAGATGTGTACACTATATCGGGGTCTATGATGTGCCGTTATCGCATTGCCGCGGTGGTTCAGTAGAATGTGTTCGCACCGAGATCGGTAGATTGTGGCCGGATACAAGGGCGATCAGTCTTGTTTATGAACGAATACAGTACGCCCGATCTGATAGCGCCATGTGCACAGATGGTGACTAAAAACTATGTTTGTTGTGAACACAAACTTACGTTGGTTATTTCTACCCACTATATATAAGCCCCCGTTACAGTAATACCTGGAATATACCCTATGGATTACAAATGTATATCTGGCGTGGATTCACATGAGCCATGGAACCTGTTTATGAGTTCGCTCACATTTACTAACGCTAGTTATAGAGTATGCTGTAAGAAAGTCGGCCGCACGGAGAGATAACATCAACGTTTCAACGCGGCGTGAATAGGAGGCGGGGAACTCCCTCTATAGTGTGTATGCGTGCTAAATGACGTCTGACACGGTTGATTCCACGTCAAAGCATTGACGGTAGATGACGGATTGTTGAAACCTACTTACCTACTTACTCCATGTCTCTCTCAGTGCGTGCGTGCGTGCGTGCGTGCGTGCGTGCGTGCGTGCGTTCGTGTGTGTACATTCATAATTCACCCGGAGAATAAATGCGGACACGACGTTAGTACGGCAACATGGGACTATCAACACCTAAATGTGCCTGCCAGAAATTCGTGCAATTAACAGGCAGAATTGACAACGTGTTTGCAAATGCTTTGATAATGACTATGGATAAGTATTTGTTTATTTATGTTGTTGCATTAACTTGAGTGAAAGTATAAAAAAGCCTTTCTCGTATGTATTATGATACTTCGGACATATGCGACTCACTAGATGATTCATGAACAAAAAGAAAATTTAGAATGTGGTTTAGTGCTTTAAGATCAAAATTATCCAGAATCGGAAAATGTCCGAGAATTCCATTGACTATGGTTCGTAACTGAAGGAATAATTAATACATTTATTTTACAATGGACATCTGGTAAACACACAAAGGTTGATGTTCTACTACAAACGATTCACGGGTTTATATGTTCTGTGTTGTATTCCAAAACTAACAATCGTGCGTAATAAAACATGACATGTTTTCTGCATTTCGTCTAGCCCCGTCTGCCGTGTGTCGTCACCGTTTTGGCAGGTAAGAACAGATAAAAGACTATAAACAATATTTCTGGTCAGGTGCTGCGAATGAGTCGTGACAAGACGTGTGCCACTAAGGCACTACCATGATACACGAATGCACGCTACCAACAACATACAACGCCCTTCATAATGATTTGCAGCATATACGTTTATGAAATAAGATTATTTTCTTCATAATGCAAGTCTTTGTTGAACTCAGCATCAACATGTCTGATATGATTTTTTTTAAACAATTTATGAAAAACGGCTGGGTTCTATTCCAAACGTTTTGAATAAGCTATTAGCACTGTAATTAGGTTGACTATATAATTATCGTCCCAGACAATAATTTCTGCAAGAATATAAGAGTAGTGCTTCTGGTATAAGGGAGCCAAATGTGAACACAGAACGAAGTGTATCAGTGCGTTATCAATAATATATTTCAATCCATGAAATGTAAACGTTAATGTAAGAAAGTTACAGATTTTTAAAACATAAACATAAATGTTTAATTTAACTCTCCCGTCTCTCACTCATCGTTAATGTATATAAATGTCAATGTGTATGTGTGACTAATTTATTTAAATAAAATATATTCTATCATTGTATTATGTTGTACTAGTGCAATGCAGTAGTCAGTGGTCATGTGACGTGCGAAGTAAATATCGTTAGGTTTGATTTAACTAATGGCAACTTCAGAACTAATTTCCATGTTTTGTCCTGGTGGAGGCGACGACATAAATTGACCAATGTGTGTGTGTGTGTGTGTGTGTGTGTGTGTGTGTGTGTGTGTGTGTGTGTGTGTGTGTGTGTGTGTGTGCGTGTGTGTGTGTTGTGTGTGTGCAGGGTGCCCACCGCAGGCTCGGCTGGAGCACTGGCCGAGCAGGCCGACGGACGTCAGAGTGGAGGAGTACGACAGCGTGTTACGAGGTCGACGGTGCTACGGCCGAGAGAACATCACTTGGGGCATCCCCAGCGACGGTAGATCTTCTTCCATTAAATACCCACAATCATTAGGTTGATTACTCTTGCATTGGGAGTTTAGATCCCAGCTCAGGGCGTCCAAGAACTGATTTTTCCATTTCCCTGCACGTCAAATTTTACTTCCCTGGCATAAACACCAGACAAGATAGAATGGACCAACGGTTAAATGCGTCTCTTCCGAAAGACTCAGGCAACGTAGGGTGAAAGACATTGCCAAAGTTTCAACACGTTGGCCGATACCGCCGTGACGCTGGTCATGCGTTATCCACTATACAGAATACACTGTTATACAAAACAAGATCACAGGAATTTAATACGCGAATGACGCAGAGTATTGAGGTCCAATACCAGGCCACAGTAGATAAAAACAACTACTAATTCATTTAACTTATATATATACACTTGTAAATATATGTTTATATTTATTTTTATTCAGGTTTACCTAACTTTTATTTTTATATGCTACTTTTAAATCGTTTTCTGTTATCTTTCTATTTAATATTTCTATTTAATATGTTTTAGGTCATTTAATGTAATTTACTTATAATCTAGGATTGTCAGCGCCTTTGAGCAGATTTGTTATCCGGACACACGTCGCTCTATAAATACTTCATAATAAAAAATTAACATAATACCTCACCACTATAAACGCTTGGTTGTCATCTCCACATGACAACTGAAGTTTGTTGTTTAGATGGCTGTCCACTGGAGTTGTGTAAATAACGAACTGCAATTGTTGCTTTATATTACCTCGTTGTTTTGTGACCCGATTATTTCTCACAATTGTTTTCTCATATTGGTTTAGCGCACCGCTTTCGTTGTCTTCTGTTATCCCGTCGCCATGAACGCAAGCATGCATGCATGACAGGTAGATGTATACAAGGGCGTTTGAGTGTTTGGTGTTACGAGGACGTGTGTCGTCTGCGGTTATTTGACCTTATTTTGTTCATGTGACCCCTGAGTCCATTACTCAATGTATATTTTACTTTCCATGGCATACAACTGGGTAGAATCCTTCATGCATACAATATAGATACGTTCAGCACGTATGCCTGACGTAGACGAGCGACCCCGTGCAATCAGTTGTCCATAGGTCTCTATCTCGAATTGCCTTGAGGAGTTCTTTGAGCGACAACTTCATCCGTTGTTTTATATTCTCAAACCACATCTTTGTTGGTTTTTCGTCCTCTTTATAGTGCCCTGTAGCATTCAACGACTGCAGCCAATTAATTCTCTTTTGACATTCGTATGATTATCTTCTTAAATTAAGCTATATGCGATTTTTTTTCTTTTCTACTTACCGCTAACTTCAGTTTTAACATCTGTGTAAATGCAATTTGCTTCAGACAACTGCGACAGTACTTTGCACGTTTTCGACGTTTGCCATTGCGTTTCGCAAACACAAATGCAATAATATAATGGTATTATTACCGCAGGGTCAGCGACGATTGTAAAAGGCTTCATGATGACTGTCGTGTGTCTAGCAGGCCATTGTATTGGCAGGAAAGAATGCATATATTTCAACTTGTCTGCAGCCGTTTGGAAGCTAGACGATATTGTAGAGAAGGTATGTGTTCATGCGTGCATTTTGTGAATATATAACCGGTTTGTGCTCAACGCTACATAACATATATGTTTGTGTGCATTCATAAGTACACCTTAGTATCTATATAAATGTTGTACTTTCATCCGATAGGATAAATCACGCCACATCATTGTGTGGTATTCGTTTTTTAATGGAGAGGTGACGGAAATATGACGCTTAGCATGTCAAACTCGAGATGGCAGAGCTTCAAGTTCCTTTGTATCCAATCAAGCATTACCATTAAAGTTGGGGCCTATGCACCTCTGTATAAATGAATGAACACTCGGCTGCAAACAGTAAGGGAAATACGTGAACAAATACCTTTGGATCCCAAAGAAGATCTACGTAGGAACAACATAACGTTACTGTGGAAGCCTGACATCGGTTTCTTGTCCCGCAGTTGCGGTATAGCTTCGACTGTCTGCTGCCGCTGAGAGGGAAACAACACATTGACATCACAACACTGCCGAAGGCACACGACGGCTCAAACAACGAGTACATTGCTGTAACATTGCCACAGAAAGGTACACCGAACGTTTAAGTTATGTGTGCATGCAAATTACTTGTTTTGCATATTAACAGCATTACGCGAAGAATCGAACTAGCTGCATATCAGTTACCCATTGGAACTCGTTCAATAGTATAAGAACATATTTCGTAGTTCATTGCAACGTTTTTGATAACGTTTTTTTTTGGTAACCGCGGTACGCTGAAATGATTGGTAGGCTTAGCAAAGCTGATGTTCTTTCCGGCATTTTAACTGTACATTTGAGGAACGGAACATACTTACAAAAAGCAAACAAATGTATTTTTGTTTCATGTCAAATAGTAGAGACAAACATTAGCCACAAGTGTACGTGATTGAAATCAATAGATATATTGACACACATAAGGAGTTTACCATTTGAAGTAAACTATCCAAACCGTTTTTATTTTGATGGTTAATGGGAGGCAAGAATAAAAACTTGATACAGAGTATCCAATCCGAGATGGCTAATTGAGTATTTGACTGTGATCAAACTGCTTCAGATAATAAGCCATTTAAAGAACTCACCCGGTGTTGACGTGTTGATATACTTCAGCGTGTCGTGTAACTTTGTAGAAGCAAATGGCCCGGATTTCATTAATTTGTACAAATGTTTTGAATGCAGTTGCTTTATAGTTTGTGACATTAAGGTGTTTGCATGGTTGTTCTCTCCTAGCATATAGCTTCATTTCAAAAGACAAGCTGGATTTGCTCATAATTCTATACTATTGTGTTAATCTCGCCATCCAGACTGTTTCTCGCTTAGTCCCAAACCACCAACAACATTGTCCACACACCGACCAGCATCCTCGACGACTTCCGGTGGCATTACTGACTTTTCGACAACGTTGACGTGGAGCCAGGCGACTCTGACGCAGGCCATGTCGACGGCCTTGTCTCAGACTACAGGACGAACAGGCTCCGGAGTCTTCACCCTTGTCGCCGTAGTGCTGGGGTGCTTCTGTGGCAGTCTTCTATCAACACTGTTGCTGTTTTTCGTCTACAAACATTACAGAACGACAAGTAAGCGACGTCTAGGTACTTCTAGATGCTTTGTAAACTTTCATCCTGCGAGCACAAGAATATATTTACTTATTGTCTCCTCACTTCCCTTGCAACTCTTCCTACGCAAGTCAACTTGTTTATAAATCATTTTCTTGGGCAATTCAGTAGCAATGAAAATAAAACGAAATCGCGACATACAATTTAATGTTGTGTCCATTTGGCAAAACAGTTTATGGAGGCTTCTGCCAAGACTCTCACAAGTGAGAATCTAATTTCAGGAAGAAGCCACCAAAAGTCTGTAGAAAACGATGGAAACCACGAGACCTATAACAGTGCTCGTGACGCCGTAGCTATCAACGGCCAGGGGGATGTGTACACAATGCCGGACTCGGTGCCCACATTGGAGACGATCCTCAGCGCGAATACAGAACAATTCTGGGGTCAGTGAGCAGCTTATCTGTGAAATACTAAGTATTAACTTGATTGTAACACAATCTTGAAATTAGCACAGTTTGTACGTCTCAACTGAACATTTTAGACGCAGAGTAGCAATAGCTACCAAATTCAGTTATTTATTTTCTCTCTTCCCCCTCTCCCTCGTCCTCTCTCCCTCCCTCCCTCCCTCCCTCCCTCCCTCCCTCTCTCCCTCTCTCTCTCTCTCTCTCTCTCTCTCTCTCTCTCTTAAACGACTATCCGCGAACTGCTGTCGACTCCATTGGGAGTCAGCTATAACAGTAGTGTAGCGTTCGCGATATTTTATTGTGTTATCCAGTCTTTTCAGTTGTTAGCCCTCAATGCAGTTTCTATTTATGTCCAGAAGACGACGACAGCCTCTCGTTTCCCCAATCTCACCGTGACATTTCGCGTCTTTCAGACGAAGGTCCGTTTAAACCGCCGGAGTTGTTTGACATGGACGCCCAGAGCATGACAACGAGCGAGTTGAGTCGGGCCGTGCGGGCCATCAATGAGGAGGATGCCGAGCTACAGCGGGCCAACGGCTTCAGGACAGACTTCAGACCCGCAGCCGTCTTCCACAGTATCGACGAGAGTGAAGAAACCTGCAGCATTGCGGGCACATCTATATGACAACAGAGTTGCATGGCTGAGGACACGTCTGACTACGGTTAAGTCTGACTGCGGATTTGCGTACTCGACCTCAAAACGCCAGGAGTGCCTTCGGTAGCATGTGTAAACATGACGCACAAACGCTGCTCCTAAGGAGCAACATTATGTGATACGTACGGACGCATACAGCTCTGCTATACCGGTTGTGTAGAAACTCGGTCCCAGTGTGCTATATTCTGAGAATAGGCATGAGATGAGGGGGCAAACACCCCCAGGAAAATCTGATGGGTGGACTATAGTTTGCCCCACCTCCAGTAAACACAACTGAAATTAAGTTAAGGTTTAGGAAACAAATTATATTATAGTTTTTATTGTTCACGTATCATGTGCCCATGGCGAAAGTTCATTTATTCTGAAGGGGGTCAAGTCGGAGGTTTATGGTAAGCCTCAATGGAAGTGCAGTTGGAGTTTGTTGGTGAGCCTCAGGGAATGGAATAGAATGAAATAGAATGACAACTACCTCAACAGACACGAGCAACAGCTCTATTTAGTGCCGCTCCAACGCCAGTTTTGGTCTTCGTGCTGCATTTCAATTCGAATGTGTCTGACCTGTTGATGACGCAGATGTATAATTACACACGAAGAACTCAAAAATAAAAAGTTGCCCAATATTGGGATGGTGCCATGTTCTGTCAATTGTAACGTCCTCCGCATTTGGTCATTCTTAAATTAATCGCATCCATTTTCAACCAATTCCAAAACATGTTTTATTAATTGTTTTTATTTGATTACCTTCTTCAAAGTAAGAAAAGTGGCACTCTTGTGATCTTCAATGAAAAGACGTGTACATTCTCTCTAGTCCCTGCGCTGCGTGTACTTCAAGTGTTCCTTTATTTTATCTCCGTAAGAAGAATCTCCTTACTTGTAATTCCTTAACAATTCTTGGCATGATCATGGAGTTAGTAGAGACTGGAGAACCAACCGATTGGTCAACCTTTGACATAACTTGGGCTACATCTCACTGAAGACCCCCGTCAATGCCATGCTTGACCGCAGACGTATCTTATGAAGCCACACACACCATCCTCGACAGACATCCGCACCAAGACTGAGGCATTGGTCTTTTGGACAACATTGCGGGGGGGGACAAAGCAATGTGCCATATTAATTGTAGGTCCATCACATAAAATGTTTTATGTTCGCCTGGGTATAATTAATGTGTTCGTGCAAACAGCGTCAGCATCCTAACATTAGACAACTATTAACGGTGACAACGTTGTCTCACATTGTATCCGCTTTATGAATTATTAAGCAGCAATTTAATGTCGACAGTGTCCATCCCTTTCCGAGATCGGTCGTTCAGTCCATGTCCCCGAAAACAGTATTTATTACAGAGCAAGTTCTTGGTTCGATTACCACATTTCAAACCAAAACGACGATTATAATTGCTGGAATGGTTGTTAGTTAGAAGAAGCATATGTGTTCTGACTCGGGAGATATTAGAAAGATAACGTCTGACATGGTGTTCCTGTGGCTTTCGGTTTATGAGTTATCATAGAGATCCCACTGTTTTGATACTCCTTCATTGGCAGCACTTTCACGAATAGCGAGATAAGTATGTTTCATTTTCTGCTTTGCATATGATACATTATTCCGTAATCGTGACCACGAACAGTGGTTGCGATATATCCATTGCCCGTACGATAATGACCACCGAAGTAATAATAGTATTGGTGTACACTGTACATATAATAATAACAGTATTGGTGTACACTGTACATAGAATAATAAATACATAATTGTATTACAACTGTGTGCATGCATTTGACATTTTAACGATTCATTAGTTGCAAACATTTATGCATATTTGCAAACATGGAAATAGGCATACATAATTATAGATTTGTATACATGGACGCACGCACACACGCATGCACGCACCCACGAACACACATTACTATTTGTTATTGTCAACATAATAATGTATTCGTAATTGCATTATTAGTATTATAGTTATTATTGCTGTTTAGATTATACTAGTTTTTTATTCGACTTATATTCTATTCGCATATATATACATATATATATATGTGTGTGTGTGTGTGTGTGTGTATATATATATATATATATATATATATATTATATACATATATAATTATATATTTCACGTTCCGAAATGGGGCCGTCGATAATGCTGCTTTCCAGAGGGACGGACTGCATCTGTCTGAGAGTGGAATTGGCAGATTGCTGTCAAATCTCGCTCTCCCGGAACAGTTACCGTTGGTTGCCAACGTCAGCAAAAACGCCGACACATGGCTATGCCGATGGCAGCGAACCATGATCAATCACGCAGTACAAGAGCGTCGCCTGACAATAAGTGGACAGTGGTTGAACGCCATACTCGTCAGAGGCACACGCTGGGCAAGTGTGCCAAATGTGGTGAGAAGATCCACGTCACTGCCACCTGCAGACACCCCGAGAAAGTGCAGTGTCGTCAGTGCGGGGAACGGGGACATAAAGAAAAACACCACACCCTTGATTAGGGAATGGGCCTAAACGATATGGCCATTGAACACTCATCGAACATGCAAATTGTGGACTCGGTGTTGTGTTCCCAATCCTACAGGGAGCATAAAACGCAAAAGGGATCTGCCCTCCCTAATTAATTTAAACGCCAGGTCTTTGAGCAGTGAACAAATGGACGAACTGCAAGTATCTGTAGCAACACAAGATGGGTCGATTGTATGTGTCAGTGAAACATGGTTTAAAGAGTATATGGATTCTAATAGCCTTACAATGCAAGGGTTTTGCTTGGAGAGGAAATATAGAGGTCATGGGCGAGCCGGTGTAGCTTGCTATATTAGAAATGACTTAATGTATACGAGGTTGAGTGATATGAATGGAGGCTCACGATTTAGAGGTAATATGGATTACGATTGTGCCGAAAAAAAATGCCTAGGTAAAGTTTAATGTATATTGTTAGCAATAGTATTGTATAAATATGGTGCTATAGAAATTAATAAACATTTACATATATATATTACACTTATAATCACGTGCATAGATATTATGGTACGCAGACATCCAGAATGTGGTGTGATTGTAACTGGGGATTTCAATAAGTTGCATGACAATTTTATGAAAACGCACTTTAGATTTGTCCAAGTAGTGAATGTAGTAACACGTGGACAGGCGATATTAGATAAAATATGGACGAATATGGAGAAGGTATATACATCGCCTGTTACTATTTCCGAACTTGGGTCATCAGACCACAACATGGTGTTGCTTAAACCCAAATGTAACCGTTTAGTTGACACTGGGTGTGTGAACAGTTTAACCGTAAGGTGTATGGGGCCAAATGAAAAAGCCGCATTTGCTATGGCTTTGTCTGCCATTAAATGGGAACCACTATTTAGGCTTGAGTCATGTGCATATCAGTATTTATATTATAAAACTGTTATTTGCAACCTCATGGAAATATGCTTTCCTACTAAGGTCGTGACGCCGCACACAGCTGATAAACCATGGGTTACGGAATGGTTTAGAGCATTAGTACGTAAAAGACGCGCTCACATGAGTGGTGATTTGAACCAAGCAAAAACATTGCGTAATAAGGTTAACCGCGCCGCTTCGAGACTTAAATAAAAAAATTACCAAACACAAATTGCAGCAATGGATGACTTAGGTTCCCACGATTGGGTGAAAAATATGAAATAAAATAATTGGATTTAAAACAAACGACAATTCATGCATGCAAGGTATTGCTAACAAAACGATGAATGGTGACTGTGCGTTACTAGCCAGTAGAATGAACGCGTTTTTTTACCTGTAAGTGAACATTTACCTCGTTTAAATAAGGATCACAAAATATTCAGAGCAAACGAGGAACTGCCAGATCAGTATGTCATCAGTGTAAGTGACTACTTTCAACGCTTTACAGAATGTTAAGGTGAACATGGCTACTGGGCCTGACAACATTCCTGCGTGGGTGTTAAGAAATCACGTAAACGTCCTCGCTCCACCATTAACTGCTATCTTTAACAAGTCTCTAAGAGAAGGAGTACTCCCTATGGAATGGAAAATGGCCAACCTAATTCCGTAACCATAAACAAACCCACCCGTGTGGATTGAAAAATATATTAGACCAGTATCACTAACTCCAATAGCTGCAATAATAATTAAATGAGTGGATGACTCAGTTGAAGGAGAAATTGCTAAGCAATTTGGTGGAATTAGTGGAACTTCCACAACAGACGTTCTTGTTGAAATGGTACACAAATGGTATGAGGCGACTGATAAATTGGATTCTTATGTCCGAGTTGCAATGCTAGATTTTAGCAAACCGTTTGAACTTATTAATCATCATTTGTTATTAGAAAAGCTACAGTTGTATGGTTTGCCCTCACATATTATAAAATGGATAGCAACATTTTTATTGGACAGAATTCAAAAAATAAAAATAGGAAATGAATATTCGCATTCTGGTCACCCCAGTGGAGGAGTATCACAAGGAACTTTGTCTGGACCTAAATGTTTCCTAGTCTACATAAATGATTTAGAAATGCCTGTTCCGTTATAAGTATATAGATGACAGTACATTGTTCGAAGTATGCGATAGAAAGGGTGTATCTGTTATACAAGAATCGGTTGACGTTGCTGCTAGGTGGACAGAACAGAATGATATGAAAATTAATTCAGGAAAATCAAAAGAGATGATCATATATTTTGCACAAGACCGCAATTTTCGAAACACTATCCCAAATATAAAGATCGATAGAAAAGATGTAGATCAAGTAGACCATGCCAACCTTCTAGGTGTCACAACTTCACAGGATCTGACAGGGAATGAGCATGTGGAAAATATTGTGAAAAAGGCCGGGAAATGACAGTACATGTTGTATCAGTTAACGCGAGTAGGAATTAGCCAGAATGATCTGGTCACTATATATGTCAGTGTTGTGAGGCCTGTTTTAGAATATGCATGCCCTGTATAGCACATTAACTTGCCACAATATGTATCTAACAATATTGAAATGATACAAAAAAGAGCATTAAAGTGTATTTTTCCTGCAATAAGTTACGCTGAGATACTCAGGTATGTTAAATTGGAGACATTTAAAGCAAGACGGGACTGCCTTTATCAAAAATATTTCAATAAGATTAAAGTTAGTATACACATATTAAACTATCTGCTGCCTGACAAAAGGCATACCAAATGTGACATCAGACAGCGTAATGTGTACCCTTTTCCAATAACCCGAACAAACAGATACCGTAATTCTGTTATACCATCGGGATTACACAACTGCCAATAACGAATGAAGGGCAAAAGGATGGTATTTATACTGTATGACATTTCAATGTATTAATATTGTATGACGTTTCAATGTATTAGTTGTATTTTATTGTATATTGTGAATCCAATTAAGTTGAGTTGCTAATAAATTTGTGTTATTCTTCTTATATGCGAATAGAATATAAGTCGAATAAAAAACTATGTCAACATATATCATATATATATATACACTTGTATAGACACACACACACACACACACACACACACACACACACACACACACACACACACACACACACACACACACACACACACACACACACACACACACACACACACACACACACACACACACACACACACACACACACACACACACACACACACACACACACACACACACACACACACACACAAACACACAAACACACACACACACACACACACTCACACACACACACACACACACATACACACACCCTGCTAAAAAAAATACTGCGGTTTACTAAAGTAAATTTACTATAGTTTACTATAGTAAACACTATAGTAAACTACAGTGTTTTTGCGGAATATTTTATCATGTTGTACCATAGTAAATACTATGGTTTACTATAGTAAATATTTCATTTTATTATGATGACTATCACGTTTTACCATGGTTTATTACAGTGAATACCATATTTTACTATGATTTACTATGGTGAAAGCATGGTAAAATGCAATATACTATGATTTACAATAATTCACCATGATTTATTATGGATGTATCATGGTTTACCATAATAAAATGTAGTACATTTTTAGCAGGGCATGCACATACACACACACACACACACACACACACACACACACACACACACACACACACACACACACACACACACACACACACACACACACACACAACACACACACACAAACACACACACACACACACACACACACACACATATATTATATATATATATTATATATGTTAAAAAGTTTATTCACACTGTTTAGTGTTATTAGTATTGTTAGGTAGGAGGCTTAAGGCCTACTGTATAGCTATATTTATAATATTATGATGGTTTGATGTGCTTTTAGGGTGAAATAAGCAATTATAAGGGAGTGAAGATATTAGAATAACCTCTATGTTCATTACTATAACAATATGGCCAAGGTATTTAATTAAATTAACTTTTTCAATCAAATTACCGCTGGCGTTGATTTTAAAAGTAGGCATACTGGTGTTCTTTATTTACCAGGTATTTACACATTTTTGTATGCCAACCGGCCAATAAAGCGCTTTTCTTCGGGTTATATTTTATGTCATATTTAACACCATAGTTCTTACATAGGCCTACTAACTTTGAGCAACATATATACCTCAGTTACAGATGGTGAGATAATTACAATAGTAGGCCCATTGAACTATTAATAAATTTTTAATTTCGTTTCTTTTGGTATCGTAGCCTAATTAGGTCAAATCGTGACATAGTTACCCGGATGTTAGCATAGTGGGGTGCAACCATGTTGGCAGTTTTAAAATGTGTATAAATTTGGTAATTTTATGTCTTCTTGTCAAATGGGGGTTTTTGTGTGCACTTGCAGATGGAAACTGTACACAGGGGTGCACATTAAAGGTAAAATAATTCAACCTAATAATGTTCTATGTCTTGTTTTTGACTGTTTGTGTTTAATTACTGTAATATCGCTCACACGTCTACTTCCTGCTTTAGTTGTTAGGTCCTGAAATAATGGCACACAAGTCATAAATTAATTCACAACATTATGTATAAAATGTAAAATATTGCACTTTTTGCTGATAATTCAGCACAGTTGTATTTTAATGGATATATTGACAAGACATTCATACTCGTTTATTTATCTGTTTTTGTAGGTAATGTTTTCAAGTTGGCTCAAATGGGTAGGATTTCATAGGGTGGTGTTGAGTTGTAGAATTTAAGTACATGATTCCACCAGATGCTGCCACCTATTTACTATGTATGTAGTTAGTTAGTTTCTACCCATAATTCTTTCGTCACTTCCCGATCAACCATGTTTTAATAAAGATGATATCAGTTTATATTGTTATCAATCTACTGTTTTCCATCGTCACCATGAGCCATCGATTAACAGGTTATGGGCCCAGGCAACGCCTGATGTTTGACGGTGATGATGAGAAGTATGAGTTGTGGGAAGTCAAGTTTCTTGGTCACATGCGACTTCAGAAGTTGTACGATGTGATCGTGCCGGGGGCCGAGGTTCCTGATGAGGCTAAGAATGCTGATGCGTTTGCCGAACTTGTCCAGTGTTTGGACGATCGAAGTTTATCGCTTATCATCCGAGATGCGAAAAACGACAGACGAAAGTCGTTAGAAATCCTGCGGGAACTTTACGTGGGCAAAGGAACGCCACGAATAATTTCCTTGTACACGGAATTGACGTCACTGAAAATGGCAAGTACAGATTGTTTGACGGACTATGTGATACGTGCCGAGACAGCGGCGACTTCGTTGAAGACAGCAGGGGAGGTAATCAGTGACAGTTTACTCATTGCGATGATGTTAAAAGGTTTACCCCCCGCATTCAAGACGTTTACCACTGTGGTGACGCAGAAAGAACAGCAGATGAGTTTTGCTGAATTTAAAGTCTCACTGAGAAGTTTTGAAGAGACTGAAAAATGTCAGCGAACGCCGAGCACGAGTGATGACAGTGTAATGAACGCGCGACAAGCACAGCAGAAAGTCGGTCAAGCAAGAAGCAACGTAACGTGTTACACGTGCGGAAAACCCGGACATAAATCGTTCGAATGCAAGAAAAGCAAGAGGTGGTGTGATAACTACAAATCAAGATCACATGACACAAGCTACTGCAGGAAGAAGCACTCAGCCAGATCTATGAATGATAATGATGAAAAACAGGACAACAGTGAAAGTGCATGTCATCCTTTTGTTTTTAAAGCAAGCTTTGATCATGTTGATATTGGCATGTGTGATGTGACAAAAACACAAAGTCTACATGTAGATTGTGGTGCAACAGCTCACATTGTCAATGTCAGATTTGTGGAATTTGATGAAAGTTTTGACCCAGAGAACCATTTTATAGAATTGGCAGATGGTAGTAGAACAAATGGTGTAGTTTTGGGCAGAGGTAATGCAAGTGTCTTGGTCTATAATGTGAATGGTAATCAGCATAAAGTGATACTTGAAAAAGCACTGTATGTACCCTCATATAAACAGGATATATTTTCAGTGCAGCAAAGGGGCATCAGTAAATTTTACTCCATGTTCTGCAGAATTGAGGGCCCCGGATGGTACAACATTTGGTATTGAAAAGCAAGGTCGATTGTATTTTCTGAACAGCACTGTTTCTTGTAAAAGTAGTACACACACTGTAGAAGAGTGGCACCAAATACTTGGTCACTGTAATGTCAGAGATGTACTTAAACTCGAAGATGTTGTAGGGGGGATGAAAAATCACTGGTAAAAACGACTTCAAGTGTGACATATGTGTCATGGAAAAAATGTCCCAGTACAGAAATAGAGAGCCTGATACGCGTGCAACATGTCCACTAGAGTTGGTGCGTTGTGATTTTGCAGGTCCTATTGATCCTACGGCTAAAGATGGTTTTAGATATGCATTGTCATTTGTGGATGATTATTCTGGTTTGAATATGGTGACATTACGGAAGCTACAGAGAGATTCCTAGCAGACACTGCTCCGTATGGCGATGTCAAGCGTATTAGATCAGACAATGGAACAGAGTTTACATGTAAAAGCTTCAGATCTGTACTTGTGAAAAATCGCATTAAGCATGAAACGTCGGCACCGTATTCGCCGCATCAAAATTGCACAATAGAAAGGGGTTGGAGGTCTCTTTTCGATATGGCTAGATGTCTGTTGTTGGAGGCAGAGTTGCCAAAAGAGTTATGGGCATATGCGGTGATGGCTTCAGCCTACATCTGAAATAGGTGCTATAACCCGAGGACAGGCAGAACTCCGTATGAGTGTTGACAGGACTGAAACCAGATTTGAGTAGCATGCACGTATTCGGAACTACATGTTATGCTTATGTACAGAACAAAAAGAAGTTAGATGCACGTAGTGAAAAGGGTGTGTTTGTGGGCTATGACAAAGGCAGTCCAGCGTACCTAGTGTATTTTGCAGAGAGGAAAGTGGTTAAGCGAGTACGATGTGTCAAGTTTACAGATAAGTTTGATGATGATGTGATAGATATCCCAGATCCAGTATCGGAGGATGTGAAGCCTAGTGTAGGGCTACAAGATCAAGTCGTTAAAAACGAAATTGTAGAGTGAAATGAAACACAAGAAAATCAAGAGAATGTTGATAGCAGGTATCCTCGGAGGCAGCATAACAGGCCAAAATATCTTGATGATTATGTAACAGAGTCGGATACAGATTTTGAAAATAGTGCAAAATCTAACTTTGATTACTGTTACAGAGAAGCCGATATACCAAGATCATATGAAGAGGCTATTTCCTCTCACGAAGCAGACAAATGGCATAAAGCTATGAATGAGGAAATGAATGCTCTTTGTGATAATGAAACATTTGAATTCACCACATTATCAGAAGGTAGAACACTAGTGGGGGGAAGATGGGTGTATGCAATTAAACTCGGTCCAAACAGTGAGGAAAAACACAAAGCGCGATTTGTTGCTAAAAGGGTATTCACAGGTCCCAAATGTAGATTATCAAGAGACATTTTTGCCAACAGCACGAATTACTTCAATTCGTATGATGATACAGTTAGCTGTACATGAAAACCCGATAGTTCATCAGATGGATGTAAAAACAGCTTATTTGAATGCCCCGATTGATTGCGAAAACTATTTGGAACAGCCAGAAGGTTTTGAAAAAGATGGTGAAAAACTTGTGTGCAAATTGAAGAAATCGTTGTACGGTTTGAAATAAAGTGGACGTAACTGGAATAACATGTTACACGAGCACCTACGTGATGAGAATTTTGAGCGGTCTCTAGCTGATCCCTGTGTGTATTCTAAAATCACAAATGAGTCGAAGGTAATCATTATCGTATGGGTCGATGACATCATTGTTGCAGCTAGCAATGAACATTTACTAAACGGTGCAAAGAGTTCTCTATGTGAAATTTTTTAATGAAAGACGGGAGAGCTGTCATGGTTTCTAGGCATAGAATTCAAATGTACAGATGGATGTATAGAAATGAACCAAACAAAGTATCTGGAAAGGGTACTGAGTAAATTTGGGATGGTATATTGCAAACCCAAAGCAACTCCATGTGAGATGAGTGTAAACAAAATCAGAGATGATGATTCTGCAGAGTTAGCGGATTCCAAATTGTACAGAGAAATTGTTGGTAGTCTGATTTATGTCATGACAGGTACTAGACCTGATCTTTGCTATATTGTAACAAAGTTGTCACAACATTTGGCAAAACCTACCAAAGCTCACCTCGGTATGGCTAAACATGTATTGAGATACCTTAAGGGTACGACGGTTTACGGTTTAAAGTTCCAGAAATCAGATGTTCCTTTAGAGTTATGTGGATTTTGTGATTCAGACGGGTGCATCAGAGGATAGACGCAGTATCACAGGATACGGTTTTCAGTTGTGTGACTATGGGCCATTGATATCTTGGAAAAGTCGAAAACAGCAAACTGTTGCATTATCTACTTGTGAAGCAGAATACATGGCACTAGCAGCCGCCACACAAGAGGCTAAGTTCCTCAGACAGTTATTCACAGATATGCAAGGTTGTAGTGTGAACAGTGTATATTTGTATGTAGAAAATCAAGGAGCCATAGCTTTGGCAAAGAATCCTATACAACATCAAAGATCGAAACATATCGATATCAGATATCATTTTGTGAGGTTAGAAGTGCAAAGAGGATTTGTAGTTACAATATGTACCATCAGAGTGCAATGTGGCAGATGTGTTTACAAAGCCTGTGAGTAAAGTTAGACTAGATAAGTTTGTTAACCTTAGAGGTTGTTAAGATGTATGTAACTTAAGTTTAAGTGGGGGTGTTGAGTTGTAGAACTTAAGTACATGATTCCACCAGATGCTGCCACCTATTGACTATGTTTGTAGTTAGTTTCTACCCATAATTCTTTCGTCACTTCCCAATCAACCATCTTTAAATAAAGATGATATCAATTTATATTGTTATCAATCTACTGTTTTCCATCGTCACCATGAGCCATCGATTAACAGGTGGCTATTTGCCTCACCATCACAGACCACACCAGGCAGTTGTTACTAGTCCACTTGAGGTGTACTTGTGTTTCTACATCACAGAAGACACCAGGCAGTTGTTACTAGTCCACTTGAGGTGTACTTGTGTGTCTACATCACAGATGACACCAGGCAGTTGTTACTAGTCCACTTGAGGTGTACTTGTGTGTCTACATCACAGATGACACCAGGCAGTTGTTACTAATCTACTTGAGGTGTACTTGTGTGTCTACATCACAGAAGACACCAGGCAGTTGTTACTAGTCCACTTGAGGTGTACTTGTGTATCTACATCACAGAAGACACCAGGCAGTTGTTACTAGTCCACTTGAGGTGTACTTGTGTATCTACATCACAGAAGACACCAGGCAGTTGTTACTAGTCCACTTGAGGTGTGCTTGTGTATCTACATCACAGAAGACAAAAGGCAGTTGTTATTATTCCACTTGAGGTGTACTTGTGTGTCTACATCACAGATGACACCAGGCAGTTGTTACTAGTCCACTTGAGGTGTACTTGTGTATCTACATCACAGACCACACCAGGCAGTTGTTACTAGTCCACTTGAGGTGTACTTGTGTGTCTACATCACAGAAGACACCAGGCAGTTGTTACTAGTCCACTTGAGGTGTACTTGTGTATCTACATCACAGACCACACCAGGCAGTTGTTACTAGTCCACTTGAGGTGTACTTGTGTGTCTACATCACAGATGACACCAGGCAGTTGTTACTAATCTACTTGAGGTGTACTTGTGTATCTACATCACAGATGACATCAGGCAGTTGTTACTAGTCCACTTGAGGTGTACTTGTGTGTCTACATCACAGATGACACCAGGCAGTTGTTACTAATCTACTTGAGGTGTACTTGTGTATCTACATCACAGAAGACACCAGGCAGTTGTTACTAGTCCACTTGAGGTGTACTTGTGTGTCTACATCACAGATGACATCAGGCAGTTGTTACTAATCTACTTGAGGTGTACTTGTGTATCTACATCAGAGATGACACCAGGCAGTTGTTACTAATCTACTTGAGGTGTACTTGTGTATCTACATCACATATGACACCAGGCAGTTGATACTAATCTACTTGAGGTGTACTTGTGTGTCTACATCACAGAAGACACCAGACAGTTGTTACTAGTCCACTTGAGGTGTACTTGTGTATCTACATCACAGAAGACACCAGGCAGTTGTTACTAGTCCACTTGAGGTGTACTTGTGTGTCTACATCACAGAAGACACCAGGCAGTTGTTACTATTCCACTTGAGGTGTACTTGTGTATCTACATCACAGACCACACCAGGCAGTTGTTACTAGTCCACTTGAGGTGTACTTGTGTATCTACATCACAGAAGACACCAGGCAGTTGTTACTAGTCCACTTGAGGTGTACTTGTGTATCTACATCACAGAAGACACCAGGCAGTTGTTACTATTCCACTTGAGGTGTACTTGTGTGTCTACATCACAGATGACACCAGGCAGTTGTTACTAGTCCACTTGAGGTGTACTTGTGTATCTACATCACAGACCACACCAGGCAGTTGTTACTAGTCCACTTGAGGTGTACTTGTGTGTCTACATCACAGAAGACACTGGGCAGTTGTTACTAATCCACTTGAGGTGTACTTGTGTATCTACATCACAGAAGACACCAGGCAGTTGTTACTAGTCCACTTGAGGTGTACTTGTGTATCTACATCACAGAAGACACCAGGCAGTTGTTACTAGTCCGCCCAGGGTGTAGCGTACCGTCACAGATGACGCAGGCAGGTTCATTTACTAGTCCACTTAGGGTGTACTTGTGTATCTACATCACAGACCACACCAGAGGCAGTTGTTACTAGTCCACTTGGGGGTACTTATTGTCTACATCACAGAAGACGCAAGGCAGTTGTTACTGTTCACTTGGTGCGCGTAATATCTACATCACAGACACACCAGGCGGATTGTACTGAATCCACTTAGGAGGTGTGCCCAATAATCATACATCACTGATGGCCTGAGGCAGTTGTTACTAATCTAGCAGAGGTGTACTTGGTAATAATCCTACATCACAGATGAAGCGCAGGAGGCAGTTGTTACTTACTAAGTCCGCACTTAGGGTGTACTTGTGTATCATCTGGTCACACCAGGCAGTTGTTACTTGCTAAGTCCACTTGAGGAGGGTGTACTTATTATCCTACATCTGACACCAGGCAGTTATTTATATTCCGCCCAGGGGAACCAGCCTTGTGTATCTACATCAGATATGACACCAGGCAGTTGTTACTAATCTACTTGAGGTGTACTTGTGTGTCTACATCACAGAAGACACCAGGCAGTTGTTACTAGTCCACTTGAGGTGTACTTGAGTATCTACATCACAGAAGACACCAGGCAGTTGTTACTAGTCCACTTGAGGTGTACTTGTGTGTCTACATCACAGAAGACACCAGGCAGTTGTTACTATTCCACTTGAGGTGTACTTGTGTATCTACATCACAGACCACACCAGGCAGTTGTTACTAGTCCACTTGAGGTGTACTTGTGTGTCTACATCACAGATGACACCAGGCAGTTGTTACTAATCCACTTGAGGTGTACTTGTGTATCTACATCACAGAGACATCAGGCAGTTGTTACTAGTCCACTTGAGGTGTACTTGTGTGTCTACATCACAGATGACACCAGGCAGTTGTTACTAATCTACTTGAGGTGTACTTGTGTATTACTCACAGAAGACACCAGGCAGTTGTTACTACTTGAGGTGTACTTGTGTATCTACATCAGAGATGACACCAGGCAGTTGTTACTAATCTACTTGAGGTGTACTTGTGTGTCTACATCACAGATGACACCACGCAGTTGTTACTAATCTACTTGAGGTGTACTTGTGTATCTACATCAGATATGACACCAGGCAGTTGTTACTAATCTACTTGAGGTGTACTTGTGTGTCTACATCACAGAAGACACCAGGCAGTTGTTACTAGTCCACTTGAGGTGTACTTGTGTATCTACATCACAGAAGACACCAGGCAGTTGTTACTAGTCCACTTGAGGTGTACTTGTGTGTCTACATCACAGAAGACACCAGGCAGTTGTTACTATTCCACTTGAGGTGTACTTGTGTATCTACATCACAGACCACACCAGGCAGTTGTTACTAGTCCACTTGAGGTGTACTTGTGTATCTACATCACAGAAGACACCAGGCAGTTGTTACTAGTCCACTTGAGGTGTACTTGTGTATCTACATCACAGAAGACACCAGGCAGTTGTTACTATTCCACTTGAGGTGTACTTGTGTGTCTACATCACAGATGACACCAGGCAGTTGTTACTAGTCCACTTGAGGTGTACTTGTGTATCTACATCACAAACCACACCAGGCAGTTGTTACTAGTCCACTTGAGGTGTACTTGTGTGTCTACATCACAGAAGACACCAGGCAGTTGTTACTAAGTCCACTTGAGGTGTACTTGTGTATCTACTATCACAGACAGACCACACCAGGCAGTTGTTACTAGTCCACTTGAGGTGTACTTGTGTGTCTACATCACAGAAGACACCAGGCAGTTGTTACTAGTCCACTTGAGGTGTACTTGTGTATCTACATCACAGACCACACCAGGCAGTTGTTACTAGTCCACTTGAGGTGTACTTGTATGTCTACATCACTGATGACACCAGGCAGTTGTTACTAATCTACTTGAGGTGTACTTGTGTATCTACATCACAGATGACACCAGGCAGTTGTTACTAGTCCACTTGAGGTGTACTTGTGTATCTACATCACAGACCACACCAGGCAGTTGTTACTAGTCCACTTGAGGTGTACTTGTGTATCTACATCACAGAAGACACCAGGCAGTTGTTACTATTCCACTTGAGGTGTACTTGTGTGTCTACATCACAGATGACACCAGGCAGTTGTTACTAGTCCACTTGAGGTGTACTTGTGTATCTACATCACAGACCACACCAGGCAGTTGTTACTAGTCCACTTGAGGTGTACTTGTGTGTCTACATCACAGAAGACACCAGGCAGTTGTTACTAGTCCACTTGAGGTGTACTTGTGTGTCTACATCACAGAAGACACCAGGCAGTTGTTACTAGTCCACTTGAGGTGTACTTGTGTATCTACATCACAGACCACACCAGGCAGTTGTTACTAGTCCACTTGAGGTGTACTTGTGTGACTACATCACAGAAGATACCAGGCAGTTGTTACTAGTCCACTTGAGGTGTACTTGTGTGTCTACATCACAGATGACAACAGGCAGTTGTTACTAGTCCACTTGAGGTGTACTTGTGTATCTACATCACAGAAGACGCCAGGCAGTTGTTACTAGTCCACTTGAGGTGTACTTGTGTGTCTACATCACAGAAGACACCAGGCAGTTGTTACTAGTCTACTTGAGGTGTACTTGTGTGTCTACATCACAGATGACACCAGGCAGTTGTTACTAATCTACTTGAGGTGTACTTGTGTGTCTACATCACAGAAGACACCAGGCAGTTGTTACTATTCCACTTGAGGTGTACTTGTGTGTCTACATCACAGATGACACCAGGCAGTTGTTACTAATCTACTTGAGGTGTACTTGTGTATCTACATCAGAGATGACACCACGCAGTTGTTACTAATTTACTTGAGGTGTACTTGTGTGTCTACATCAGAGATGACACCAGGCAGTTGTTACTAATCTACTTGAGGTGTACTTGTGTATCTACATCAGAGATGACACCACGCAGTTGTTACTAATCTACTTGAGGTGTACTTGTGTGTCTACATCAGAGATGACACCAGGCAGTTGTTACTAATCTACTTGAGGTGTACTTGTGTGTCTACATCACAGATGACACCAGGCAGTTGTTACTAATCTACTTGAGGTGTACCTGTGTATCTACATCACAGAAGACACCAGGCAGTTGCTACTAGTCCACTTGAGGTGTACTTGTGTGTCTACATCACAGATGACACCAGGCAGTTGTTACTAGTCCGCTTGAGGTGTACTTGTGTATCTACATCACAGACCACACCAGGCAGTTGTTACTAGTCCACTTGAGGTGTACTTGTGTATCTACATCACAGAAGACACCAGGCAGTTGTTACTAGTCCACTTGACGTGTACTTGTGTATCTACATCACAGAAGACACCAGGCAGTTGTTACTAGTCCACTTGAGGTGTACTTGTGTATCTACATCACAGAAGACACCAGGCAGTTGTTACTATTCCACTTGAGGTGTACTTGTGTATCTACATCACAGAAGACACCAGGCAGTTGTTACTATTCCACTTGAGGTGTACTTGTGTATCTACATCACAGAAGACACCAGGCAGTTGTTACTAGTTCACTTGAGGTGTACTTGTGTGTCTACATCACAGATGACACCAGGCAGTTGTTACTAATCTACTTGAGGTGTACTTGTGTATCTACATCACAGAAGACACCAGGCAGTTGTTACTATTCCACTTGAGGTGTACTTGTGTGTCTACATCACAGATGACACCAGGCAGTTGTTACTAATCTACTTGAGGTGTACTTGTGTATCTACATCTTGACACCAGGCAGTTGTTACTAGTCCACTTGAGGTGTACTTGTGTGTCTACATCACAGAAGACACCAGGCAGTTGTTACTAGTCCACTTGAGGTGTACTTGTGTATCTACATCACAGAAGACACCAGGCAGTTGTTACTAGTCCACTTGAGGTGTACTTGTGTGTCTACATCACAGATGACACCAGGCAGTTGTTACTAGTCCACTTGAGGTGTACTTGTGTATCTACATCACAGATGACACCAGGCAGTTGTTACTAGTCTACTTGAGGTGTACTTGTGTATCTACATCACAGATGACATCAGGCAGTTGTTACTAGTCCACTTGAGGTGTACTTGTGTATCTACATCACAGATGACACCAGGCAGTTGTTACTAATCTACTTGAGGTGTACTTGTGTATCTACATCACAGAAGACACCAGGCAGTTGTTACTATTCCACTTGAGGTGTACTTGTGTGTCTACATCACAGATGACATCAGGCAGTTGTTACTAATCTACTTGAGGTGTACTTGTGTATCTACATCAGAGATGACACCAGGCAGTTGTTACTAATCTACTTGAGGTGTACTTGTGTGTCTACATCACAGATGACACCACGCAGTTGTTACAAATCTACTTGAGGTGTACTTGTGTATCTACATCAGATATGACACCAGGCAGTTGTTACTAATCTACTTGAGGTGTACTTGTGTGTCTACATCACAGAAGACACCAGGCAGTTGTTACTAGTCCACTTGAGGTGTACTTGTGTATCTACATCACAGAAGACACCAGGCAGTTGTTACTAGTCCACTTGAGGTGTACTTGTGTGTCTACATCACAGAAGACACCAGGCAGTTGTTACTATTCCACTTGAGGTGTACTTGTTTATCTACATCACAGACCACACCAGGCAGTTGTTACTAGTCCACTTGAGGTGTACTTGTGTATCTACATCACAGAAGACACCAGGCAGTTGTTACTAGTCCACTTGAGGTGTACTTGTGTATCTACATCACAGAAGACACCAGGCAGTTGTTACTATTCCACTTGAGGTGTACTTGTGTGTCTACATCACAGATGACACCAGGCAGTTGTTACTAGTCCACTTGAGGTGTACTTGTGTATCTACATCACAAACCACACCAGGCAGTTGTTACTAGTCCACTTGAGGTGTACTTGTGTGTCTACATCACAGAAGACACTGGGCAGTTGTTACTAATCCACTTGAGGTGTACTTGTGTATCTACATCACAGAAGACACCAGGCAGTTGTTACTAGTCCACTTGAGGTGTACTTGTGTATCTACATCACAGAAGACACCAGGCAGTTGTTACTAGTCCACTTGAGGTGTACTTGTGTGTCTACATCACAGATGACACCAGGCAGTTGTTACTAGTCCACTTGAGGTGTACTTGTGTATCTATATCACAGACCACACCAGGCAGTTGTTACTAGTCCACTTGAGGTGTACTTGTGTGTCTACATCACAGAAGACACCAGGCAGTTGTTACTAGTCCACTTGAGGTGTACTTGTGTATCTACATCACAGACCACACCAGGCAGTTGTTACTAGTCCACTTGAGGTGTACTTGTATGTCTACATCACTGATGACACCAGGCAGTTGTTACTAATCTACTTGAGGTGTACTTGTGTATCTACATCACAGATGACACCAGGCAGTTGTTACTAGTCCACTTGAGGTGTACTTGTGTATCTACATCACAGACCACACCAGGCAGTTGTTACTAGTCCACTTGAGGTGTACTTGTATGTCTACATCACTGATGACACCAGGCAGTTGTTACTAATCTACTTGAGGTGTACTTGTGTATCTACATCACAGATGACACCAGGCAGTTGTTACTAGTCCACTTGAGGTGTACTTGTGTATCTACATCACAGACCACACCAGGCAGTTGTTACTAGTCCACTTGAGGTGTACTTGTGTATCTACATCACAGACGACACCAGGCAGTTGTTACTATTCCACTTGAGGTGTACTTGTGTGTCTACATCACAGATGACACCAGGCAGTTGTTACTAGTCCACTTGAGGTGTACTTGTGTATCTACATCACAGACCACACCAGGCAGTTGTTACTAGTCCACTTGAGGTGTACTTGTGTGTCTACATCACAGAAGACACCAGGCAGTTGTTACTAGTCCACTTGAGGTGTACTTGTGTGTCTACATCACAGAAGACACCAGGCAGTTGTTACTAGTCCACTTGAGGTGTACTTGTGTATCTACATCACAGACCACACCAGGCAGTTGTTACTAGTCCACTTGAGGTGTACTTGTGTGACTACATCACAGAAGACACCAGGCAGTTGTTACTAGTCCACTTGAGGTGTACTTGTGTGTCTACATCACAGATGACAACAGGCAGTTGTTACTAGTCCACTTGAGGTGTACTTGTGTATCTACATCACAAAAGACGCCAGGCAGTTGTTACTAGTCCACTTGAGGTGTACTTGTGTGTCTACATCACAGAAGACACCAGGCAGTTGTTACTAGTCCACTTGAGGTGTACTTGTGTGTCTACATCACAGATGACACCAGGCAGTTGTTACTAATCTACTTGAGGTGTACTTGTGTGTCTACATCACAGAAGACACCAGGCAGTTGTTACTATTCCACTTGAGGTGTACTTGTGTGTCTACATCACAGATGACACCAGGCAGTTGTTACTAATCTACTTGAGGTGTACTTGTGTATCTACATCAGAGATGACACCACGCAGTTGTTACTAATTTACTTGAGGTGTACTTGTGTGTCTACATCAGAGATGACACCAGGCAGTTGTTACTAATCTACTTGAGGTGTACTTGTGTATCTACATCAGAGATGACACCACGCAGTTGTTACTAATCTACTTGAGGTGTACTTGTGTGTCTACATCAGAGATGACACCAGGCAGTTGTTACTAATCTACTTGAGGTGTACTTGTGTGTCTACATCACAGATGACACCAGGCAGTTGTTACTAATCTACTTGAGGTGTACCTGTGTATCTACATCACAGAAGACACCAGGCAGTTGCTACTAGTCCACTTGAGGTGTACTTGTGTGTCTACATCACAGATGACACCAGGCAGTTGTTACTAGTCCGCTTGAGGTGTACTTGTGTATCTACATCACAGACCACACCAGGCAGTTGTTACTAGTCCACTTGAGGTGTACTTGTGTATCTACATCACAGAAGACACCAGGCAGTTGTTACTAGTCCACTTGAGGTGTACTTGTGTATCTACATCACAGAAGACACCAGGCAGTTGTTACTAGTCCACTTGAGGTGTACTTGTGTGTCTACATCACAGATGACACCAGGCAGTTGTTACTAATCTACTTGAGGTGTACTTGTGTATCTACATCACAGAAGACACCAGGCAGTTGTTACTATTCCACTTGAGGTGTACTTGTGTGTCTACATCACAGATGACACCAGGCAGTTGTTACTAATCCACTTGAGGTGTACTTGTGTATCTACATCACAGACCACACCAGGCAGTTGTTACTATTCCACTTGAGGTGTACTTGTGTGTCTACATCACAGATGACACCAGGCAGTTGTTACTAGTCCACTTGAGGTGTACTTGTGTATCTACATCACAGACCACACCAGGCAGTTGTTACTAGTCCACTTGAGGTGTACTTGTGTGTCTACATCACAGAAGACACCAGGCAGTTGTTACTAGTCCACTTGAGGTGTACTTGTGTATCTACATCACAGACCACACCAGGCAGTTGTTACTAGTCCACTTGAGGTGTACTTGTGTGTCTACATCACAGATGACACCAGGCAGTTGTTACTAATCTACTTGAGGTGTACTTGTGTATCTACATCACAGATGACATCAGGCAGTTGTTACTAGTCCACTTGAGGTGTACTTGTGTGTCTACATCACAGATGACACCAGGCAGTTGTTACTAATCTACTTGAGGTGTACTTGTGTATCTACATCACAGAAGACACCAGGCAGTTGTTACTATTCCACTTGAGGTGTACTTGTGTGTCTACATCACAGATGACATCAGGCAGTTGTTACTAATCTACTTGAGGTGTACTTGTGTATCTACATCAGAGATGACACCAGGCAGTTGTTACTAATCTACTTGAGGTGTACTTGTGTGTCTACATCACAGATGACACCACGCAGTTGTTACTAATCTACTTGAGGTGTACTTGTGTATCTACATCAGATATGACACCAGGCAGTTGTTACTAATCTACTTGAGGTGTACTTGTGTGTCTACATCACAGAAGACACCAGGCAGTTGTTACTAGTCCACTTGAGGTGTACTTGTGTATCTACATCACAGAAGACACCAGGCAGTTGTTACTAGTCCACTTGAGGTGTACTTGTGTGTCTACATCACAGAAGACACCAGGCAGTTGTTACTATTCCACTTGAGGTGTACTTGTTTATCTACATCACAGACCACACCAGGCAGTTGTTACTAGTCCACTTGAGGTGTACTTGTGTATCTACATCACAGAAGACACCAGGCAGTTGTTACTAGTCCACTTGAGGTGTACTTGTGTATCTACATCACAGAAGACACCAGGCAGTTGTTACTATTCCACTTGAGGTGTACTTGTGTGTCTACATCACAGATGACACCAGGCAGTTGTTACTAGTCCACTTGAGGTGTACTTGTGTATCTACATCACAAACCACACCAGGCAGTTGTTACTAGTCCACTTGAGGTGTACTTGTGTGTCTACATCACAGAAGACACTGGGCAGTTGTTACTAATCCACTTGAGGTGTACTTGTGTATCTACATCACAGAAGACACCAGGCAGTTGTTACTAGTCCACTTGAGGTGTACTTGTGTATCTACATCACAGAAGACACCAGGCAGTTGTTACTAGTCCACTTGAGGTGTACTTGTGTGTCTACATCACAGATGACACCAGGCAGTTGTTACTAGTCCACTTGAGGTGTACTTGTGTATCTATATCACAGACCACACCAGGCAGTTGTTACTAGTCCACTTGAGGTGTACTTGTGTGTCTACATCACAGAAGACACCAGGCAGTTGTTACTAGTCCACTTGAGGTGTACTTGTGTATCTACATCACAGACCACACCAGGCAGTTGTTACTAGTCCACTTGAGGTGTACTTGTATGTCAACATCACTGATGACACCAGGCAGTTGTTACTAATCTACTTGAGGTGTACTTGTGTATCTACATCACAGATGACACCAGGCAGTTGTTACTAGTCCACTTGAGGTGTACTTGTGTATCTACATCACAGACCACACCAGGCAGTTGTTACTAGTCCACTTGAGGTGTACTTGTGTATCTACATCACAGAAGACACCAGGCAGTTGTTACTATTCCACTTGAGGTGTACTTGTGTGTCTACATCACAGATGACACCAGGCAGTTGTTACTAGTCCACTTGAGGTGTACTTGTGTATCTACATCACAGACCACACCAGGCAGTTGTTACTAGTCCACTTGAGGTGTACTTGTGTGTCTACATCACAGAAGACACCAGGCAGTTGTTACTAGTCCACTTGAGGTGTACTTGTGTGTCTACATCACAGAAGACACCAGGCAGTTGTTACTAGTCCACTTGAGGTGTACTTGTGTATCTACATCACAGACCACACCAGGCAGTTGTTACTAGTCCACTTGAGGTGTACTTGTGTGACTACATCACAGAAGATACCAGGCAGTTGTTACTAGTCCACTTGAGGTGTACTTGTGTGTCTACATCACAGATGACAACAGGCAGTTGTTACTAGTCCACTTGAGGTGTACTTGTGTATCTACATCACAGAAGACGCCAGGCAGTTGTTACTAGTCCACTTGAGGTGTACTTGTGTGTCTACATCACAGAAGACACCAGGCAGTTGTTACTAGTCTACTTGAGGTGTACTTGTGTGTCTACATCACAGATGACACCAGGCAGTTGTTACTAATCTACTTGAGGTGTACTTGTGTGTCTACATCACAGAAGACACCAGGCAGTTGTTACTATTCCACTTGAGGTGTACTTGTGTGTCTACATCACAGATGACACCAGGCAGTTGTTACTAATCTACTTGAGGTGTACTTGTGTATCTACATCAGAGATGACACCACGCAGTTGTTACTAATCTACTTGAGGTGTACTTGTGTGTCTACATCAGAGATGACACCAGGCAGTTGTTACTAATCTACTTGAGGTGTACTTGTGTATCTACATCAGAGATGACACCACGCAGTTGTTACTAATCTACTTGAGGTGTACTTGTGTGTCTACATCAGAGATGACACCAGGCAGTTGTTACTAATCTACTTGAGGTGTACTTGTGTGTCTACATCACAGATGACACCAGGCAGTTGTTACTAATCTACTTGAGGTGTACCTGTGTATCTACATCACAGAAGACACCAGGCAGTTGCTACTAGTCCACTTGAGGTGTACTTGTGTGTCTACATCACAGATGACACCAGGCAGTTGTTACTAGTCCGCTTGAGGTGTACTTGTGTATCTACATCACAGACCACACCAGGCAGTTGTTACTAGTCCACTTGAGGTGTACTTGTGTATCTACATCACAGAAGACACCAGGCAGTTGTTACTAGTCCACTTGACGTGTACTTGTGTATCTACATCACAGAAGACACCAGGCAGTTGTTACTAGTCCACTTGAGGTGTACTTGTGTATCTACATCACAGAAGACACCAGGCAGTTGTTACTATTCCACTTGAGGTGTACTTGTGTATCTACATCACAGAAGACACCAGGCAGTTGTTACTATTCCACTTGAGGTGTACTTGTGTATCTACATCACAGAAGACACCAGGCAGTTGTTACTAGTTCACTTGAGGTGTACTTGTGTGTCTACATCACAGATGACACCAGGCAGTTGTTACTAATCTACTTGAGGTGTACTTGTGTATCTACATCAGAGATGACACCAGGCAGTTGTTACTAATCTACTTGAGGTGTACTTGTGTGTCTACATCACAGATGACACCACGCAGTTGTTACAAATCTACTTGAGGTGTACTTGTGTATCTACATCAGATATGACACCAGGCAGTTGTTACTAATCTACTTGAGGTGTACTTGTGTGTCTACATCACAGAAGACACCAGGCAGTTGTTACTAGTCCACTTGAGGTGTACTTGTGTATCTACATCACAGAAGACACCAGGCAGTTGTTACTAGTCCACTTGAGGTGTACTTGTGTGTCTACACCACAGAAGACACTGGGCAGTTGTTACTAATCCACTTGAGGTGTACTTGTGTATCTACATCACAGAAGACACCAGGCAGTTGTTACTAGTTCACTTGAGGTGTACTTGTGTATCTTCATCACAGGAGACACCAGGCAGTTGTTACTAGTCCACTTGAGGTGTGCTTGTGTATCTACATCACAGAAGACACCAGGCAGTTGTTATTATTCCATTTGAGATGTACTTGTGTGTCTACATCACAGATGACACCAGGCAGTTGTTACTAGTCCACTTGAGGTGTACTTGTGTATCTACATCACAGACCACACCAGGCAGTTGTTACTAGTCCACTTGAGGTGTACTTGTGTGTCTACATCACAGAAGACACCAGGCAGTTGTTACTAATCCACTTGAGGTGTACTTGTGTATCTACATCACAGATGACACCAGGCAGTTGTTACTAGTCCACTTGAGGTGTACTTGTGTATCTACATCACAGATGACACCAGGCAGTTGTTACTAATCTACTTGAGGTGTACTTGTGTATCTACATCAGAGATGACACCAGGCAGTTGTTACTAATCTACTTGAGGTGTACTTGTGTATCTACATCACATATGACACCAGGCAGTTGTTACTAATCTACTTGAGGTGTACTTGTGTGTCTACATCACAGAAGACACCAGACAGTTGTTACTAGTCCACTTGAGGTGTACTTGTGTATCTACATCACAGAAGACACCAGGCAGTTGTTACTAGTCCACTTGAGGTGTACTTGTGTGTCTACATCACAGAAGACCCCAGGCAGTTGTTACTATTCCACTTGAGGTGTACTTGTGTATCTACATCACAGACCACACCAGGCAGTTGTTACTAATCCCCTTGAGGTGTACTTGTGTGTCTACATCATAGATGACACCAGGCAGTTGTTACTAGTCCACTTGACGTGTACTTGTGTATCTACATCACAGAAGACACCAGGCAGTTGTTACTAGTCCACTTGAGGTGTACTTGTGTATCTACATCACAGACCACACCAGGCAGTTGCTACTATTCCACTTGAGGTGTACTTGTGTATCTACATCACAGACCACACCAGGCAGTTGTTACTAGTCCACTTGTGGTGTACTTGTGTATCTACATCACAGAAGACACCAGGCAGTTGTTACTATTCCACTTGAGGTGTACTTGTGTGTCTACATCACAGATGACACCAGGCAGTTGTTACTAGTCCACTTGAGGTGTACTTGTGTATCTACATCACAGACCACACCAGGCAGTTGTTACTAGTCCACTTGAGGTGTACTTGTGTATCTACATCACAGAAGACACCAGGCAGTTGTTACTAGTCCACTTGAGGTGTACTTGTGTGTCTACATCACAGAAGACACCAGGCAGTTGTTACTAGTCCACTTGAGGTGTACTTGTGTATCTACATCACAGACCACACCAGGCAGTTGTTACTAGTCCACTTGAGGTGTACTTGTGTGTCTACATCACAGAAGACACCAGGCAGTTGTTACTAGTCCACTTGAGGTGTACTTGTGTGTCTACATCACAGATGACACCAGGCAGTTGTTACTAGTCCACTTGAGGTGTACTTGTGTATCTACATCACAGAAGACACCAGGCAGTTGTTACTAGTCCACTTGAGGTGTACTTGTGTGTCTACATCACAGAAGACACCAGGCAGTTGTTACTAGTCCACTTGAGGTGTACTTGTGTGTCTACATCACAGATGACACCAGGCAGTTGTTACTAGTCCACTTGAGGTGTACTTGTGTGTCTACATCACAGAAGACACCAGGCAGTTGTTACTATTCCACTTGAGGTGTACTTGTGTGTCTACATCACAGATGACACCAGGCAGTTGTTACTAATCTACTTGAGGTGTACTTGTGTATCTACATCAGAGATGACACCACGCAGTTGTTACTAATTTACTTGAGGTGTACTTGTGTGTCTACGTCAGAGATGACACCAGGCAGTTGTTACTAATCTACTTGAGGTGTACTTGTGTATCTACATCAGAGATGACACCACGCAGTTGTTACTAATCTACTTGAGGTGTACTTGTGTGTCTACATCAGAGATGACACCAGGCAGTTGTTACTAATCTACTTGAGGTGTACTTGTGTGTCTACATCACAGATGACACCAGGCAGTTGTTACTAATCTACTTGAGGTGTACCTGTGTATCTACATCACAGAAGACACCAGGCAGTTGCTACTTACTTGAGGTGTACTTACTTGAGATGACACCAGGTACATCCATTGAGGTGTACTTGTGTGTCTACATCAGAGATGACACCAGCAGTTGTTACTAATCTACTTGAGGTGTACTTGTGTGTCTACATCAGAGATGTACCACTTGAGGTGTACTTGTGTATCTACATCACAGACCACACCAGGCAGTTGTTACTAGTCCACTTGAGGTGTACTTGTGTGTCTACATCACAGAAGACACCAGGCAGTTGTTACTAGTCCACTTGAGGTGTACTTGTGTGTCTACATCACAGATGACACCAGGCAGTTGTTACTAATCTACTTGAGGTGTACTTGTGTGTCTACATCACAGAAGACACCAGGCAGTTGTTACTATTCCACTTGAGGTGTACTTGTGTGTCTACATCACAGATGACACCAGGCAGTTGTTACTAATCTACTTGAGGTGTACTTGTGTATCTACATCAGAGATGACACCAGGCAGTTGTTACTAATCTACTTGAGGTGTACTTGTGTGTCTACATCAGAGATGACACCAGGCAGTTGTTACTAATCTACTTGAGGTGTACTTGTGTGTCTACATCACAGATGACACCAGGCAGTTGTTACTAATCCACTTGAGGTGTACTTGTGTATCTACATCAGAGATGACACCAGGCAGTTGTTACTAGTCCACTTGAGGTGTACTTGTGTATCTACATCAGAGATGACACCAGGCAGTTGTTACTAATCCACTTGAGGTGTACTTGTGTATCTACATCAGAGATGACACCACGCAGTTGTTACTAATCTACTTGAGGTGTACTTGTGTATCTACATCAGATATGACACCAGGCAGTTGTTACTAATCTACTTGAGGTGTACTTGTGTATCTACATCAGATATGACACCACGCAGTTGTTACTAATCTACTTGAGGTGTACTTGTGTATCTACATCAGATATGACACCACGCAGTTGTTACTAATCTACTTGAGGTGTACTTGTGTGTCTACATCACAGATGACACCAGGCAGTTGTTACTAATCCACTTGAGGTGTACTTGTGTATCTACATCAGAGATGACACCACGCAGTTGTTACTAATCTACTTGAGGTGTACTTGTGTGTCTACATCACAGATGACACCACGCAGTTGTTACTAATCTACTACTTTATAAATTACTTTTTATCAAAGTTATGAACATTTTGTTGGGTTGTCTTTAATTTTATCATTAAGATTAATGTTCCACTCAATTGCATTTATTGTGCATGTCAATCAATGCATATTCTGTTACTTTTTTGGGTCTGTGACTTCCTATGTTCATGCCATATATTTATACCTTCTCTTTGAAGATTATTATATTGATAATACTGTCTGACTAATCTATCAATGTTTGTTTTGATTTTGTAGCAACATCTACAATGCCAGATGTTTGTATCAGTTGGTAAGTAAACACACTTACTGTTTGATTACCCGTAATTAAAATGAGCTGATGTCAGTTAAACATTTAATTACTGGGCATTTAATGTGGGCATTTAATGCTCATAATTATGTATATATATATATTTACATGTTTAGATCAAGACAGTATCCAGTTACATGAAATCAAATCATTTCGATATTTGTTTGTATACACTGGACTAACTGTTTATTCAAAATATTATTTTAAAATCACCTGGTCCATAATTATATGTGCTGTTCATAGTGTATGGGTGTTGTTTTCCAGAGTGCCCTATGCCAATTTACAGTTCACTTCCGCCAGGAAAACCAACAGATCTACATGTGACCAGGACCTATGGATACGACCCAGCAATACGTACACATGTCTGTGTTGCAGCTCTCAATATCACCTGGCGCGTTCCTAGTGATGGTTGGTTTACTTTTTTTTTAAATCAGAAAGTTGGTCGGTGTCTTCCTGGCATTACCACTGTTGTTGTTCTTTCACTCTTTGTCTCCATTGTCTCCACTGCCCGTCTCTTGACTCTCTGCAACTCTATCTTTCCCTCCACTTTCTACCCACTTTCACCAGGAATCTCTTATCCCATCTCTGTCGTGGTCACCCTCTTCTCCTTCATCCCATCACCATGAGGGAATCTCTTCTCCCATCTCTGTCGTGGTCATCTTCTTCTTCATCCCATCACCGTGAAGGAACCTCTTCTCCCATCTCTATCATGGTGATCCTCTTCTCCTTCATCCCATCACTCTAAGGGAATCTCTTCTCCTGTCTCTGTCATGGTCATCCTTTCCTCTTTCATCGTCTTCTCCTTCACCTCATAACTCTTAGGGAATCTCTTCTCCTATCTCTGTCATGGTCATCCTCTTCTCTTTCATACCATCACACTGAGGGCATCTCATCTCCCATCTCTGTCATGGTCATCTTACCTCCCAACTCTGTCATGGTCATTGTCTTCTCCTTCACCCCATAACTCTTAGGGAATCTCTTCTCCTATCTCTGTCATGGTCATCCCCTTCTCTTTCATCCCATCAGACTGAGGGAATCTCTTCTGCCATCTCTGTCATGGTCATCTCTTCTCCTATCTCTGTCATGGTCATCCTCTTCTCTTTCTTCCCATCACTCTGAGGGAATATCTTCTCCTAACTATGTTATGGTCATCTCATCTCCCATCTCTGTCATGGTCATTCTCTTCTCCTTCACCCCATAACTCTTAGGGAATCTCTTCTCCTATCTCTGTCATGGTCAACCTCTTCTCCTTCACCCCATCACTCTGAGAGAATCTCTTCTCCTATCTCTGTCATGGTCATCCTCTTCTCTTTCATCCCATTACTCTGAGGGAATCTCTTCTGCCATCTCTGTCATGGTCATCCTCTTCTCTTTCGTCCCATCACTCTGAGGGAATCTCTTCTACCATCTCTGTCATGGTCATCCTCTTCTCCTTCATCCCATCACTCTGAGGGAATCTCTTCTCCTATCTCTGTCATGGTCATCCTCTTCTCTTTCATCCCATAACTCTTAGGGAATCTGCTCGCTTGCATTCTTCATTAGCTGTTCCTCTTCCATTCGTTCCACATCTCCAGTCCACTTCCACCATCTCCAGTCCACTTCCACCATCTCCAGTCCACTTCACCATCTCCAGTCCACTTCCACCAACTCCAGTCCACTTCCACAATCTCCAGTCCACTTCCACCAACTCCAGTCCACTTCCACAATCTCCAGTCCACTTCCTCCATCTCCAGTCCACTTCCACCATATCCAGTCCACTTCCACCATCTCCTCTCCAGCTTCCTCCTGAATCTCTCCGTACAGATCTAGTAAATATATTGTAATTGCACAGACATGCATTCATGGTTGTACATAAATATGAATTAATTTATGTTACTCTTGTTACACTGTCTGTTAGTGTTTTGAGATTTATGCAGACTGGCTGACGTTGTGTAGTTGTAGCCATTGTAAATCATCACATAATTGATGACATTGAAATTGTGAACATGCACATTTTATGATTTTTGATATTGGGATAAGCATACCTACCTAACCACCCTTTTTTACCATTTAATTCACCCATAATAATAAGACCACAATTTCTGTAATTGACAGGTTTTATTGCATGTGTCACCCCATGTGTCTCACATCTTAAAACAGTACATTTGTACTTGATCACATCTACCTAAAATTGTGTTTTAAATAAACATAGCATGTATTTTTAATAAAACACATAAATGCAGTATATTTGTATATGATCTAACAGCTTGTTGAAGCCCATGTCTCCTGTCATGTCTCCTGTTATGTCTCCTGTCATGTCTCCTGTCATGTCCATGCAGCTTCCAGACTCTATGTGAAGGCCTTCCAGCTGCAAATATTAAGTCTAGATCAGTTGGGATGGAAGGAGTGCATCCTCTATAAACTCACTCAGGCCAACTGGACAGAGGATGACGAACAGGTGAATTGCCCAATCTTTTGGTCCTTCTTAAAGTTGCAGTCTAATATCACTGTACCAAAAATTTAAGTTTTGCAGAATCAAGACGCCCCATACAATGCATATCAATTTGTGTCAACAATATAAAGTTCCCATAAAAATATTGAATTTGAACGTAAAATGGTTAACAAATACAAACATTTTATAACAGTGAGTATCACCTTTATTCTAGCAAGGTGATTGCAAAAAACACACCAAATGCAGAATGTATCAGATGAGTATTTTGAGTGGCAGTGCAACTTTAAAGGACCCATGTTTCTAGGATCAAAGTCCATAAGGATAATCGACCATAAATCATAATCTACTGTTATATTGTTTCCAAGTGTGTTTACAAAATTACTAAATTTCTGACAATATTACAGTCACGCTGACAGTACTGATCATAGCCTTACGAACAACGAATCAAACCATTGTTCTGAGAAATAAACTATGTTTCTTTCTTCTCCACAGATTCAGTACTTTTACCAGTGTTTGACATTACCCCCGGGTGACTACGACATTGAGCTTGCCAGCCTTCCGTATCCGTTCAGTCGTGATGACACCAATTCATTCACACACACTAAATTTACAGTAGAGAAAGTGTATCCAGGTAAGTAAAATATTATTTGTGACATGCCCGTAGCAAATTATGTCCGTCTCAACATGATATTCAATGAGTTATACAGCAACTCACTCTCAGTTAAGCAGTTATCGCCTGTGTATTTACTCTACTACTAGGCACTCCCAAATTCATGTGCGTTTGATAGGTGAAATCTGCACAGGCAGCAATCTTCGTTTATCATGACCTTGTGTAGAAGCCCTTTAGTTCATTTATATTTCACTATAATACTATTATGTGTATTATTATATTGTAACATAGTTTACATTAATGGGAGAGGGTGGGGAAACAAGGGAATCTGATCAAACAAACCAAGTGCAACAGCTGCTGGTGTAGCAATTATTGCCCAATATGTGTTTGACCAATTTTAGTACCGACAAGGCAGTCTGGATCTACCAGACAATTTTCATTATTTTATTGATATTTCTTTTTAGCAGACTAGATGTTATTGAATTGAAATGCAAAGTTACACATTAGATTTCCTCTCATTGTCGTTACGAGTCGGCATATTTGGACACCGTATGTTTTCAGACACTCTAAAAATTGGCAAAAATAATAAGTTTTTTCTATAATATATGTATCCGAATACATACCGTCCATATTGACTATGTATTGGCACGCTGTATGTTTCGATACATCAACAAATATTTTTTGTACTGTACGGTTTTGGACCGTTGGACATTTTTAGGAATCCTTATACGTAGAGTGGTTAAACTTACAGCAATGTGTGTGTTGATGTGGCCAGGTGGTGACATGAATGTGTGACACATGTGACCTTGTTTCTAGGACATGATGGTTCGTGTGTGTTGCCCCCGCCTCGCACCCCGTCTACCACCCTTGAACCGAGGGTGACATTGTGGCCTCAGAAACCACAGGTGCCCCCTCACAAGCTCAATGTCACACTGGTACTGGTGGTGATTGGCGGATGTCTTCTCTTTGCCGCTCTCTCCACCTTGGTCTTCTTGTGGAGACGTCTCCGCTCACCAGGTGACTCTTTCGCTTCTCGAATATCTTTAGAAGTGAATCAGTTGAGTTGTGAGATGCAGTCAGGCAGACAACATCTCCCAAAGTAATTGTACGTGTATGACATTTGTTGGGAACAAATTTGAGTTTTTTCAAAATGCAAGTTAATCGAAACGTCCTCAACTGATTGGCAAACCTCGGAACAATCTTAGAAAACATTCATCATGTTATTAACAATCGATTTATGTCTGTCTATTATCTGGTATGAACCCTAACACTGTTAAAAACACTCAATGAGATCTTTTCCATTTGTTTCTATCTTAAAATCATTTACAGTAAAAACAAGCTGACCACCCAAATTTGTCTAGTGAACCCTTTATGTTATGACATTAGAAGCTCAGCTCCCGACAGGTCACGACCTTGCACAGAATTATCCGATCTTGCTATTTGGGATTTGAGTGACAGTGAACAAATGTTTGTAAACATGGAACTGTTGAATTCTTGAGTTGTTTCTGTTTCAGTATGAAATATATTGCTCATGGCTCCAAGATTCCATTAAAACATATTTATGCAATAAAAACAAATGGAAAGTTCACTTATATTTTTATTAAATTAATCAAACCTACCTACACATGTTCTTGTGATGGCTTGGTTATAGTCAGATTTGACCATCTTAGATGGCCTGCCATCAGCGTCACTGTTTTGTCTTGTTCTTCATTCAGACATTCATGATGACCAAGCACCAATCTGGAATAACGGGATGCCGCAGTCGGCACAGAACAACGCGTGCAACAATGAGCCTTGTACGTAGCTGCTGTCAATCACTTTAAATTCCATTGTATGTATCTGCTGTTAATGCAGTTAAATTCCATTATATGTATCTGCTGTTTATGCAGTTAAATTCCATTGTATGTATCTGCTGTTAATGCAGTTAAATTCCATTATATGTATCTGCTGTTAATGCAGTTAAATTCCATTATATGTATCTGCTGTTAATGCAGTTAAATTCCATTGTATGTATCTGCTGTTAATGCAGTTAAATTCCATTATATGTATCTGCTGTTTATGCAGTTAAATTCCATTGTATGTATCTGCTGTTAATGCAGTTAAATTCCATTATATGTATCTGCTGTTAATGCAGTTAAATTCCATTATATGTATCTGCTGTTTATGCAGTTAAATTCCATTGTATGTATCTGCTGTTAATGCAGTTAAATTCCATTATATGTATCTGCTGTTAATGCAGTTAAATTCCATATG
Organism: Paraescarpia echinospica; assembly: GCA_020002185.1. Taxonomy (NCBI): domain Eukaryota; kingdom Metazoa; phylum Annelida; class Polychaeta; order Sabellida; family Siboglinidae; genus Paraescarpia; species Paraescarpia echinospica. The sequence goes on along the minus strand of CM034531.1, from coordinate 1,672,932 downwards.
TATCTGCTGTTAATGCAGTTAAATTCCATTGTATGTATCTGCTGTTAATGCAGTTAAATTCCATTATATGTATCTGCTGTTTATGCTGTTAAATTCCATTGTATGTATCTGCTGTTAATGCAGTTAAATTCCATTATATGTATCTGCTGTTTATGCAGTTAAATTCCATTGTATGTATCTGCTGTTAATGCAGTTAAATTCCATTATATGTATCTGCTGTTAATGCAGTTAAATTCCATTATATGTATCTGCTGTTAATGCAGTTAAATTCCATTGTATGTATCTGCTGTTAATGCAGTTAAATTCCATTGTATGTATCTGCTGTTAATGCAGTTAAATTCCATTATATGTATCTGCTGTTTATGCAGTTAAATTCCTTTGTATGTATCTGCTGTTAATGCAGTTAAATTCCATTATATGTATCTGCTGTTAATGCAGTTAAATTCCTTTGTATGTATCTGCTGTTATTCCCGTTATATTCCTTTGTACAAGTCTGCAGTAAATCCCTCGATTTTTTTGTAAGTGTTATATATCCAATTATATTCCTTTGTACATATCTACTGTAAATGCATTGTTTTTCCTTTGTAAGTCCTGTAAAGCATTTTGTATTCCATCACAATTACTGTAAATAGTGTTAAATGTCTTTGCACACAGTACATATATTCTATAAATCTCTTTATTCTTTTATGTCTGTGTGAATAATTTGCTATTCCAGTGTGTCTGCTGTGTCTGCTGTGTCTGCTGTGTCTGCTGTGTCTCCTGTGTCTCCTGTGTCTCCTGTGTCTGCTGTGTCTCCTGTGTCTGCTGTGTCTCCTGTGTCTCCTGTGTCTGCTGTGTCTCCTGTGTCTCCTGTGTCTGCTGTGTCTCCTGTGTCTCCTGTGTCTCCTGTGTCTGCTGTGTCTGCTGTGTCTCCTGTGTCTCCTGTGTCTGCTGTGTCTCCTGTGTCTCCTGTGTCTGCTGTGTCTGCTGTGTCTCCTGTGTCTGCTGTGTCTCCTGTGTCTCCTGTGTCTCCTGTGTCTGCTGTGACTCCTGTGTCTGCTCTGTCTGCTGTGACTCCTGTGTCTCCTGTGTCTCCTGTGACTCCTGTGTCTCCTGTGTCTCCTGTGTCTCCTGTGACTCCTGTGTCTCCTGTGTCTCCTGTGTCTCCTGTGTCTCCTGTGTCTCCTGTGTCTACTGTGTGTTATTGCCACAAAGAAGCAGCCAAGCCACCAAATTGAAAAACATGAAACCTACAGATAAATAGTTACAAACATAAGACAACTGTGTTTTCTGTTTTGCAGACCGTGGCTTCCCAATCATTCCGCCATATTTGGATGCGACAAGTGTTTCATCGGATTACCTCAGGCAAGAGGCGGGAGATGTCAACCGTGTCTATCCGTACACTGTGTCCCGACTGCCTCCGTCGGAGAATGCCTGCGACGTGTTTGGTGGCTCCACCTGCTACGACCACAGCTCAGAGCTATGCTGTGATGGCTGTGGGGCGCAATTCGAAGGAGGGGTCAACCACGACGTCGCTTGCCCAGGGGTATTTTATGAGGGTGCTTTGGACCATTGTTCGGCTTGTTCTGCAGTGGGGTTTAAAGATGGGGTAAGGCAGGTTCCTCGGGTGGGGTATGGGGGTGATGTGAGTCCACGGGTAGTATATGGTGGTGGGGCAAGACCAAATCCAGGGGTGGAGTATGATGATGAGGTGGGTTCAGGGGAAGGGTACTTTGATGGGGCGGGGTCAGGCCCTAATGTATGGTATGATGGTGAGGAGTTTGACAAGTTGGGTCCTGTACTACATGGCCACAACAATTTAGAAATTGACCACCAGAGTGTCGGCAGAGGGCATGTGTAACACCAAGACAGGGTGAAACCATCAGCTACCAAAGAACATACCAATACTCACAGTGTTGTCGTTCTAATATGGTTTAGCATTGGATGATTCCTGTGTTTCCCATAAGACAAGAAACTACTCTCCCAGTTTGGTTAGGACGGGTGTTTTAATGGATATTCACAAATCAATGTAATTCCACATTTTGTGAAAGGGGAAGTCTCTTGCTAAATAACATGGTTTATTTCAATTAGTATCAACCATCAATGCTCTGAGATGACATCATATTCAGTTTAGGGAACACATAATGCACATCAAAGTATACAAACATTCAGAGGTGCTGGCAAAGTACTTGCAATTGCAGACATGCATATTTCTGTCAGAAGTATTTTTCCGTTAGTGGTCTATAATTCAGAATCTCATCTTTAGTCAAATGTTAATTGAATTATACATTTTCTACTGGAAATAGACATTCCATAATCTTGTGCTATTCGACTAATTGGATCATATTACAGTGTTTCATTACAAAATTTAATTGTGTACATATTCACTGCGGTTTTTACTTTGTTAATAATTGTTTTGTGCCAGATGAGTGCACTATAAGGATTATGGGGACAACTCTGTCTACCATTAATTGAATTAGTACCCCACCTTTCTACACAAATCTTACAATGCATATTTATAAATGTATCTAAATGCTCGGTATAAAAGTAATATACATACACTGCAGTATATACCGGTATATACGGTACTCATTTGCGAGATGCGTAAATCACTTGGTAGTCGCGTCTGCCGAGATGGCTGTAGCTAGGAACCCCAGAAAAAGGGCATACACCCCTGTACGCTTATTTGAACGCAAAATTTGACATATTTCTGACTTGGATGTTTTGCTAAGCGTACTGTATGCTTAATAAAACGAATATGGTAAGTTCACAGAGGTCGCTTGCTGTAAGGACTAATGATGTAGGTAACCTTCAAGGAACAACTTTGTTCCTCTACACCAGTTTATTTACTTATGGATGTACCAGTAAGGAACATTGAATATAAGGAAGAGCTTCACCAAGTCCTATCATGTTCCTCACACCAGGTGTCTGCTGTGTATAAGTATATTGTATAGATATACTGGTTTGTATGTATAATGTGAGTATAATATATATGTTAGGTATATAACACGTGAACAGGTTAATGTGAGAACAATATAATATGTGAACAGGATTATACATTACAGTGACGAGAATTTTACAAAAGAAGTTTTTATGGTGGATTTTACGTATCTAATTATACCAGATGCTTTGTTTTGTTTCTGGATGTAATAATACTTATAATGTACACATTTCCATTACATGTAAAATATGTTTTTATGCATGCATATTCTCGTGCACACATAGCTACGATAGGATATAGGTGGTGTGGGTGTACCACTGGTAGCGTAGAACACAGTATGAATGCTGTTAAAATGGCAATGTGTGAAATCTATTGCCAAATCTGAACAATATTGTCAACTGAACGTAATATCCAATTGATGTTTTTTAAAGAATCAAGTTTGACACTACATTTAAAAGCGATCGTTATGATGTTTGGGATTTTTCTGAAATAATCATTGTTGCCATAGGCGGATCCAAGGGAGGGCCTTATGAAATTGGCGTGCCTGCAGACCTTTTATAATGGGCCCGTGACTGTGCCCCCCAGACACTTTGAAATGGGCCTTCAGTTTCAAAGCACCCCATCTGCCGATGGTCACAGTCGAGCCAGGCAGGAGAAGCAATGAAAAAGAGGTGAAGATACTGCTGCGCAGCGACAACAAATTTCAACAGCACCCTTCCCAACCCCCGGTTTTCAATGTCGCCAGTCCAGCCGAGACAGCAGCTCAAGTTACGGCGGCACGGCAGCAACAAAATTACTACTACACCATTTGGTTCGGCCACCAGTGCGGGTTGTTGTGCCTCTCCCCCTAGACGCACGTTGTGGATCCGCCCCTGGTTGCGTAACACTTTAATCGAATATTGTCATTAATAAAAAATTACAGGCACAATGTATTACCTGAATTATGCTGTATTTGATATTACTAGAATGCCGGCAGAAATTGTTCAGTTTCTAAACAAACAATACACAAGGTTCAGATTTGTATTCAACCTTGCTACCAGTAAATACAAATTATTATTTTATACTTTGTTATCGATTTTAGAATGCTAAACTTGAATAAAGGTGCTGTTGTTTGCCCCCAATTGAATCCCATTTATATTAGAATAGGGACATTGTGTTACTAATTCCCTGTTGAATTAAACTTAAATATGTAAATAATTTAGAACATGGTGAACTAGCTTTTCTGGTAAATGTGGCCAGTTTGTTTGTAATGTGTGTACTTTTATAACATGTTTTATTTTTGCACAAGCGTGTCAATTTTGTTGTTTACACTGATGAATTGTGTATAGTATAATATGCTGCTGAAATAAATGACATTGCACGTACACATGTTGTATCGTTTTAATAAGACATTGACATCTGGTACACACTGGTACACACTGGTTCACACTGGTGAATACAATTTTAGTAGTTGTTTTACCAGTGTTGGTGAATCAGATAGACATACTTTTTATAACAATAGGATATGCAGAAAGATTGTTCAGTCTAAGTCAATACTCATTCTTTCTTGTCTGATAATTGATTAGCATCAGACTGAATCAATATGTGGCATCAGTTACATTTTCAAATGTGTCTTTTGTAATAACTTGCATTGTTCCCCCTGATATTAATTGGCCTTTTTGAGGAAAAATAAGAAGAGACAACAGCCTATTATTGATGTGTTTTATAAATGAGTTGATATATTTTATGACAAGTAAAATACTGAAGAGAACACATTTAGTAATGTTTAAAAGCCATAAAGGCCAAATTGTTTAAAAATTGCAGAAGTTACTAAATTTTAAAGAAAATTGTTTCCTTGCATATGAAATGGTGACATAAGAAACAATTCTTTATAAAGGTGTGAATGACTCATTTTGTCTGTCAACGAGAGCAAATTTGATGTTAACGAATCTGCTAGGTGGCGCTACTTGTTCAACATGTGACATCTGTCGCGGAGTTTACCTGCGAACATGTCCACAGGTAAGTAATGTCATTAATCTTACTGTTGTTTGTAATGCCAAGATAGCACACTTGAGCGTTTTAGATCCACCGGAATTCGACGCACATTACGTCATGGACTAATTTGTATGGCTATGCTAATGTGATGACATTGTGCGTGCACGTTTTGACGACGGTCAAACTGAAAGGATTGCTGAAACGTAGCTGTTAGTCGTTAGTGGCATTACTAATACGAAATTTTGACATATAACTTCCTTGTCTAAAGCTTGACTGAGGATATCAGTGTATGCAAACAAACATGTCACATTTATCGCAATAATATAAAGGCATTTCGTGACAATTGCCTGGATATATAACCGCCTGTGGTTTTGCGCTATAATAGAAAATGTTAAACTCCATCAAACTTGCCAAAGGTCACTTTACTTTAGTCTTTGATCTGTTCGTGTAATTATGTTGTTGTGTATAGGATCTAGCTATTGTGTGACAAGGCCCAATGGAAACTTGTACACGTCTACACGCGTGACATCATCTCAATTGGAATGGTCAAGGCAGAACCAGGAAGATGGAAAATATTACCAGTTATTAAACTCTACGGAATAGTCTAATTAAATGGCTAAATTCATATGATATTATAAAAGTTTTTATTTAATTAATATATAATTCAAGTCTGCAAAAATTCATACCTATCTAAACATTAAATTATGGTCCGATGTACAATGTCTACTATTTATTATAATGAAATATAATTAATATTTTGCTATATCTTTGCCATAAATATTACTACTAGTAGTAAAATGCATTGGTTCTAGTATATTGTCACTACAAGTCAAAGTTTTATCATTATTGATAGTAATTGATATTTCACTCACTCACTCTACTAAAAAATCCCAACTTCATATTTTTAGTCTAATGTATTAATTGCGCCCACCTCTAGTTAATATTTTTAAAATTAATCAGGTAATAAATGTATATATAATGTTGCATTGACAGATGTCACATGACAGACCCTAGTTGAAGAAGATGACACTGACCAGAAGGCATGTGTGGGTGGTGCTGGTCAGCCTGGTCAGTCTCCTCCGACTTGTCTCGTCCGGTGGCCCGGTCTGGTGTAACGCAGTCTGTGCTCAGCAGGTGGGTAGGGACCAGTCATTATTTGCAATGTAGATATTCCCAATTTGTGGTTGAAATCCCCATTTTTTTTTTTTTTTTTATTAGCCTTGGTTAAGCGGTTCTATTAAGGTTGAGTTCACCCTCAGCCAGATTAGAAAATATACCTTTATCAACCCAAACCTGCAGCTTGAAAGGTTTTACCTGAAACACACTGCACCTTCTTCATCTCATAACGGTTACTATTTGGTGTGATACTGGTGTGATGATCACAAAAAAACATTTAATTTTCAAACAAATCCGCCAAAATCTAAACGGTCTGTTTTATAGACAGGAAATCTGCAATGCGGCATGTTGGGGGATGTGTATGTGCTGTTTCCATTGGAAACTTTAATCAAAAGATTTATATAGTCTGATAATGTTGTTATCATGTTAAATATATTATAGTATATCTCAAACATCTTGACCAGAACACGTTTTGATGGACAGCATTTCATTAAAGTTGGACATAGACTCGATCACAGCCAGTGGCAAAAGATCAAGGAAACATGGACCAGCACGTGCAACAAAGTCCTGGGAAAGAAACTAATACCAACAGAAGGAGTGGATCTCTACGGACATTATCAACAAAGCACAAGTGAGGAAGGAAAAGAAAGGTGCAATTAACAACAGCCGAACCAGAGCAGAGAAAGCAGCAGCCCAGGAACAGTATGCAGAGGCAAACAGAGCGGTCAAGAAAACAGGCAAAAAACTTCATTGATGGCCTTGCCAAGAAAGCAGAGGATGCAGCAGCCCAAAGGAACATGAAACAACTGTATGACACAACAAGAACGTTAGCAGGAGAGTACAAGCACACAGACAGGCCAATCAAAGACAAGTGACGAAGATCAGATAAATAGATGGAGGGAATATTTTGATGAACTGCTGAACCAACCACCACCACAGAACCCACCAGATAACCCCCAGCTGAAGAACTACTCCAGGTAAACTGCGAAAAACCAAGCAAGGCAAAGATCGACAAAGCCATTCATCACCTGAAGAGAGGGAAAGCTTCCGGCCCAGATGAAATTCCTGCCAGGGCAATCAAAACAGACATGCATACCTCCACAGAGATGCTGCATGATCTGATTGGGAAGATGGATAGAAGGATACCTGGTGAAACTCCCAAAGATAGAAGACCTGCAGGAATGCAAGAACTAAACAGGGATACTGCTCCTGTCAGTGCCCGGAAAGATCCTCAACAGAGTCATCTCGGACAGACTGAAAACAGCAGTGGATGGCAGACTCAGAGATCACCTGGCAGGCTTCCGTAAAGATAGATCATGCACCGACGAAATAGCTACACTCCGAATCATAGTTGAACAATCAACAGAATGGGACTCATTCCTGTACATAAACTTTGTAGACTATGAGACAACATTTGATAGCCTCAACAGGGCGATGCTGTGGAAGCTCTTGTGACACTAATTAGAGAAATTCTGCTACCGTGAATCACACAGCTAACCAGAATAACAGATCATTCTGCTACCGTGAATCACACAGCTAACCAGAATAACAGATCATTCTGCTACCGTGAATCACACAGCTAACCAGAATAACAGATCATTCTGCAACTAATTGATCATATTAATATATATCGACCTTTAAAGTACATAACAAAATTACAATTTCAGGAAACCTGTTTGTAGATATCACAGACCACTTATCTAACTTGATCATTAAGAAAGGTACATCTAAAGCTAAAGACACTAGAGACAGACACAAAGTGAGAATTGTTAGTGAACGTAATATATTAAGTTTTACCCATGAACTGGAGAATATAAACTGGGAAAATGTGATGACCTGTAAGGATACAGATGAATGGTTATGATATGTTTGCAACCAGATATGACCAAATATTCAGTTAATGTTTCCCACTGACTAGGATCTCAAATAAATGCTGCTAGAACAAAATGGATGACTAAAGGCATACAAAATAGTATTAGCATAAAAACTCTGTTATGTAAGAAATATATGAACAGACCAAATGAAAACAATAAAAAACAATATATTACAGCTATCATACGGCAGGCTGAGAAAGAATATTACAGTAATTTACTATTAGAAACAAAGCATTCTACCATAGAGTTATTGAAAATATAGACTTGTTAATAAGGCTAAACGGAACAGTCCGTTTTCCATTAAAAAGTTGGTCGTCAATGACATTGAATTAAAAGACAATGTAAGTATCGCTAATGAAATGAACAATGCGACAGTTGGTAAAGAAATGTCAAAATCAAATAATCATGGAAATGAATTTATGCAATTTCTAAGTGACCAGATAAACAATACTATGTTTCTTGCACCAGTTTGATACTAGAGAAATTTATTTCTCTGATACAAAGTAACTACGAAGGCATGGCATGTAAGGTCATTCATGCAGGACAACTCACAGACTCATTTATGGTGAAGACAGGAGTGGGGCAAGGTTGCCTTCTGTCACCATTCCTCTACCTGATTGTCATAAATTGGATTATAAAAAAGACAACAGAAAACAGAAGAAATGGTATCCAGTGAACACCTTGGAGCCAGTTGGAGGACCTGGACTTTGCAGATGACTTCGCTCTCCTGTCCCACAGTCACCAACAGATGACTTCGCTCTCCTGTCCCACAGTCACCAACAGATGACTTCGCTCTCCTGTCCCACAGTCACCAACAGATGACTTCGCTCTCCTGTCCCACAGTCACCAACAGATGACTTCGCTCTCCTGTCCCACAGTCACCAACAGATGCAGGAGAAAACAGAGCTTCTAAACACAGATAGGACTCAACATCAACAGAAGCAAGGCAAAGATCATAACAACCAACACAAAGAATAACAGCTCAGTCATATTAGGAGGGGAACCACTGGAAGAAACTGACTCCTTCACATACCCGGGAAGCTTAATGAACAAGAGTGGAGGCCCAGAAGAAGACGTCAAAGCAGGGACACAAAAAGCAAGAGTGGCATTTCTCATTTTGAGAAACATTTGTAAGGCAAAATAAATCAAGCTTAACACCAAATTGAGGATATTCAACTCACATGTCAAGTCAGTGTTACTCTATGGCTCGGAGATATGGCGAATTACACAGAAAACACTAAAAAGATTACAGACTTTCATCAACAAATGCCTGCACAGAATCATACACCTGAAGTGGTCAGACAAGGTACCCAACACTGCACTATAGGAATGGACCAAACAACTACAAGTAGAAAAGGAAAAGTAGAGGTGGTTAGGACATGCACTGAGGAAACCTGCAACAAACATCACATGACAAGCAACTACATGGAACCCCCCAGGGAAGAGAAGAAGAGGAAGGCCGAGAAACACCTGGCAGAGAGACATGGAAAGCGAAAGAAAGCAGATGGGAAAAAACGTGGAAAGAAATTGAGAAAATGGCATCAAACCGACGACAGAGGACCATGGTCAATGGTCTATGTTCCCAGAGAGCAAAAAGGCCTAAGTTAGTAAATAAGTAGTTCATTAAAGTTGCATTCTGAGTTAAATTACCATTTTATATTTTTTTAAAGAAAGTGTTTGCACTACAAGAGCAGTATTTACTGATTGAACATGTTGCTACTAATGTCACTTTGGCATTTGATATGTTATTCAATAAATTATGCTTTTACAAAATCACTTTTTTTCCAGGTCCTGCCAGCAGAATAATACATGTACAGCTAGCAGATATCACATTTTGTCTTTTGCAACATTTTGTCTTAAAATTAGAAGTGAAACAAAGTTTACTGGTACATGGATTTGAGCATAGTGTTATATAGTGTATGGTGCATGCTGATTCACTGGAAATTTGTATTTAAAAGATGAACAATCTGAGAATGCAACCACAATATCATGTTTGTACTGCATGCTGATTGACAAAGGTCAATAAACATATATAACAGCTCAATTACATTTTTAATGGAGTTCTTTTTATAAAAAAAAAAACTGGGTGGACAAGATATTAGAATAGATCTAGAGTATATGATGAGACATGAGTTTACTGTAAAAGATCTAACATATTGTGTACCTCTAATGATTCCTGTCATTTCACCTTTGAACAATCCAGAGAGAAATGGCTGCGCCGATTTTGAAGGACTGCTTAAGCCAGTTAAGGAGTCAGTATAAAATGCCACATTATATTCTAGGTAGTTATGACACAGGAAAATTCTGATGATGTGAATTCATTTTTGATTTTTAATGAAAATGTCACAAAATGCTTGTGATACATTTTCTTTTATTTGTTAACACTTTGCAACACGATAGTTATTTTTACAACATTAATAATAAAATTGTAAATGAGGGACTTTAACAAAGGGTATTATCATGTTATCATAACTTCAGTTTAGTATCAAGTTTATAAATAATGTAATGGCTTAATTTCCAGCCTGATCAGCCATGCAAAGTCGTAATCAACAAAGGTAAGAAGACATCTTAAGTAATAACATATTGATTGAAATTTATGTTTATTTTTTCTCACACCTGTTACAGTATATAATTTATGTGCAAAACTAAAAACCCTTATTATTGTAGTTGTGATACACAACCATTCTGGATTGAACTTGTCAAAATAGCTAAGCATGTGTTGCACCAAAGTAAAATATATTGAACATTTTATTAATTATATTCATTTAGTGGTTATAATGATAATGTAATATTATAATAATAATACATTCAACTTGTACTTATGATATGTAATTGTGCAGTTAAATGGAACAGAAGGAAGTCACATGCTATTTGGGTTTATGTTTTTAGAGTGTCCAACAGATATGAAATCTTCAGACAGGTCGCCAGCACCACCTAGTGATCTTCAGGTTCAAACAACTTAACAAAGACCAGCGATGACAACTTGACTCTGTCATTCGTCGTCTCGTGGGGTGTCCCCAGTGACTGTAAGTAGATGCCATGTAGCAGTCTATTATTATTACAAGGTTTTAAAGTTTACCATAGTGTACATATATTATTTTTAAATTTACTAATTAAAGATTAATAATCATAATATAATAATTAGGTTCTCATGTTTTCTTGATTAAGTTTTCCATTGTTAGTGCAACATAAGGCATTATAATGGTAAACATTCCGTGTTTCACATTAAATCACTATACCGTAGGTGTAGGTACATCATTATACGCAGTGCACTATAGGGCACTAATGGTAAATGTCCCAACACATGCAGTGCACTATAGGGCACTAATGGTAAATGTCCCAACACATGCAGTGCACTATGGAGTAGTAATGGTAGGTGCTCCAACATCAGTGAACCTTAAATAAATAATGATAATGATCATCACTGCTCATTAAGTCGCTACAATGTACCAGGAAGTGTCACATATCATTGGTGCATCTTTTAACAAGATTTAACAAGATTGCCATCCAGAGAATTAACTCTAGATGGCAGGTGGACAAGGAAGCCCTTTGGCTTATCTAGAGTCCAACCCTTTTATCTACATATATCCAGCCCTTCTGAGGTATGTGTCGATTTTATTTTTAAACATATTCACACTACTAGCACCCACACAATCATCAGATAATCTGTTCCATTCATTCACAGTCCTTTGTGAAAATGAGAACTTTCTCACGTCTAATCTACACTGCTCCTTTACTAATGTAACTTCATGTCCTCTAGTCTTTCTATCTTTCTTAACTGAAAAAAACATATTTCTATCAATATTTTCATAACCATTCAATATTTTAAACACTTCTATCTGATCTCCTCTCAATCTCCTGGTCTCTAGTGTTGTTAAACCACATTCTTTTAGGCGTTTTTCATAACTAAGATCCCTCAGTTTTGGTATCATTTTAGTCGCTCTCCTCTGTACTCTTTCTAGCATATCTATGTCCTTCTTGCGGTATGGCCTCCACGCTTGTATACAATATTCTAAATGAGGCCTAACTATTGTTTTGTACAGTGGTATTATTAGTTCTTTTTCTTTATATGCTATATTTCGCCTAATCAATCCAAGGATTTGATTTCCCTTTGAAGCTGCAATTCCACACTGCTCTGAAACCTTCATGTCAGCACTAATTGTCAGCCCTAAGTCTTTTTCTTTTACAGTAGTACTTAGTACAGTTCCCCCCATTGTATATTCTACATATTCGTTCCCATATCCTGTGTGGAGGCATTTACATTTCCCAAAATTGAACAACATTTGCCACTTTTCAGACCATTTGATCAACCTGTCAAGATCATCTTGTAAATGCTGTCTATCGCCATCACTTTCAATCCTTCTAAACACTTTTGTATCATCTGCAAATTTCAACACCTTGCTAGCTATATCATCGTCCAAATCGTTTATATATATTAAGAATAATATAGGTCCCAGTACTGATCCCTGTGGAACCCCACTCAAAACTGATTTCCAGTTTGAAGCCTCCCCATCAACAACTACCCGTTGTCTTCTGTCAATCAGCCATTTTTCTATCCAGTTAATTATACCATTTCCTATGCCATGGGCTTTAGTTTAAGCAGTAATCTCTGATGTGGCACTTTGTCGAAAGCTTTTTGAAAATCTAAGTAGATGATATCTACTGGTGATCCATCATCTACCCACTTAGTGATATCTTCCAAAAAACATAACATATTTGTTAAGCATGACCTCGCTTTTAGAAACCCATGTTGAGATGGGTTTATCAAGTTATGTTTAACAAGAAAATCCACCATGTGATCTTTAATTAGTCTTTCTAATAATTTACAAATCACTGATGTTAAACTCACTGGTCTATAGTTCTCTGACTTGTTTCTCGAACCTTTTTTAAATAACGGTATAATGTTTGCTTCTTTCCATTCTAAAGGAACCACTCCCTCTTCTAATGACAAGTTGAAAACTGTTGCAAGCGGTATGCTAATTTGTTCTACAATTTCCACTAGTAGTTTGGGTGGAATACCATCCACTCCATGTGATTTATTTTCCTTCATAGCCCTAATTTTCTTAGCTACCATTTCTGGGGTTACAATTAACTGTCTTAAATAGTCTGATTCTGCCCCCTTGATCTTATGTGTCTAGAGGTATGAACCATCTTGAAGACACTTATTCCGTTATCAAACAAAATCAGAAATCTGCAGATTTCTATAGAAATTCTATAGAATTCTATAGTACAAAATATATTGTTAAAAATGAATGAAAAACCTGTGGAATAATCTGTAGATCTTAGAGAAAAATCATAGATTACTATACATTCTACAGCATTCTGTTGTACTAAATATTCTGTAGAAAACCTTCCAGAATAATCAATAATAGTTTTTGCTAAGGGTTATGTTTTAGAATTGCAATCGGGGTGGGGTAGTTGATGAGGGGCACTTATCATTTATAGTGTCATAATGTGCACTGTCGCTGGTGCAATGACCACTAGTGACTTGCTGTCAATTTGTTTGTTTTACTTTGCACTATGTATTTAGTTTTAAAATACGATAATTTTATTTCAGCATCGCTAAAATACCTAAAAGGATTCCAACTACAAATCAGAGAGATTGATGGAAGATGGCGCCAGTGTCTACACTTTGACCTGTCGTCCGCCAGTTGGAAACACCAGGATCAATTAAGCAAGGTGACACAAAATGCAAGTTTCTATCTTGTAACCCACTATTGTGTTTGTAAGATAGCATGATAGGTGGATAATGTTTATAAACATTCTTAGAAGATGCCTATTGGCATTCATGTTCTACCAAAACAAAAGAAAAAAATTAAACAGAAAATGGTCATCAAATTATATTTTAGTGTGGTGCATTAGAAGATATTTATCAGCCAATAGGCTAAGACACAGACACATATATTTTATACTACGTAAATGCTATTATTGTCAAATCAACTGCACTATCTACATTTAATTTCTACCAATGGTTGTGTTTGTTTCTGGCAGCTGCGCTACTACTACAACTGTTTCACCAATATGGAGCAGACGAGCATGGACTTCAGCATCCAGGTGACAAGTCTTCCCAGGCCAGTGGCTGGAGTCTTGTACCCGGGAGTCAACCGTCTCTTCACTGTCATCCCTGTCTTACCTGGTAAGACAAACTATTAGAAGCCTGCTGAGAAACAGAACTAGCAGTTTTTAAAATCTGGTCATAATAAATCATGATGACACCTGTTGAAGAAAGTTTGTCAGTTGCGTTACCTGACATCAGACAGTGGTAATTATTAGCAGGAAGTTTGTTAGTTGCGTTACTTGACATCAGACAGTGGTAATTATTAGTAGGAAGTTTGTCAGTTGGGTTACCTGACATCAGACAGTGGTAATTATTAGCAGGAAGTTTGTCAGTTGCGTTACATGACATCAGACAGTGGTAATTATTAGCAGGAAGTTTGTCAGTTGGGTTACCTGACATCAGACAGTGGTCATTATTAGCAGGAAGTTTGTCAGTTGTGTTACCTGACATCAGACAGTGGTAGTTATTAGCAGGGAGTTTGTCAGTTGTGTTACCTGACATCAGACAGTGGTAATTATTAGCAGGCAGTTTGTCAGTTGTGTTACCTGACATCAGACAGTGGTAATTATTAGCAGGAAGTTTGTCAGTTGTGTTACCTGACATCAGACAGTGGTAGTTATTAGCAGGAAATTTGTCAGTTTGGTTACCTGACATCTGACAGTGGTAATTATTAGCAGGAAGTTGTCTGCTGCATTATCTGACATCAGATAGTGGTAATTATTAGCAGGAAGTTTGTTAGTTGCGTTACCTGACATCAGGTAGTGATAGTTATTAGCAGGAAGTTTGTCAGTTGTGTTACCTGAAATCAGACGGTGGTAATCACTAGTAGGAAGTTGTCAGTTGCGTTATCTGACATCAGACAGTGGTAATTATTAGCAGGAAGTTTGTCAGTGATGTTACCTGACATTAAACAGTGGTAATTATTAGCAGGAAGTTTGTCAGTTGCGTTACATGACATCAGACAGTGGTAATTGTTAGCAGGAAGTTTGTCAGTTGGGTTACCTGACATCTGACAGTGGTAATTATTAGCAGGAAGTTTGTCAGTTGGGTTACCTGACATCAGACAGTGGTAATTATTAGCAGGAAGTTTGTCAGTTGTGTTACCTGACATCAGGCAGTGGTAATTATTAGCAGGAAATTTGTCAGTTGGGTTACCTGACATCAGACAGTGTAAATTATTAGCAGGAAGTTTTCAGTTGCATTACTTGACATCAGACAGTGGAAATTATTAGCAGGAAGTTAGCTCAATCCATTCTACTCTGTACCAATTTGCGGTCAGGGCTGTGGGAACCGTCTAGATTTAACAAGATTGCCGTCCAGGGCTATAAGCTCCAGAAGGCATGTGGACAAGGAAACCTTTGGCTTTGGCTTATCGAGCGTCCAACAATTTTCCAGATCTTCTCTCCCTACAATGCTTGCCCACATGTCTACAAAGCCAACTCCTTCCTCCATACATAACTTCTGTACCAGTGTGTTGATGGCCAGTCTTCTGCAATTCTTGTAGTATTGTTCTGTGCCACCCATTACCGGCAGTATACCCGATAACACAATCTGTCCAATGCGTGCCTCTTTCAGTGTGCAGACCAGTCTCCTATATTTATCAATGATAACATCAAAGGTAAAGGTTGTGATGCGTGCTTCTTTTTTGCAATAATGGCTGTTTATAATTGAAAATTGTATTTATAATTTGAACATTCAGTGTATGCAACATTCAAATTGCAAACGTTCTTTCAGTATTGCACATAGTTATTCTAGTTTTTTTAATATTATATTAAAAACAAAGAACAGACATTGTTCTGAAATGGCAAGGCTGCACATTTTTGTGTGATGTGTAATTGCAACCTTTGCACCATCAAGGCCAGAATTTTACCATTAGCTATGAATAGGGTAACTACAAATAAATACTAAAAAAGGCAGAAAATCATTTTTAAATATTGAGAGGTATTTTGAAAATGGATTTTTAAGGATGAAGTTTGAACTGAACATTTCATATAATGCCCTATGAGAATGTGAATAATTTTTTTAATATGATTTTCTTCAATCTTAGAGAGCATTCTCGTCATTATATTTTGTATTATATGTTATCATCAGAGTGAAATGCAGAGTTTCTTCATTCAACTGAGAATACCGACAGAAAATGACTTTGAATGGTGAATACTCATTTCATGATTGTGTCTCTCGTCTTGGCCAGTGCACTTAAATAGACCATTGTGTAAATGTGTTCCAGGCAGTGATGGTAGTTCATCCCTCTGGAGCCCGGAGATGATCAGTGTGTACAACGACTCTTGCAATAGTGGAGTACAGGTGACCTTCACACAGGCTCCTACTAACTTTCATTTCACAGAATACGATGCATTCCTTGTTCGAGATCAGAAAGTCGTGCAAGAAAACACAGTGAAGGTCAGTATTCGTGTGATTTACAAAGTCGTGCTCAATTACAAAGACTTCATTACAAAGACATCATTACAAAGACATCATTACAAAGACTTCATTACAAAGACTTCATTACACACATTATATAAAAAAGCATAGCCTACCTCTAATAACAGTTTTATTTTGGTCGCAGAAAACGTATCTTAGTCAGCTATAAAACTGGAATTGAGAATTTCTGTTGTATATATTTTCAGGCAAGAGGCGACAATGCGACAGTCATAACAATGTTCACAGGCTTGGAACCAGGAAAATATCACGTTGAGGTGAGACATTGTTCTTAGACTGACAACTAGCAGTTTTGCAAGCATGGTGAATGTGAGAGCTTGGGACCACACCATAGATAGCTTTTGCAATTTGCTATTTAATTCTCTCAGAATTACTGAAACAACTTAAATAGTGATGATTCCAATTATACTTTTTAACCTCTTTAAATTTTGGTTATCAGCAGAATGCTTATGATATGTTGGAAATGCTACTTTTTAATGTTTCTTAATTAATTCTAAGTACTGGGCATTTGGGATTCCTTTTCATTTGATAGCATTTGCAATCGTAAGATCTAATAAGTATCATGGCATAATTAAAAATGTGATTTTCATGCACAAATCTCTTTGGAGAAAGAAAAATACCCTCACTAAACTGCTACACTGGAGTAATGGGCAGTTGAGAATATCTTTAAAAATGTTTGTGAGATCCGTTTTTTAACAGACTGCTAAGAAATGTACACATTGTTGCAAAGTAGACAGCCTTAGATGGAACAGTTACTTCCATTGTTCACAAGCGAATCTATTCAAACAAACGTATTTCTGAGCATGAAGGCAAGTGGATAAGTGCACACAATTAATTTCCTGCACTGGTAATGCGAATATATTAAGGACAATACCATCAGAACTGTCAACAGATTTATAGATATTTGACAAGGATACTGTGCTTGACACTAGACATCTCGTTCACAGGTGGCGCCAAAGGACACTCACCGCTTCTCATCAGATAAATGTCTCTGCAAAAGGGTAATAAAAAGAGGCCAGTCAGAATGTGCTACCTGTATTCTAACCATATCTCCTTTGTTTACTATTCATGGTAAGTGCCACGACCATATTATTCTCTGTTATGGTATTTCTTGGTTGGCTTAAACAAGATACTCATTCCTCTGCACTGGGGTCTGTTTCCTATGAATAACTACATAACGTTTCCGAAGAGGAAACTCACAACAAAACAATTGCACAGAGAACAATGCACATATGTTTTCAATTGTTTTGACCTAAGTATTTAGTTCATTCCCTTTTCCTCACAAACTTACCATGACCTCGTTAGTCAAGGTTCCACTTAAATGCCTATTGAGAACAATAGTAATTCATCGTTATTAAAGCACTGAACTTGCCACAACATTTGTTTCAATGTGACGGTTTTGCTTTACTATATGTCAATGTTTCAAAATATTTTAGATTAATTCCCTCCCTCTGCCAAGACTGTTTTTGAAGTATTGTTACACAATGCTTGACAGAGAACCATACTGCGTGTCATGTGACGTCACCGCCCTCCAGTGGCAAGGTGATAGTCATCATCATTGGCGTCACTTTCGGAGTTGTCTTCTGCATCATTCTAGCTGCTGCCGTTGTGTTTTACTTCAAACAGAGAAAAGGTACTGTGCAAGTCACAACCCGATTTGCAAAATAACCCATGGCTGCGTCTCACCAATCCATTGTTATTTATTATGATTATGCTATCTTTCGAGCATTGTAAGTGCATCACCTCCCAGGTGCTGAGTTTCACTCACCTTTTTAGTTAATTCATTCGTTTCCTTTGATCAATGGCTTCTGATCTAACGATTCGCAATGAATTTAGAAAAACAAAAAATGTTTAGTTTTATTTACTTACAGGTTTGCAAGATGCTTATCTCCACGTTGTTAAGGGTGGACATTGTGAGAGGTGAACAACTCGTCAGAGAGGGCGCCACACACACATACACACATACAAACACGCCGGTACGCACACACATAAACGCACGCAAGCACACACACACACAAACATACGCACGCACACACACACACACGCACACACATAAACACACACATTCACATATTCAGAGAGTACAGTCCTCACTCCCCTCATTCTCTCCCTAGCTACCCCGCCATTCCTTCCCTTGCCACCACGCTATCTCTCACTTGCATGCCAACTCCCGTCTCTCCCTAGCCACCCCGCCATTCCTTCCCTTGCCACCTCGCTCTCTCTCTCACTTGCATGCCAACTCCCGTCTCTCCCTAGCCACCCCGCCATTCCTTCCCTTGCCACCACGCTCTCTCTCATTTGCATGCCAACTCCCATCTCTCCCTAGCCACACCGCCATTCCTTCCCTTGCCACCTCACTCTCTCACTTGCATGCCAACTCCCGTCTCTCTGCTCCAGTGCGTTGCCAGGGAAACCGTTTGGTGGAAACCATGGAACATAGTGTCGGTTTGGAAGCAAACAACAACGTGGAACCTCTCTCAGAAGGTATGACTTATTAACAGCCGTCTCACTATAATACGACTAAGTTCACCTGTTTGTATTGAATTTACGTAATTCTTAATCTCATTTCAACAAAACACTGTATTCATGAATATATTGATATCAATCATCCATTTATAAATATCTTTTCAAGGCTATATCTACATAATACACATTAATTTTCACCAGAACAACAATAAACGTTACACGAGATCTGGCTGTTTTCGTTCTATCGTGTGATCTTGTTGCTTCTCCGTGCAATGCGTGTTATAACAACACAAGACATCTGCGTGTTGCAGGGACGGTGCCGACGAGAAAGAGAGTGCTCCTACTTGATGTCGGCGGCTACAAGCTGCACAGATACGTCGTCGACTGTCTGGCTGAGTACCTGGTGACGAGAGGTCACTGCGACGTCCAGTCTGCCCATAGCTGCGTGCCAGACATCCGTGGCGACCCAGTCATGTGGCTTAGTGCCGAGATGAACAAGTCGGACAAGATCGTGTTGGTGCATTCGGAGGGCGCCCACCACGCGGTGCAGGCCGACCTCGACCCGACGCACCACCGGCGACCAGACGTCAGTCCGTCCACCAAGCTCCTCCTGGTCGCCTTTCATCTGCTCGTCAAGTGCCGCGGCGCCGGGGACGAGGGTGGGTGGCTGGCCAAGCTGGTCGTTGTCCGGTTCCCGTACACCGACGAGCTGCGACACCCGTTGCCTGTACTCGACACCGAGCGGCAGTACACGCTCACGGACGACATGTGTCGCTTTCTGAGCAACGTGCACAACAAGAACGTGCGCCTGGAGTGTGAGACTGACGCTCAACTGGAGACGGCGATAGAGAATATGGTCGCTCACGTCCAGAAGTATCCCGACTGGTTCCACTTGTGCGGCGAGCTCCCGGTGGCGAACACGCTCGACGCGATCCAGATGGTCCAGTTGCAGCGCGGTGCTGCCGGCAAGTCGTATACCAATGTGCCACGCTCCTTCTGTTGCGCCGTCAACAGCGCTCCTCGGCGAGAAGCAACGGAAAACGAGTCCAAGTCTTGGATCCCGCCCGACAGCTGCTCTCAGGACCTAAGCATCAGCAGCGAGCAGATTCGAGATAACATCAACCAGATCAACTCGGAGGATACCTTCAACCACGGGCCCCGGCTGCACAGTCTGTCGCTGCTGTCATACCCCGAAAGCACCACGGTGCCAAAGGAGTTTCAACTGAACACGGACAGTCTGGACGCCAGTGAAGGGGACTATATCTGTGTATAGACGTCTGGCAACGTCACGAGTTATCGTCTGCGTTGTTTCTGGCAATGTAGCGAGGCGCCGTGGTGTTGGGTTAAGAGCATTACATCACAATCGAGAGAACCCGGGTTCGAATGTTTTGATGCTGTTTCGAAGCTTGGATAATTTCGTTCACTCACCGGTGCCGCAGTTCTCCCAGCTGTGTAAATGTGTACATGGCTACACACAGTAGCGGATGTAATGTGCAGGCCCTACGAATACTAATGACGTCGTAGGTTAATGCTTCCCAGAGAAGGTAGGGATGATATTCGGATAAACAGGTCTGCCAGAGGTGAAGCGGTCACAAGGACTGGAAACCGCGCTATGATAGACCGTATCTGTTTACTTTACAATTGTAAATTTACACTTCACATACTCGAGTAGCAGTGGTTTCCAAAGATTGCCTTTACCAGGGTATTCATTAAAAATAAAACTGTAACTCTAAATCACAATACATATCAGACAAAATGGATTATTCTTAGCTAAAGTATTATGCTAAGGTATTCAAGAATCTCGATGCCGTGTTATGATATTATAAGGTATGTTTATATTTGTTGATATTTCTTCTACTTACTACTATATTTGCACTTGTTTTTATTATATATATATATACGTGACTTGTTTATGTGTGTATCTACTTAATTGTATATGTGTGTATACAGTACTATACACACACACACACACAATGTATGTGTGATTTTATCTACTAGTATGCGTTTTTAGCAAATTATGTTGTTTTAATGTTTACGTACAGGGGTGCACCTTACAACAAAGATTTGTTGAAGCAACAACTTCGAAACTGTTAAGGAGACGTATGCAGTTACTATAGAGACCTTTGTGTGTATGTGTCACTGTTTTGTGTGACTTCGTTATTCAATAAACTATATACTTACTACACACGTTGACAATAGTAAGGTGACGGTCGACACAAGCAATGTATTCTAATGCATTTAATCGTGAACTTATAACATACTTTACGGGCGGAGTCGTTGAGATTATCAAACGGTAGGCAGTATATCAGGTCCATTCATCCTCGCGCGCTGCTGTTGATTACGTCAGTGCCAGCCAGCAGTACCCCCTGGCTGATCGCTTTGCGAAACCCTGAATTTAAACTCAGCCTATGAAATCGCTCACTAGATCAGTGGATGTCGGCAGGTCAGGTGGTCATAACAAAAGTAATTTCAACCAACCAGGGCTCGTGTTATATGCAATGTTTAGGAAGTAGAAGCAATTATTCGAATACACAATACCGCTCAACTGCTCATGCTAATGGGCGAACGGGTCATTATATATTGGGATTCCCAGAAGTCGTTTATCCGTCTTCAAATTGGGGCGGGTATTTGCGCTGTTCTCACGGGTGATGTAGTCGCGACTGGTGAAGTCAATTACTATTTTGCCTCGGCTAACTTCCGCACTTCGCGTAGGGGATCAGCCAGAGCAAACAGCCCTGGCTTACGAGGATGGGTCCATTGTCAGGAATTTTAAATGGTTTGGGTCCACCTTCACTGTAGACAGCATAACGTTAATAAAAAAAACGTACTTAACGTATTTCTTGAAAGGAGCCAGTCAGTTCCTCTACGCGGAATTAGCGGGCGTAGTAATTTGTAACAGGATGTCTATTGTACTGCACGAGGAAATTGGAACATTGTTGAATATCAGAGGTATTGCAGTTAACTCAGCCCGATGCGGCCGTATTGTCAATAAAGCTTGTTTTGAAACTGTATGTTTTGTTCCCGGGTCGTACCTTCCAAATTGCGAACCTCATTACAGACTTGCTAAACACTATTTGGCGGGCGGTATACATAGTTAGTGTAGTCTTACGAACATTACATTAATTAATAAATGAAAAATTAGGAACGACTGCTCACTGCCTTTAAACAAACCAGCATGTTGGCAATAAATCAGCGACCCCAGAAAGAGACGTGCAACATGTCCGCGGAGAGGTTAACAAATGACCAATTAACACACGTAACGCCACCAACTGTCAAACGGTTCACCATCGTATGCATTTTCGGATAGGTAAGAAATGCATCAAATTCGATAAAGGCCTTTTACAAAGTGTTCAGCATCAGTAAAACACATTTAGATGGTCGACGTGTTAGTACGGGTATTCGTGCGTGGTTTGTACTATACTGTACCATATAAAATGTGTTTTAGAGAACCAGTAAAAAGTTTGAGAGTCGACTCAGACGTGTTGATGAAGGGTGCCTCAGACGGACCCTGAAGGTACGATGATAACAGCATGTGACAAACAAGAACATCTCAGAACGTATCAACAACATTGTTCATGGAGTGATACAAAGAAGGTGGATATGGCCTGGTCATGTTTTCCGCATGGACAGAAGTACGCTACAAAATGCCGCTCAACTAATGTAGTGGACATCACCAGGAAATAGGAAAACAATTTACCACTGGGCACGTGGAGAAGAACCGCAGAAGAGGAAGTGACGTTGGCCGGGGAAACCTGAAATTAACTGAACTGGCTCACCCAAGACCGTTCTGGCTAGAAAACATTCTTTGACGCGGTGTGCTCATTTGGGAGGGCCACACGTTGTAGGAGTAAAATCAAGAAACAATGACGTATAATTTTACACAATTCTCGTTTTACCGCAACGACTCACGGCTGTAGGTACTAGGTACATGCACTTAACTTTATTGTATGTCCTAAACGTGTCGGAACACTGACACCCTGTATTGGAACGTTTCGTTTTTAGACATCCAAGTTCTCAACGGAAGACACTACGTACCGGCATCTACCATCAAACTACAACATATCTAAAAGGTTGTGCTAATACACCAAGCGCCGTTTTAACAACCGTCCCAGCACTCCAGTTTGAGACAAAATGCGATGTATTATTCCTGGCATTTCGCGGCCTCTCTGAAGTCAACTGTAATATTGTTTTTCATCACTAGTGTTTTATGCTCACGGGAAACGTATACACTATTCCTGCTCACGATGTAAAATCGCTTTACTTTATTGGAGCGATCCGAGTGTTCGGCTCACGCGGGTTAGCATGATAACGCGATGAATGAATCAGTCGCGTGTCCGCACTCGCGAGACCGACTGGCGAAGCTAATTTGCGGCTCAAATCGGGAATGGCGCGAGTCAATATCTAGGTTGCAGTGCTTAGACATATTGCACACATCATTTAGTTTTGCGTTATCGTACGACCGATTGGGGTACAAGACGCCCGTGTGCGCTGGCTTTATCAGTTCGTCGCCTGTAATCAGGCAAAGTAAAATATAACGGTGCGAGCAGCGCCTGTAATTTTACAGACGGTAATTGTTTTTGTCGGTTTGCGGGCGCTATGTGGCAGTTGTCCGGATTTGTGCGGAGGCCAACTCTAGTATACGTCCGGACATAACGGCAGTTCAGGACATATTCTAATAGATGTCCTTGTGCAAGTTTAATGACGGGATGTAATTCCGCGTGTAGAACGTTTCCTCGACGAGCCGTGTGAGGGCGTACTTGGAGAATTTCAGTTCGCTAGGCGGCACCATTTCTAGCACGCGCCAGCCGACGTCGAAGTTCGACGTCACCGGGTGGCGGTACTTCTGCTCAGGATCCTTCTGCTTACGCGCCTTCAAGTACTCGTAGCGGCCGCGCTCCTCGTGAGACAGACCGTGGTATAGCTTCCGGCGGGTGCGCGGCGACGCAGGGCGCATGTCCGGAAGTAGAATCTCGTCGGCCATCTTGCTGGCCTTGGCACGCGCGAGGATCGCGTCGTCATACATTGTTTCGTGCTTAGACCTGTAGAATTGTTTGTCTCTGAGTATAGCGGCAGCAACTATTTCTTCGCTCGGCCTGACAATGGCACCTTCCACCCTCTTCCGCCACACCTATAAGCACAACAACTCGTGTTCAGGGGGTTTGCGATTCGTGCAGCTACGTCCAAGCAAGACAAACACGGTTGGTTCCATGTATCGTGCTAGCAAAATTACGGTGACCATATTATATCCCTTTTGTACAGTAGACCTATATCTATTATATATAAGGTTATTATTTAATTTAGCATAGAAGTGGTACACATTATTGTATGCGTGTGGTCGTCAGTGTCATCTCATAATTCATAGTCCGGGCGCCACAGGCCTCGGCCCTATCCACTGACAACCGGCAGGCCCCTAAACGTGGCATGTAAAAGATTGTGTCACTGACCTTTATGCGTGCTGATGGTTCATAGCTTGGATCGGACGGATCCTGCGATAATCGGTTCTTTTGCCAGAAGGCGAGACGAGCATCCCTCTCACGGTCGTAGGCTTCGACCATGAAGCGAGTGAAGAAGGTGTCGAGCCGCCCGCGCGCCCCACCCGACATAATGTCACGTTAACGGCTCACCTGGCGAACACAACTCCAACTATCATCGCGGCAGGATTGTCTTAAAGAGGGGTTGTTTATTTGTGAGTGCGCTGAATTGGTTGTCTTAAATTTGGGAAAAACGAAGACGTGTAATCGAGCATATTTAGTACCGGAATGTTTTGTTTACATTTTGAATACTTCGCTGTCGCAACTATCAAGTTGCGAACACTGTCACGCGCATATTAAATGGTATATAAATGAAATAAAGACTTTAGGAAGGGACACCGTTCCTATTTCAATATGTAATATATAAGCATGCATTAATGATGACAGAAACCTACTCGTTTAGGAAACAATCTGAAAAACTTATTTAGTTTCGCGGGTAGCAATAGTCAAACGAGATCAGCGCTATTGGTATTAGGAAATCTTTGCTGCTTTGAACCCGTCTCCCGCCACGAGATCCTATGTGGGAACGAGCTCATCTGCTATTCGCATGCACCAACATAGAAGGTCGCTCTAAGGAATATCACGAATGTTTGGACGCCGAACATTGACACAGTTATTCAACGAGGAATACAAATAAGTCTTACCAATCACAAATGTTGGATACGAGTCGATTCAGTCAGTTAGAGCGTCGATTTCTGTCGTTGTGCTTCGGTCTCTTTCGTAAGCACTTCTAGCCGGATGTTCAGTGCACGAAACGGAAGACGTATCCAGTTAGGTTATATCTGGCGGAACGACAGTATCAAATATGTCTTCCACGAGAGTTCTGTATAGACCAAGGAGAATGACATTGACCTTTGGAATTAGAAGACTAAACTCCGGTGGCACGAACTGAACAAACTAGCAGTCGTCGAACTCCTAACCATCTTGCGTTTTCTGCGCATGTCTAACAGTTACGTACGTGACGTCATAGTTCATCCTCTGACGTTCCAGCAAAGCATTTAAATTAAATTAACAGTGTTGCATGTATATCAAATAAAACACTTTTTATATACTTTTGCGCTGCTCACACCCTAAACATCACTCAACTTAGAAGGTCGCTCTAAGGAATTTCACTCAGCGATCCGCCGTTTTGAATTTGACCTACTAACGCATACAATATTTTGCGATTTAGTCAGGCCAGCAGTTCTGAATCTGAATCTGAAGGTCCCACTGCAGATGTTGCGTGTGGGCGCACCACAGAAGCCGATCGCTGCTTTTAACGTGATGTTTAGGGTGTGAGCAGCACAAAAGTATATAAAAAGTGTTTTATTTGATATACGTGTAACACTGTTAATTAAAAAAATATGGGAAGGTTTTTAGACGTTGTGTCAAACCATCTGCTCCCCCCAACTGCAGATGAAAATGCGTTGGGTGAAGGCGTATTGATGCTGTCATTTGTAAGGGCGTTCCACTCGTTGACTGTCTATACAAACAATGTGCCCCTGTATTGGTCAGTCTTGGAAGGGGGTACTTTGAAGCAGCGGTGTTGTTATTGGCTTGTCTTTGTATAATGTTGTGTTTCGTATTTCGTAGGTGGTTGGTCTGACCAGTCTCTGTTGGCTGGTGTGAGGAAGGCGTCCGCCAGTAGTGGCGGGACCAGGCCTTGCGCTATTTTATGAAACATTGTCAGCCTGAGTTTCTCACAGATTGGCGAGGTCTCCGTAAGTAGATGGCTCAAGCTCAAGTATAGTAGGGTTCAGTATTAATTATGTCAACGTTTGTGAATGAGGGCAGCAACCGTGAACAACACAACAAGGAACAATGGAAATGTAATGAATTTTATTACATATATAGATAAGAAGGAACTCTTTTATAGTAACAATAAAACAATATCTGCACTCTTACTCTACCCTATCTCAAATCAAATCAAAAATACTTTATTGTTTGTCCTAAAACAATACATTTTAAAACAGAAAATTGTCTTTAGGCTCATCCGTTAACTATCCAATCAACTAATTAGCTATGTCAGCAAAAACAACAAAAACAAAAATAGAATAAAATATATCAAAACACACAACATTATTGCATGTCCATGTAAAGTCCCCACACATGTGAAGTTTTACGAGAAAGATGTATATAGATAACACATTAAAATATCCTAAAAAGAAAACTAAACATACCACCTAAATAGAAAATTGACTAAGTGTAAAGTTTTACCGAGCATACCCTGTGGCCTAAAAATTATCAAACTCCCAGAACATCAGAGAAGGGCATTAGTACGTCAATGTCTGCATTGTCAAAACATACAGTGATAAGAAACTGTGTATTGAATACCTGATACATGCAGATTAAAGTAATGTATTAAATTATATTCATATAATATAAACATGCATATGCACGCTGTCCTCCACCACCCACACCCAAAACTGCAGCTCTATTGACAGATTATTTGAGAGCAGCATTCAGGACAGCAACGGCTGAAAGTACAAGTGACTTCTTATATACACATTTTCGTGCAACAGGACCTTTAATATGCCTGATGGAAGATGGAAGTGTCTGTAATGCTAAGTAAAGTGGACGGGCATGATCATTGAAAATGTAAAATGCCTTCCTGGCAAGGGCATCGTCGTAAAGAGTAGACAACTGTCGCTGTTGCTGACCGATGAGTTTACTAGCTATGTTATTAACAACCCGGCCCAGTTTTGTCTTCTGTTGAACAGCCCAAACCAAGTTGTGGTGTTGAGTGATAAGATACTCTCATAAAGACTTACGTACAGTAGTTCAAGAGATCGCATCACGACTCGACGACCGTCCACTGAAAGTACTCTTCTCTGGTGCCAGCACGCTCTGATCGCCGTCACACGCGTTCGCCCGGTCCCGTTGACCCGGCTCGACCGATCCTCTGTATGGAGTCGCACCCCGTCTCGATAATCGCCGTCTGTAGTCGACGCTTGTCTTCGTTGCGATCGCCTGACACGTGTCTCCGCCACACGCTCGCTCTGACCGCCGCTGTACGCCCTCGCCCGGTCCCGTAGAACCTGCTCGGCCGACCCGCTACGTGGAGTCGCTGCCGCACTCGAACTGCTGTCACACCATTTTATAATGGGAACACAACCTTGTTACTGCTTCCCATACAACCTTGCACATTTAATCTGCTTACTTCTAAGCATCAGGGTGGCAGACGCCATTACAGCCCTGTTCTATTTCTCAAAAATGTACGCATCACTGGACATCAGTCTGAAGAAGAAGCCAGCGATACTCAAGGTGAAGGTCGACACAGGCGCCCAGGAGAACGTTCTCCCTCACCGCATCTACGGAAGGATGTGTCCGGAGAACCTGGATGCTGAGGGTATCCCTTCCGATGTTTGAAGTTCCACCGTGTTGACAGCTTATAATGGTGATTGTATTCGTCAGTACGGAACGATGACCCTACCATGTGCACATGGGTAGAAGAGTTGCGATGCCGTCTTCTACGTAGCTGACACGCCCGGTCCAGCGATTATGGGACTACAGTCATGCCGAGCTCTTCGGCAAGTTACGATGCACTGCGAGATCACTCGGTACGAAACAAATGACGCTGTGGTTCGATCTAAGGAGGATGTACTGAAGAAATGCCCTGATCGCTTTGAGGACATTAAACACTTTGATGGAGACTTCCATATCACCACCGTCCCAAATGTGACGCCAGTTGTTCACGCATCGCGCAAGTATCCGGTACACGTACGCAATGGGATCCGGTCGGATGCCAACCTGCATAATTTGATGAAGACAGCACGACAACATGGGCTGGTCTTCAACATCGACAAGTGTGAAATCAAGAAACAGAGCTTTAACTTCTTCGGTCTTGTCTTCGATGCGGAAGGCGCACACCTCTATCCTAGACGAGTTGACGACATCCAGAATATGAACAGACCAGTCAACGCGACGGAGCTGCAGGAATGTTTGAGCATCGCGACATATATTTCCCCCTTCATTCAATATTTGTATTAATTCGAGAAAATAGGGATGTTACATTATTATTTCAAGTAACATTAAGTTGGAAGCCGGCTGGAATTATGCAGCTTTTAAGGGAGCTTTTTATTTCATGGGCGACACCTTGGAGAGAGGCCTGCCGATGTATGTTAATTAATAAAGTTGTGTTGTGTTCCGTTGATGTCCGCATGTGATATCCAATGGTGACATACTATTTCAAGTGGTGTGGATGGTGTTCCGCTATCTTGACTTGTGACGGGTCTTGGTAGGTAGACCACGTTCTCTCGCGTGTCTCTGGAGGAGGATTTAGGTCAGATGGGTGGATGGCGAAGTTAAATTAATGGCTTGGCAATTTTTTCCGAGTGGGGGGTGCTATATTTCAGTGGGTTAAAGCACTGACCCAGATTAGCGTGCGTGCGTGCATGCGTGCGTGCGTGCGAGAGAGAACAAGGCAATTTCGCTTACAAACCACTTTTTTAAACGGAACATTTAGTTGCGTTAAAGCAGCGTGTGTCAGTATTGTTTCTCACCTGGCCGAGTAATCAATCTAACTAGGTTCTAAATGTATAATTATAGTAATAATCCGTTTCTACAAAAGACTAACTCCAACCTCTAACAAGCGTATCAACATATCAGGACTGACTGGAGACCGGTATTGACATCTAGCCAAAACGTGTAACTATTTAGAAATATCAATCACCTAAATCCTGAATGTATATTTGCAGTATTTATTATTGTACTGTTTACTTACAGCGCGCAAGCCGCCGTCGTGTCGAAGCTATAAAGTCTTGTCGCTGTTATCGTGGGAGCGTGTTGACTCGTATTAAACATACATGTGTGTGCTTGCATGTCTGCGTGTTCCTGTGCATAGTTCTTCTCGCCTGTTGTATTATGTTACATAACAGTACAATTTTAGGCGTAATGTTTGTTGTTCTACTTCATAGTTGTGCTGTAAATGTCCAAATGGATGTGCTGTTATTTACTTGCTATTATGTGCTGGGTGCAGTGACTCAACCAGAACACCCGGCAATGTCCCCATAAAACCACTTCTTTGCACTTTTTATTAGTCCACGTCATCACAATCCACCGGCGGGACTTCACACCCGTTTGCTTTTTTAAATTCCAAGTCCAGAAATGCTAGAAATGGTATAACTTCTGAACGAATTGTGTTAGGAAGGTGATCCTGGAATCTAGACATATGTGTTTTGGGACAAGGAATCTATTTCTGAGGTTTTGATCAAGATTGGTTGAGTTCTTATTGCAGAAAACTCCAATACAGCTGACAAAATCACTGCGGAAATGCAAAAATCCTTAAAAATTCCATAATTTTGGAGCTAGGTGACATAGACCGATGGTAATGTTTTTCGGGGTCAGGTATTCCGATTCTTGTGTGCTCATGACGATTTGAGAAATCCCTGTGCTGCCAAATTATTATATGCCCTCCAAAAAGGATGTCTGAAGGCTAAGTATCTGAAGCCAACAGCTACTGTTGATATTTGTCTGTTGATAAAAAAGTAGTCAAATTGAAATTGTCACATAAAATGAACAGACTATTTATTAATTACAATCCATTTTGAACTCCTCAATTATTATCAGTAAACATTTAATGTCAGTGACCGTGACTTGTGACCGATTCAGAAAACCTACATATAAAGAATAAGTTTCAAATTACTGATGCAGACATGAAACTATTATTTCAACTTCATGGTAGAGCGCATCAGGTAACTGTAAGCATCACTATCCAGGTACAGTACGACTATTAGATGATCAATTGGACACAACTATACCAAAACGCCTTCTGCATGTGCTTCATTATTATTATGGCAAAACTAATGTTGATCCTCGTTAGACACATCGATAACATACTGATTCTCATCTGACACATCCTCGTCATCTTCAACCTCAATATACGCCTTCCTACTGAATGGGTTGTTGCATTCAAGTCCCCCTCAGGCATAAAAGACGGTGCAATCGACTTTGCGTCCAATACATCGGCAGTCGTTGCCTTTACAGTGTCACTCTGACTCACAACCTGATCGTATGAGCTTGAGTACAGTCTCAGGAGCTAGGGGTATTCCACCAACAACAGTGCTAGGAGATCGGGCTTTGTTGGCATGTTCTGCCTCCCATCCGAACACTATTGGGTTGAGGGGAGGGTCCGATTGTAGGGCCCCATACCATTGTGCAACGTGATAATGGTATCTGGACAAATGCCTGAGTTGTTGGTGTGAGAGAGAGAGAGAGCATAGTTTGGGGCAGAAGGAGTACTCGTTCCAGTTGTCAGCGCCCACATGCGCAGGTGGCACTATGTCATGGAGGCACACTTCAGCTTGCTAGAATAACATACAACCATAAATGCAGTTGCCTCCGTCTTGTCCGGCTCCATATCACCATCAACTTTACCGATAGTGTCAAGTTTCAATCCCTTCTTTGTTGTTGATATGGCAGTTACCTTTCTAACGCCGTAAGTGGCCGCCACTGTATCACACCCACTTATGGCACGCAGGGCAAGGACCTGTGAGATGATATCGGAGTGGTTCTTCACTATTGTTGGGATGTCAACATATGTTCGGCCATGGATGGAAGACCGCATGGTCATGGGACACTGCAGATTTTGGGCTGCATAACGGTGGAGAAGTAACACAAAACATAAAACATATATGCCATCAACAACGACGGAAACTCTTGCCTGTGGATCCTGGCCAATGAAAATGGCTTTCTGGGTCGTGATGATGTCTGCCTCCTTGCCTGGGTACCTTTGAGCACTGAATCACGGGCTGGAAGTGATGACTTCAGGTTGAGTTTATGGACCCTTGAAGACGTCGTGGCTCGCGCTGCTCGGGTGCTGCTCTTGGTTGAGTAGTCCAGGTATCTGTCAAACGCCAGATACACGTCACATTCAAAGAGTTTAGAGGCCTAGCAGACTTTGGGGCTTTGAATAAACTTCTGGACTGAGCCCTTTGCAGGCCCATCAATTGTCAAGAGAGCAGCGGAGACACCAATGACCACGTCAGTAGGAAAACCCCAAGTCCTCAATGCAACGTCCACAGCAAGGATTTCTTGAGCGTTGATTTGCCTGTTGCCACTGTCATCCTCCCATCTGGATGGAACATGGAAGATGGGTAGGCTGCGAGCTCTGTTGAGAGTACGTGTGGTAAGTCGAGGTCTCTATTGCTGACTAGAAGACCGATGGCCTCCTTGTCCAAAACATTGTGCTCTCCAACAAGAATATGTCTTTTTCTGGGAAGCGAAGGTCACCACCACGCGCTTGGAGAGCCAGCCACAAATCACTTTGCCGGGTGCTCTCAAGCTACTTAAGCTACTTAAGCTACTTAAGCTACTTAAGCTACTTAAGCTGCTCCTAGCTGATTTCATTTCAGTGGTAACATTGTGACAAATGCAGCATACTGTAGAGTCATGCGTGATCTACCAATGGTCTAGCTATGGAATTATCAAGATTCTGGTACCACAAATGATCTTGACACTTGCCTTATCATGTGACTTTGACCTTCAGGTGTACAAAGGATATAGGTGTTTGGATTCGTCATCACCAAAAAAAACCATGAAAGAGGCTTTGATTTGTTTGGCTGCATCTTTAATGCTCAAACCCTAAATTATTTTAAGGTTTTCTGGACCTCAAATTACCTTGATCTTGACCTATCTGAAATGACACTGCCTTCTAAGACACATACCAAACATACCCCAATGAAATCAACATCCTGAAAAGCATCATCATTCTATCTCATATGGTTTCTAAGTTATGAAAATGTTATGTTTTTTGTGTTTCGGCGGCCATTTTCGATTCTTATGCTTAGGACTACGTTGAAACATCAACTTCGCTGCTGAAACGGATTCCCTGACCCGAAAAACCTATGTTTAGACTCCAAGAAATCACCTTCCTCGGTCAATTCATTCAGAAGTTATGCCATTTCTAGGGTTTCGGCAGCCATCTAGTCGACCATCTTGGATTTTGAAAAGGCAAGCGGGTGTGTGACACGGACTTATAAAAAATGCAAAAAAAATTATTTAGGGGGACATTGCAAGCTTTTGGGAAAATATGGGGTTCTGAGCTATTTGGTGTGTTCATGTATAATTTTGCTCACATGTACTTTCTTAAGAATAACTAACATAGCGTCATTAAAACTATAGAGAAATTGCATTTGCGGTGCAGTATTTGGGACTGGGTGTGGGTGGATGTCGGTGGGTGGGTGTGGTGGGTGGGTAGTTGGATGTGGGTGGGTGTTGTGGGTGGATGTGGGTAGGTGTAGGTTGGTGGATGTGGGTGGGTGTAGGTTGGTAGATGTGGGTGGGTGGGTGTGGGTAGGTGTGGGTGGGTGTCAAAGAGAATGTATACGTGGGCATGTTTACGCCCCTACGTGTGTGCGTGTATATCACGAAGACGTACAAACTCGATTGATTGACTGTCAAGTTGTTTTATTTTTATAACATCGCCACACAGACAGCCACTCGGGCTTGAACATGCACAAACATGCACAAACATGCGCGCTCACCGACGCGTTGACCCACATACGAACACTGGTCTCGCAAAACACTCACGCACAAAACACATAGAGTTCACGGCTATGTACAATTTTATCACAATCGCTTTGGTCGGTACATGCAGTTTCAATACACACGTGGCAACATTAACTATAATTCGGTTTACACCTGCACTCGCTGGAATGTCACACTGGTGCAATACTGTAAATCGTTTTCTTGATAACGTGCAATCTACTATTATTTTCTAGATACAACGAACGGTTCGACTAGCTGCTGTATAAATAAAGATAACTGCTGCTATAGTTTTGCTTACAGCGTCTCGGTGGCGTTTCAAAAGCTCCGTGTAATAGATGCTGTTCGCAAAGTTTCTCTACAAATCGACATCGGATTATCCACCGTAACACTGGCAATTAGTTAGAAACGTACTGTTGTAGCGTTACATTCCGCCGAGCCAGTAGGCTTGATATATATACACCAGTCAGCAGCAGAAACATCTACTGCGTGTTAAAACTTGTTAAGTGTACGTTTCGTGCGATATCTTGAGCAGAGAGAATTTAATGATGTCGACCAGTGTCACATGCCAAGCGCAAACAAAAGCAGCCCGACCACCGCGGTGCTGCACCTATTCGATACAGTTCGTTGTCGTGCAATACCACGCATTAAATATCTAGTGTATTGTATATTACTAACAAATCCAAAGGTGCGTGGGTACAAAATAAACGGTACTATTACCAGGCTTAGATTTCGCCGTCGAAACAACGACTACCGTCGTGCATATTCTCTAAATCAAAAACGAGGCTTCTCAATGAACACATCATTGTTAGTAAAGTTTAGCATTGTAAATGGAAGATCGCAATACGTTTGATTAAATCATTAACATGATCGATAAAATATTGTGTTCGAGTGTGATTATGAACACAAACTATAATAGTTTGATTAAAAATCTCGCAAAAAAAACTATGTTACATATTTTCCCCGATTTTGCTGTAAATTAACATATATACAATAAATACTACAGTATCTACGTGCACTCCTCATTACAACTGCCTATATAATTATATACACCCAACAATACATTACGCAATTATATGTACAATGCTTTTCGGCATGTTTGGACGGATTCCGATAAGGCTTATACATGTTATAA
>CM034531.1:1607995-1637956 GCA_020002185.1 Paraescarpia echinospica | reverse complement strand
GATGTGTCTGTGTACAGCAACTTCGAGGATGACAAATATATTTAAAGTGGTGGAAAATATTATTGAATTCGCTGCAACCTGTAATACCTGGCCTGCTGCGAGTAGACTGTTCCGGTGGTATTTGCGATTCGGTTGTCATGGAAGCGGCCGAAGCGGCACAGATCAATAGAAACGGGAAAGTCTTCGTCGGAGAGTGCAGCCGCGTGGAACCAAGTCGTCACGATTGACCGATTCGAGAGGATCGATCAGTCACTCCATGTCGTCACATTATAATAAGTATCCCTGCGCCATTTCGTTACGCCTAATTGACAAAGAGGCGAGAGAAATATGAATAATTGATCAATAAGCACGCGATGTGTTAATAATCTAGTCAACTTCGGCTAAAGACGATCACGCTTTAGATAATACGAATCTGCATGCGGGAACGTTCAATAACCTTAAAGACATTGATTTCGGCTGCAATAATACAAACTCGAGGATGTATATAAAGTATATAACGCACACTGCAGTAGACGTTATTTTGTTTCATGCAACGATTCCCAGTTAAGGATCCAAGGAGTAAGTCAACATAGTGAAAAGCGACGTTTAATAGGTGAAGTTGTTTGAATCAACCGTATTTTCCCATAAAGTACACGGTGGCACACGAGTAAGAGACCCTTTGATGTGTATAGGACACTTGCTTCCGTTACTTGCTCAAAAAGTAGACTGTTTGATTTTGTGATTTTCAAACATACGGCGTCTATTGGAAATTTAAACACAAGTTGTAACGTCAACAACAAAAATAATGACGAAGACGACGACAGCAACGTTGACTATTCCTTTATAACAATAATAGTAATAACAATGATATTAATAACATATATAAAATGTCCACTTTGTGTTCTTGGAAATCAACGAGAACAGGACAAATGAATATATAATAGATATATGTGTGTCGGACCAAAATCAAAGGCATTCAAAAGAGCGTCATGTATAATAACAATACAATAAACATTTTGTAGCAAATATTCTTAAGAGAGAAAGTGCAATGGAACAGTCAACTCAATTCATATAGTCCACTTAAATATATTTGTTGTCATTAATGCAAACCAGTTGGTGTTAAATGAATGAATTGTTCGGGCAAGACTTCCATGTTTTGACTCTAATAATAGATAGGCTACATGGAAAATGCTGCATTTGAATGTTTAATAAAACCTCTTCACTGACACAAAGCCATAAAGCATGCAACTTCCTTCCCTTGTCTTGGGAGAAGATTGAACAGATTTAGAAAGAAAGTTAGCCTTGCGTAGATGTATCTACTTTGATTGATAAGTAACTGCACGCTGACCAGCTGGAGCCGCAGAAAACGCTATAATCATCATGTATTATTACACATACTGAACGTGATTAAGACGGAACTGCCTTTGTTGGCATTAAACAGGTCGTCGCGTGCAAGTGATCTTTCAAAAAAGTGTCAGACGACCATTAAATTAAGTATCGAGACCCCATACGTATGTAGTTTCACGGTGTCCCTTTGACATTATCGAGTGCGCCCGAAGATGTAAGCGCATACGACGTTTACTAACAATACAAGTCTTGTCGATGTGCGCAGTTTCGCGCTTGACCACGCACGTAGCCAACTAACAACCAACAGAACATCGTCCACGACTTTTGTTTTGTTCAAATTATTAGGCATGTAATATATATCCACAAACACACGTATTTGTGAACGCTCGACCACAGTTTCGATGTGCATTATGCATGCAGCGATATCACGTTAATTTGATCACACAATGCACAGCGAGTGTCAAGGCGGGATGTGACATGGCGTGCAGACGCACCAGCGACAGATGAAGAACCTCTTCCTTTTGTCGGGCATGGTCGTCGTGGCTGTATTGATGGCGTCAACGTAACGACATTCTGTCATTATTATTAGTTATCGTCGCACGTTCAGGTCTTCGTTAGCCGAGTGTATAACTGTTGGCATATTGGAATCGTGGCTGCTTTCGTAGCATTCTATTTGTTTAACTAAATCCTCTATTTGTGTGGTTTTTTGAGACTGAGACATGCCATATTTTTAGTACAGGTATTATGTTTTATTAGTTAACCTGTCTCTTCCTATTCCGGTCGAGTTTCGCACTCTAAATATACTAAAGTCAAACAACAATCCGTTGGGTTTTGAATGTGTCTTTCGAATTTTTACTAATAACGAATACAAGAACATGTACGTACTTTTTCACGTTTGATGTAAATCCGTATTAAACGGTTAAAACGTTGTTGTTTATGGGAAATCGCTACGATGAGATGGGTCTAACCTAACGTGAGTCTTAGAGGATATGTTCGCACCAGGTGATGCCATTAGGATGCTGCGGTCACCTCTCCCCAGTTAGCACAGAGTAAACAATAGGTCTGAGGACATGCCCCATTTGTATTTAAAAGTAAACAGTCCTAAATATAACCCGCAACTGGGTGTCATTATATATAGGTCGTTTGTGGTATAATTGTATGTGTATCTATAGTATTACTAGGCTATAGGATATTGTATTTTAAGGTTTTCACGCATAACACTATGACTGTTCTATATGACTGGTACTTTTGTGTGCCAGATGGTTCCTTTTGGTGCTGAGAATGGGATAATTAAATATAATAATGATTGTATCAATAATTTAAGAAACATTATATTTCCATTTCCTAATATCGATGTCTGCCGTGTTGAAACTCTCCTTTCCCGTTGCTTATGCAGACCTTTCCCGTTGCTTATGCATACTGGCTATACAAGTCGCAGAATCTGACATTGTGTATAACACACCCACTGCAAGATACGGACTCGAATGGCAGCATAAAGAAATATCCTATCCTACTTTAATGGTGATGTTGAAAGTGTCCAATAGTTATTACACAGCAGTATTCATTAAACCAGTTTGTACTAATTGGTAGGGTTGTAGTGATATGTATCGCGATAACGGTGTCACGATACAACACAATTATAGCGATACATGGCGTTTTAGACAAACAACATCTTTCCATCCATTGTGTGCAACCAAGGTGTTATACAAGTATTTGTTTATCAGCAAAATATTCTCCGTGAAGCATGAACAAAGGTGATGAGAATGACGTCGAGAATGCGGCTGGCCCTGTACGATGTTTCATTGTGGTTTATTAGTCATGTGGATGTCAACCTAATGCGCTCTGTCGCTGAAATTAACAACTGTGTGAGCTCGGGTGGCTGTGGCCAGCAGTCGTACGAAGCACGGGGACTGCGCGGAGACTGGTCATGCTGCGAGTCGGTCACGCGTGACTGGCGGCCCGTTCACGAGCAGGGGTAAGATCACATTATAGTTTACGTAAGCGGCCATTATAACGTTTCCCTCATTTCCTGCAAGTTTGTTTAACAATCTTCTTGAAAATGTCACCGCATATTTAACCTCCATTGACACAAGTGCTGTGGAAATTAATGAAATTTTCATTCATCATTTTAAGAAAAATCCACCCAAACCAGATAGCCCTCAATTTTGCCACAATCTGGTGACAGATTTTGAAATATTGGTGCGTTCTGCAAAATAGTCCCTGTGCGAATACGCGAGCGACTAGCGTATATTTATTGCTACCTCGTGAACGATTTAATGCAGTATTACATTCAGTATTCACTGGACTAACATGTGCCATGTCAAAGTACTCGGAAATTTTTTACACAAAACGCTATTTTCAAGGGCACTCTTTAACTGGGTAATGGTGGACGAATCCTTAATGTGGTCTTACCCTAGCATCTTCGCCGCCGCGTCACGCACGCGCCATTGATTACTCGCGCCGTGTTGGACAGCGTTATTGAGACATGGCACGCGAGAGGGGAGTGCGGACAATGCTGAATATCAACCAGGGTTGGTTATTAATGCATGTGACCTGAACGTTGATAGCTTCGCTTGACGGGAGTCCTGCTGTTGACAGTATCCGGTAATTAGTTCCTGGCCAGTTAAGTATTTATAGCTTCCAGACCGATAAAAAAATAAGAATTCCCTAAAAGTCAATGTGGAAATGGTTGTTGGGAAATGTTAGATTTATGCGACACCCGAAGGAATAACATTGTTGCAGGCAATTTAATGCAATTTTGATTTTAATACAAACCTGATCCAGACATAAACGTTATTACTGGAAGCTGTAGCCCACAACATTTCACCCAGATTACGTCAGGAATTTTTACTTTCCTATAGCAATTAAATTCAACAAGAGCTCCCTGATAATACTCCGTCTTCACACAGTATGAAATAAGCCGCCGCGTATTTCAATGGTTGCGAAAAGAACAGTGTAATTTTTTGTTTTATTAAAACATATTTATGAG
This sequence comes from Paraescarpia echinospica, assembly GCA_020002185.1. Classification (NCBI taxonomy): domain Eukaryota; kingdom Metazoa; phylum Annelida; class Polychaeta; order Sabellida; family Siboglinidae; genus Paraescarpia; species Paraescarpia echinospica. Next base: position 1,633,641 of record CM034531.1, on the reverse strand, counting down.
TGATTTACGATTAAAACGACGTTTCATTTAAAACATTTTAGCACCGCTGGGTGCATCTGGATCCTAGCACCCGGCGTGGTACTACGTAGGTGGGCCATAACCCTGTCTCGTCGACATCTGTCAAGTAATAATGCTAGTATAACCATATATTAATTATACATCAGTGGGAATTCGATGCGAAAACAAAATAACATGATGATTCCTAAGTATTCATTAAATTTAAAATGGCATATTAACAACACGGAGGTAGACCTAGCCATATTGGGAACACAAAAAAACTATTATTATTTTCAACAGCAAATTGTTTGCCTCGCTGGATAACAAGAGCCGCTGTTGTCAACCACCCTCGCACTAAAAGGGGCGCAGCTGAGTGCACCAGTGTTGTGTAATCAACTACCACACCTGGCTTGCGAGGATGTTGTTAACAGCAAAGCGACGCAATGTCTCCTAGCTTGGCTACTTCACCGGTCACAACACCATTTCAAAAAACATCTGCAAGGCGCCCTAGGATCGTCAGAAGAATAAGTGGCTGGATAGCACCATGGGAAAGGACGAGTCTAAAACTACTAGTGCTGCTGTGTGACACCGAAAACAGAGAAGAGTCACACGCGTCGAGTTACACTGGACATGGTACCCCGCGACAATCCGTCTAGGGATTAAGGAATATGGATATTTGGAAGAACAAAAAGCAGACAAGGTTGCATTGTGTAATATCAGGTATCGTGCGTATTACTGCGTATACTGTTAGCGACACCTAGCGGTGCGATGTGAACCAACAACAGAGGCGGGCGGTGTAAAGTGTGCCTTTCCAACTTATCGATTTTGGTATGTCTTAATCGCCTAATCAATAGTTCGTATTTCTGTCCAGTTCCATTTAGCGTGGCTTCGGTTCTCTGTCATTCAGTTATTAAATGGCGACATAAAATAGTTAATTTTTGCATTCACCAAAAACGTGTTGTTTCAGTATATTAGTGTGCCGTATAGATACTCACGAAATAACTAGCTATGGAAAGCTGGATAGCAAAACTGTACGTCGCCGACGAATTATTTGTTATTGGCTGTAGAATTTCACAGGACACAAAGTTAAGAAATCCCGATGACAGCATCACTTAATGACATCAAATCAGTAAAATGTGTTCTGCTCCATTAGTTTAACGGTTGGTTGAGAATTTATTTATGAACGGCTGATTTAACTAGAGACGCAAATCGAAATTGTGTTGTTTCAAATATAACATCATATTTTAGCGTGTGGCTGTACTGAAGACACTGATGGATATATAGTGTAACTGATTAAAATCGATGTTTTGCTGGAGGTACGCAGGAAAGCTACATAACACTAGGACTGTTGCAGTGGACCGCTGAGCGCGCGCCACTCGCTCATAAATTATGCACTATTTTTGCCGATCTCGAAGTTTGCAAAATTGCGTGTAGGGTAGCTCTATCCAATGTAAAATGCGGTGTGATGTCAACTACCTCTACAAATGTGGGCAATACACGTGTACAGACGATGTCCGGTGCTGCATCTGGGTATAGCATTTCTGCAAGATATCAGGCGCATAACCGTGTTAAATTTATAGTGATATTATTCAATCATAAATTTCTCAATTTTTTTCCGCGTAAAATCTATTTAAAAGACACAAAAATCAAGCTAGTTTCTTTCTTTTGGACCATATACGAAAGCTGTAATACGAACAGATAAAAGCGCATCCGGAATTTTGTTAAACCATTTCGACGCTCAAATAAACGGTATCACAGTTTGCCTAATATAGGCATATGTCAGGTCCAGGTCGTTGGCCGATACTGTGTTTTGTGTAAACAATATATATGTATTATATATATATATCTTGAAATAGCATATTTCAAATATATATATATATTATATATACATGAATTTAAATGTGTTATTTCAACATGTTTTTGCAGTGATATAATTTGCAACATGAACAATTAAATGAAATCATGAATGGCGTCAATTTTTGCCCAGTGTCTGTGACTGCACGGGTGCATTCTTTTGGGGTGCAACCTTCTGGTAATCCAATCTGTCCGTACTCACTCCAATGTCATTATTTTGGTTCGGCTGCGTACGCAATCTACGCATTTGTCGTCTGTTTTAGTTTTAGTACAATATAGCTTCCTATCTCAACATGTGCTAGAACCAACCAGGGGAGAGAATGTGTTAGACATAGTTTTGTCCTCACAGAATGAATTAGTTGACAATGTCAGGATATGTGAGCCACTAGGGAATAGTGATCACCACCAGATACATTTTACCATCAAAGTAAAATCAGAAAGTAAAAGTAAAAGGCAGTACAGGATAAATTTCCACAAAGGAAAATATAAGGACATAAGGAAATATAAGACAGCAACGGAATGCTGGAATATCTTAAAGAGTGAAATTGAATGCATCATCGTCAAATTTGTTCCCTTAAAAAACACGGGAAACGGTCCAAAAAGAAACACTTATCGAAAGAAGCCATTAGAAAAATTAACTATAAACAAATGATGTGGAAGTCATATAGACGTACTGGAAATGACGAAGACTACAACATTTATAAAGAAGCACTAAACCAAGCTACAGCTGAAATTAGAAATTCAAAGAGAAGCTATGAAAATAAATTAGCTTGTAATATAAAACATGACAGCAAAAGTTTTTATGCGTATGTTCATAGCAAACAGAAAGTTCAGGATAAGGTCGGTCCTCTAAAACATAGTGCTGGAAATATAATATCAGAAGGATTCTTAATGGCAGAAGACCTGAATGAGCATTTTAGTTCAGTTTTTACCAGAGAAGACACTAGTTCACTGCCAATACCAGTGGCTAAGTTCAAGGGGGCAGAATCAGACTATTTAAGACAGTTAATTGTAACCCCGGAAATGGTAGCTAAAAAAATTAGGGCTATGAAGGATAATAAATCACCTGGAGTGGATGGTATTCCACCCAAACTACTATTGGAAATTGTAGAACAAATTAGCATACCGCTTGCAACAGTTTTCAACTTGTCATTAGAAGAGGGAGTGGTTTCTTTAGAATGGAAAGAAGCAAACATTATACCGTTATTTAAAAAAGGTTCGAGAAACAAGTCAAATAATTATAGACCAGTTAGTTTAATATCGGTGTAAATTATTAGAAAGACTAATTAAAGATTACATGGTGGATTTTCTTGTTAAACATAACTTGATAAACCCATCTGAACATGGGTGTCTAAAAGCGAGGTCATGCTTAACAAATATGTTATGTTTTGTGGAAGATATCACTAAGTGGGTAGATGATGGATCACCAGTAGATATCATCTACTTAGATTTTAAAAAAGCTTTCGACAAAGTGCCACATCAAAGATTACTGCTTAAACTAAAGGCCCATGTCATAGGAAGTGGTACAATTAACTGGATAGAAAAATGGCTGATTGACAGAAAACAACGGGTAGTTGTTGATGGGGAGGCTTCAAACTGGAAATCAGTTTTGAGTGGGGTTCCACAGGGATCAGTACTGGGACATATATTATTCTTAATATATATATACGATTTGGACGATGATATAGCTAGCAAGGTGTTGAAATTTGCAGATGATACAAAGTGTTTAGAAGGATTAAAGGTGATGGAGATAGACAGCATTTACAAGATGATCTTGACAGGTTGATCAAATGGTCTGAAAAGTGGCAAATGTTGTTCAATTTTGGGAAATGTAAATACCTTCACACAGGACATGGGAACGAATATGTAGAATATACAATGGGGGGAACTGTACTGAGTACTACTGTAAAAGAAAAAGACTTAGGGCTGACAATTAGTGCTGACTTGAAGGTTTTAGAGCAGTGTGGAATTGCAGCTTCAAAAGGAAATCAAATCCTTGGATTGATTAGGCGAAATATAGCATATAAAAAAGAACTAATAATACCGCTGTACAAAACAATAGGTAGGCCTCATCTAGAATATTGTATACAAGCGTGGAGGCCATACCGCAAGAAGGACATAGATATGCTACAAAGAGTACAGAAGAGAGCGACTAAAATGATACCAAAACTGAGGGATCTTAGTTATGAAAAACGCCTAAAAGAATGTGGTTTAACAACACGAGAGACCAGGAGATTGAGAGATCAGATAGAAGTGTTTAAAATATTGAATGGTTATGAAAATATTGATAGAAATATGTTTTTTTCAGTTAAGAAAGATAGAAAGACTAGAGGACATGAAGTTACATTAGTAAAGGAGCAGTGTAGATTTGACGTAAGAAAGTTATCATTTTCACAAAGGACTGTGAATGAATGGAACAGATTATCTGATGATTGTGTGGTTGCTAGCAGTGTGAATATGTTTAAAAATAAAATCGACACATAACTCAGAAGGGCTGGATATATGTAGATAAAAGGGTTGGACTCTCGATAAGCCAAAGGGCTTCCTTGTCCACCTGCCATCTAGAGTTAATTATCTGGATGGCAATCTTGTTAAATCTTGTTAAAATCCTTCCACGTATTTTCCGAAATTTCTGTCCCCGAGTCCTTTCACTTGCCCCCTCATTCAGGCCAACTAGCCCCCAAATCCTGCCCCCACCCTTCCATTTACAAGTTATCTGCCCAATATGCTGTTCATATAGATTTTGTGAGAGTATTTATTTAAAAAAAATTCACAATGGGCAAAATTATTCGTAAAGTGCACTTTTAATGGTAGAAAAGTTAATAATCTTTAAAATGACAATTTATTGAGAATGAAATCATATTTTTTCAAAGAAGACAATTAGTTATGATACAAATATGTTTCAGAATGGCTCAATTGCGCCATGAAACCAATAGTTTAATAAAAGGACAATCTACTAGCGACCATGTCTAAAAGTGGGCATAATTCGCTCTATATAGTATCCGGGTCATTATCCGTACGACTCGAATATGTGTCCCATTGAGTCTCGTTTGTATGGTTTCTCTGCCAGACTCTCTTCTTGGCAAATTCATGAAGTGAGACATGTCGTTTCGACTTATCGATCTCGGCATCCTTTGTGCTGAAACCGCCACCTGGCGATTATGGCTAGACGATAAACGCCTAGCGATTGACAACGCAACGACAAAGACCAAGTCAACACTAGTCTTGCTTTAACATCGCTTATCCGACTCTCATGTTCGTGAACCCTCCTGGCATGCTAGCAACTGCGGCATGCTATCCACAATTTGGAACGTCCATTTGTAATAACAAGTGCCCGTTAGATCGCAACACAGTCTTGAATTTATTTATAGATATTATTATAGTTGTACATTATGTATGTTTTAGATAAAGAAACTAACTTACAACAAAACAACATTACACAAACTAAAAGGTGCTTTAAGGTCAAAGAACATGAGAAAAAAACCGAATCGAATCTGCAACCGAAAATGTGTAGGCTGATTGAATTAGCCTACGCAAACCAGCTTTGTACGAACTCAAACAGTTTATTACAACACAGTGGCGTGGTGGTGTAGCCGGAACTCGCTCACTACGCATGACATTAATTAGATTAGAGATAGTCGCGCTACTATATTGTGCAGGCCTATAACCATGTAGTCCAATAACGTAACATGTCCCCTTTTTAACTAAACAATATGCAACCTAAATAATGTAACGTACTCTAACTCTTGCTACAGGGTCAGAGGTTACCAGCTTGTGATCCTCCTTGGACTGCGATCTCTACCACCGAGTCCAAATTACTCTTGTAGTCCATAAATGGCAAAATCTGTAAAGTTGACTACTCTACTTGACACTATGACGTGTCATTTAGTAAATATCGTAAGTCAAAACTTTCACGAGTCCTCTTAGCGGAATCGCAAGGATTTCATCACCAGTCTGCCCGAACGCGTCGTCACCGGTCTGTTTGGGCTCTTCGGCGAAGTCGCTGGCTTTGGTGTGCCGGGCACCACCGGCGGGCCACGCACTTCCACATTCCGCGATTCGATGATATTCTCCACTGTCGGCGTGTCTTCCTTCTCTGCCTCCAGTTCAATATGCGATTCCGGTATATGTCGTGCGGTGTGTTCTATTCGCAGGTAACGTCGATTGCGGCGGAGTAGTCGACCTTCTATTTCATATTTCAACGATGTACGATCGGTCACTGCATTTATCTGCCACTGTTCTCTATGACCATTTGATTGGATCATATTTCTTTAACGATTGCACGAACACGAGTGTTCCTTTTCTACTGGGGTTAAGTCGCTAGCATTTCGGTTGTAGTAATGCTGGCTCCCTTTGTGTTTCGTCGTCCTGTGTCTCATCATTTGATGTGCGTTCGGTACGACTGTTCTCATCAGATGCTCGGCTTGTGGCATTGTCGCTCTTGTGCGTCGCTGCATTAGTCGTTGTACCGGACTGCAGTTGACTTCTGATGCGGGAGTGTTGCGCCATTCTAGCAGTGCTCCCATCGGATCTTTCGATTTTTTTCAGCAGATTTTTCGGGATCTTTACTGCTGCTTCCGCCTTTCCGTTGGATTGCAAGTGATAAGGCGATGACATGGAGTGCTTGAATTCCCACGTGTTTGCAAACACCTGAAACTCTGCACTCACGAACTGTGGTCCTCCATCTGATTGCACAATTTGTGGCACCCTATATCGTGCGAACTGCTCCTTGCTTGTATGGTAGTTTCCGCTCTCTGGTCGACAAGCCTTGTGAACTCAAATAAATCTGAGTAGTAATCAACCAGGATTATATACGTGTCGTTGGCATGGGTAAACAGGTCGATCCCAATCTTTGTCCATGGTTTTGTTGGGGTGTCGTGGTTTCGTAGCGTCTCTTTCTGTTGGGACGGTCTTTCATTGGCATACGCTTGACAACTGTCGATCATCTGCTTGATGTCGCTTGTCATTCCAAGCCAGCAGATGCTATTTCGTGCTCTTCGCAGTATTGCTTCGATTCCTTGATGACTACTGTGAAGTCGTTGTAGCAGGTCTCTCTGACAGGTTTGCGGAATGATCAATCGTTGCCCTTTGTACAGGATCCCGTCATGCGCAGAAATGTCATCTCGAAATGTCCAGTACAGTTTCAGCTCATGTGGTAGCATGTGCTTGTGCTCCGGCCAGCCTGATATAACCGTCGTCAACAATCGTTGCAATGTCTCATCAGCAGCTGACGCTTGTCGAATTTGTGCGATTCTGGACTAGCTGACGTTGACGTACATTTGTGGATCAACTGAATCGATCTCTTCTGCTATGTCATCTTGTATAGCACACTGGAAGACCTGTTCCTTCGACATCTCCTTGACGGGTCGACGTGACGTTGGAGCTCGTGACAACTTGTCTGCTACTAGTTGTTCTGTGCCTGGTTTATACACCACTCTCATGTTGTACCGTTGCAGTGTGAGCATCATCCGTTGTAGACGCTTTAGCGCATCTAGCAGCGACTTTAGGAAGATTGCCTCTAGGGGTGTATGGGCGCTGTGGATTGTGACATCTGAGTGCCCGTAGATGTATTGGTCGAATATTTTCGACATGCGAAAACAATTGCTAGACACTCAAGTTCGATGTGTGCATTATTTCGCTCGCATTTCGTCAATGAACGCGAGATGTACGCCACAGGCTTGCCATCTTGTATTAGAGCCGCTCCTAGCCCTTGCGTACTAGCATCACATTGCACAACCACCGGCTTTGTCACATCACAGTAGGCAAGTGATTGTTCAGTGGTTGTAATGTTTTTGATCTCCTGAAAAGCATCTTCTTGTGCCGATCCCTCGAATTCTGCATCTTTCTGTACCAGCCGTCTCTATGTTTCGCTGATAGCCGCAAGATTTGGCATGAACTTTGTGAGATAGTTCGTGAAACCAAAGAATATGTGCACTTGTTCAACGTCGGTTGGTGTGGGATTCTTCTTGGTGTCCCCCACTTCCTCCGGGTCAGCTTTCATTCCTTATTGGTGTCAACACGTGACCGATGTAGTTTATTTCAGTCATGTACAGCCTCGTCCATGCTTTGTTTAGCTTCAGATTTTGTTCCCGTTCTCGTTGCTGCAAATTTTCCAGGTTCTTGTCATGATCTAGGGGTGCTTCTGCTTCCGTCTCACCCCGACCGATGGTCAGTATGTCGTCGGCGACAATTGAGATTCCGTCTAGCCCATCCAGTGCTTGTTGCAAATGACGCTGGAATTCTTCAGGACTTGAGGTGAGGCCAAACGGCATTCGGAGCCACCTATATTTCCCAAATGGGGTCCAGAAGGTAGTAAAGTAGCTGCACTCTTCTGACAGTTTGACTTGAAGGAAGCCGTCTTTCGCATCCACTGGCAAAAATATCTTCGCGTTATTCAGAGTTGGCAGTACCTACTCAATTGTTGGAAGCGGGCGGTGGTTTCGTTGGATCAATACACACCAGCACCGTGCCATTTGCTTTGCGAATGGCAAGGCAGTCGGATATCCATGGAGCTGGAATGACCACCCTGGCATCACTTCTTGCTCTTCGAATGATGTGATCTTCTTCTGCAGATCGTCTTTCAGTGCGTATGCGACTTTGTGAGGTCTGTTTTGTACAGGTGGGACCGTCTTGTCTATGACTATGTCGTATTCCCCCGGCAAACATCCTAATCCCGAGAATATGTCCTTGTATCCCTCCAGCATTGCTGTTGTCGATCTTTCATCAAATGAACCTGCTCGTTCACGGAGAACAATTTTAGTTGAAGGCACTTATCTAGCGATAGTAGAGATGCATGCTTGCGACCTTCATCGCATACCGATAGATGGGACTATGGTGCCGTCATACATCGTCAGTGTGGACTTGCTTGGCCTCATGGGTGGATCGCCAGGGTGTGTGGTAGTCGTTTAGACTCAGCACATTACATGTAGCTGCTGTGTCAAGTGGACATGTAATGGGCTGTCTGTCCCTCTGATTGGCCGCTGATTGTCGCAAGTAACTTGCTGTCGACATTGTCTATTTGTATATGCAGAATGTCTGAATCGCTGTCCTGATATTCTCCAATCAGATGTACTTGATTTTGGGCCTTTCTTGCTCTGCAACATTTTGAGAAATGGTTCTTCTTTTTACATGTGTAGCGTTCTTTGCCAAATGCAGGGCATTGTCTCGCTGTGTGCCACATCTACCACACGTGTTATCGAAATTACTATCTGCCTTCCTTCGCTGGGTGCGCCCCCCTGACGTATTTACACGCGTCTTGGGCTTCGGCTTATAAACAGCACTGACCTCCTCATTTACGTGCAATTTTCGCATGTCGGCCTCCGTATCTTCGGTCAGTCGACACATGCGTATTGCTTTCTCGAGTGTGAGACTGTCCGTTTCGAACAACCGCCGCCTCATTATATCCTGGTCGAGTCCGAGGGTTAGTGTGTGCAGCACCATGTCGTCGGCTAAATACCCAAACTTGCAGTCCCTGACTTGCTTATTTAGAGCCGTCAGAAACTCATCGACGGGGCGACCGTTCCTGCTTCATAGTTAGGAACTGGTGCCGCGCTCCGAACAAGCTAATTCGCGGTTTGCAGAACTGGTCAAATGTGCTATGACTTCATTGAACGTCTGCTGTGCTGTCGGGAAGATGAAATTGTAAAACATAGTTTCCCTTCTCTCCAATTCTCAACAACATAGCAATCTTTACCTTGTCTGTCGACTCTGCCTTTTCACTTGCGTCCAAGAAGTACTGAAATTGCTTCTTGAATCGCCCAATTGCACTGGCAGATTTCCCGAGGCGGGAAGTGGATCAGGTAGGATATACCGATCCATCTCGCAAAGTGACACGGTCAGCTCTTTTTACCAGTTGTTATTGTTCCGCCGAGTTCTGCTAACACCCGTTCAAACAACTTACTGACACCATGATTGAATTAGCGTACGCACAACAGGTTTGTACGAACTCAAACAGTTTATTACAGCACAGTGGCGTGGTTGTGTAGCCGGAACTCGCTCACCACGCATGACATTAATTAGATTAGAGATAGTCGCGCTACTCTGTTGTACAGGCCTATAACCATGTAGTCCAATATCGTAACATAGGCCTACTTGGAAAGTCTGACACGTCCTTTTTCCTTTGGTTGATCTAGTCTATTGTTTCCGTTTGAGCAAGAAGACACCGATACAAAACGTTTGGCGGAAACAAGCTTCCACCGCACGACTGTTTGAATTGTAAAATACTTTTTTTATTATAAGCAAGTTTTTGAATAGTTTGGAATTCGTCGTGTCAACTGGTGACAATTTACTGGTATTTTATGAGATAATCTGAGAGCTAATCACAATAGCTATATCCGGATTATGTTTATTTTCCGGCAAAAAAAACGTTTTTATCATTTTATATCAATTGTTTCACCAAATTCCAATAGTGAGATTATTGTCAATTAGTACACAACCAACCTAACCCAAAAATAACACATTTTTCTTGACGTGCAAGTGGCTTAACGTCCACTTATTAAATTAAATTGAGAGTTCCTATGCGCCAGTGCTAATAATATAATTATAATATACTTGTAGGCGTGTAGCACGTGGACGGATATACCACTGGCTTATCGAAATGATAACGTGTTCACCTGTGAAGCTGCTGAAACTCAATTTCAAAATAGTTGTACGTCCTCCTTTTGAAGTTGAGTATATAATTATGTAGACGTTTTAGTGGCTGGTGCCCCCCCCCTCCCACCCCACCCCCCACCCCCCCACCCCCACACACACTCATTCAGCCAGCACCTGTCAGGACCGGAACGTATGTTGAACTGGCAGTCAGACGACACTACTATTGTTCGTTCGTAGGCCGAGTTGCTAGGCGCAGTCTGGTGCGCTGTTACAAAGGTGTTTGTCGCCTGCACACACAACCTGGCCGGTTCAATATCCGAACTAAATCGGCCTGTCAGTACACGGCAATTCATATTTAATGGACTCGTGCAAGTGGTTGGTTATGATATGGCTGACGTTTATTGAATACGATCACTTCCTGCTAATACAATATGTATATTAGTATGTACACATTCATACTTATCTGCCGGCATTCATGATTGTGTCTTATATCTACTTTTGCGTATGTGCAATAATAAGGGAACGTCTCAACGGGGGTGAGAGGAGAGAGATGGTAAAAAATTGAGGGAGGCTGGGTGTATGGAAAGGGGGACGCTGAATAAAAAGGATATTGTGCTTGAAGAAAAGGGGAGACGAGGGAGTGAGGAAGGGAGGAAGGGAGGAAGGGGAGAGGGCAAACGTGTTTCGTAGAATTAAATACCACCTGTTTTGTTCGCATCTAATCAAACAACAAATATTTGTAACAAAGCTGTTTCATTTACCCAAAAAAACAAAAACACATAATAACATCATGTACACCATAAAATATAACGTTAGATGCTGTATATATCTGAATATTAGCGTGCAACGAGAACCGCTAGTGACGTCAGCAGTTAGGATGATTGTAACGAGCGGTCGTGATAACAATGTACAGTGATATTACGTTTACATTGGAAACGCGGTGTCGCTGATATGTACATGTCAACGAAACCTAAGTATAATGTTCAATGTTCTAACTGTCGTTCTCATCAGAGCCATTCAAAGTTGCAGTAATTCAAACTCACGTTTATATAATATAGTAGGTGCACTTAAGCGTAGGAACAACCTTTAAAACATGTACAAATAAACATGGTTTAGTAGGCACATATATGGCCGGTCCAACGCCGCGTGAAGACATCATAGCGTTCGGCAGAGGAGTACTGGTGTGTTCGGTGATATTCGAGTCGTGACTGGTGTCTTATTACCCTGCATAGTCGACACAAACATTCTTCGATAAATCAAATAATTTATTTACACGTTCGTGCTTGAATGTGTAGTGTTGGTACCGCGCGTGACACGATTACCTAAAACACTTACGCAACTGAGAGACAGTTCCTGTGATTAACGTCCCCTTGTCGATGAAAGAAGACGACGCTTGATAATCCGACTCGCCCTCAGATAGTTGTGTATGAGCGTAACGTGTGCGGATTGCTTAACGTCGGTACCCCGTTGTCCGTGAAGAATGACTCCCTGATAAGCGGCCTTCGAGCGAACGACGGCCTCTTGTAGGCGGTGCTATCCCCTAGCCGCCACCCGTAGTCCCACGAACTGGTGATGGGAAAGTTATACTTCTGCTCGGGGATAACGAGCTTGCGCGTGTTGAGGTACTGCAGCCGCCCCTTGCCCTCCTTCGTGAAGCCGTCGTACAGTCGTGCCTTGATGGTCGGGGGCGGAGGACGCATCTCCTCCTGGCTCTTCACTTCCTTGCTGTACTCGGCCAGACGTCGTTTCGCCTCATCCTCCTCGTGTTTCATCTTCAGCGCGAACTTGGACGGGTGGATGGCAGGCAGGCCGTCGACCACCGGCCCGCCCTTGCGCCGCCGCTTGTCGCCGCTCACGGACCGCGGGCCGCCGTGCGTCTCGTTGTAGTACCGCAGTCGGGCCGTCATCTCGTTCTCGTACGCCTCTGTGATGAACGCCTGGAGGCGCGTATCCGCTGGGAAACTGCGGATTGCCATCTTGTCCCGTGATGGATCTGCTTGTCGGTGTCAGACGTCTTATGTTTAGCACAAATACGAGACTTCGCTTGTTTTCCACCCGAACGCAATGCGCTGCCCGTTGCCATGCGACAACAACGCCGGTATGGGCGGTGCGAGCAATCAGAAAGAGGCCGAGTGATTGACACATCAATCATGGCGCGCCAGAGTGTCAAAATACGCAATTTACGAGTTGTCCACTCAAAGCGAACAATTCGAACTATTCATCAAATCTTGTTTGTGCGTGTACATATGTCACCGCTGCATATTCATTTGTCATGAATTATTGTGAATTACCGATTGTGTTTAACTTCAGGTGATAATAGTTTGCAAGATATAAAGGGCCATCAACAAAGAACGTACGGCCTAGGGACGTGTAGGTTGATAGGCAAGCTTGGCGATGCGTCACAACGGGTTGGGGGTTCTCTGGATATGCGTTACGTAACTATTTTTGAAATGTTACTTCTTTGTCGATATATCAGACATATATAGCAATAATTATTCAGCCACTTTTAGATAGATTTCAACGACACTCCAACGAAAAACCAACTGCCATTGTTCTTGCATTACTTAAATATGAAAATTAAATAGTATTCTATGTATAAACAACGAATCAATATAGCCGTACAAAAATATAATATTTATTATAAACGACGGCACTAAGCATCATTTGTCAAATTAAACGTACTTTTAAGGGATGTTCATGCCAGCAGTTCTCCAGATTGAGATGGTGATATAATTTTAAATAAGAGTGAAATTTTGGTTTACCTCTTTTCATTCGAACTCCATTTTGGCAGAGTACCAATTATACCCTCTTATGATACCGTTTGGGATGACAATAGTCAGGTGTGCCTAAATTTGGAAGTTGCAACGTCGAACAAAATATATTATTGTTGCTCGATGCAGAAAATAAATGTACATTTTTGCATTAACCACGAACGGTTTAGAAGAGAAAACAAATTTGCGTATAGCGTGTGTAACTGGCCAAGGCACAAAGTCTTTTATCATAAATTGATCACTTTTTTATGATGATGCCATTCTCCGAATTATGCGATGTCCTTGTGTTTAGAAAAACTATAATCACAAAGTGCAATTGATTGGTTTGTTGCATTATAGACTGTTTATACATAGAACTGTATAATGATAATGTTGATGCATCGATTGTGGAAATGCGAACGCATAATTATTCTTAGGACGACGTGATGTTTGGAATTCTTATCAGATTTGCATAGAAATGAGACTTATGTCGTCGCCGAAGTGGAAACTGTCTATGTCTGGTATAGTTAGGGACGGACGACCACTGAGAGCATTGGTCAACTTGTGCGTGGCGCCAGTCTAGGTGTGAGGGTGTTCTTTACCAGGAACAACAATGCACGTTACAGCGATGTTCACGATTGCGACCATGTTGCTCCCGACAGGTGTGTTCAAAACTTCTACACTTTGCAGGTTGTATATTATGAAAAAAGATGGTGTGTCTTATTATGTCCTGGTTTTCGGCAAATTGCGGCTAGAACATTTCTCTGAGTATTGTATAATCCGTGTGCGAACACATTATTCAAAAAGTGAAGAATTTAATTAAATGGCGCCATTGCATTGTGAAACAATGCTGCCTATTTCGTCGCATATGCTTTTTTCAGCTTCATCGCTCTGTTTGTTTTGCTGGGTAACGGTAATAATCAACATATATGAAATATATCATTGTATTTATATCTTTTTAAAAATACTTCTAGACGAAAGTCAACTTAAATAAAATATATATAATTAAGATCTACTGACAAAACAAGTTTCATGCAACTTGCGAAAATGTCCGACTCAAATATGTTTGAACTAATATGAATAGCACATATCGACTTTGAGATGTAAATTACAAAATCAACAGACACGTGTTGGTAATAAATACAACTTATTGAAGCAGATCTCGAGAAAATCGTGGTTGTAATAACGACGCGGTAGTTGATTATACTATCAGTGGAAAGAGGAATGCCAGGAAATACCAAAACGGGTGGCCACCGGTAGTTCGTTGTTTATTAATTACGTCAACTTTCTTAACAATACACCATAACGTGTATATAATATCAATCCAAAGCCACACTGGCCTAACCTGACAGGCAAAGAGACTTATGCCAGGGTGTACTGAGCCACTGATGTAGTAAACAGTGTCCCCTTGCTCGCGAGGATAGCAGCTTTTTTTACCATTCTCTTTTCACATATCTTTTATTGTATGACAACGCAGAAGATTCATGTCGCGATTGTTTTATTGTGTTGTATTGTGTTATGGTACGGAGGAGAACAGGTGCGCTCAAAGTGGAGGGTTGATGGAGAACAACGGTAATTGAGACGAGAGGGATGTGTGAAGAAGGATTGGGTGCATTTTGTTGGGAAGTGAAGAACGAAAATAAAATATAAAGGGAGTGAAGACGGTTGGTGGAGTCGGCAGTGAAACGTGATCAGTATCTGAAGGAGAAATATACAGAAACCGGAAGTACGCATTGAGGCCGACTTCAACACGGATACCTATTTTAGTCGTTTCCATTTACAATGATAACGTGTTTGATTTAAAAAGGATTGCAAATGTATAACGTGGGTAAATCCTAATAATTGTAGTTAACAATACTAATATTATTTGCTAATAATGCTAATTATATATGTTTTAGAAGGAGACACATGTTAAATACGAAAGATATTTGATGGTTATGGAATCTCGTTTTCATCTCCTGTTGTTACACGTTGGTTGGAGGAGAACTTCTTTTTCGGTTATTCTTCTAGCCAATTGGATGCTTTCCTCGCTGACACAAATGTGGATCCATCAGTACCGAATGTTTATTCGTATTTCACAGTAAAAATTACGTGCTTTCTTCTTCAACAACAATTGATAGACCCATATAAAATGTATGGTTGCGTTTATGTTTTGGTAATACATTTTCTTAGATTATGAATGTATATTTGTTCATAACAGCCGCCATCACTGAACACACGTGAATTCTAAACCTTTGCAGTGGTCGCCAACAATTATAGTTTTCAACTCGACGACTGGTGGGTATGTCTTGAGTCACATGACGAAGAACCACTAGCAACGCCCTCTGCCGTCGAACGCCTGTTTACAGAAGCTGTGCAGAAGGCGAGTGCCTTTAATCTCCAAAAAATGGTTCTGTATCTGCGTATGAATGCCTTTCCTGTAGGTTAAACACATGATAATTTAACTTCACCTTTCCTGCCATTCATACTCAAAAAGTAACCCCAGTTGAATGCTAATCACAATTGTTTCACAACAAGTTTTGTTCCTAACACCAAACGTCACATTGGCAAACGTGTTTTCCGTAGCTGCACCCAAAATCGGGAATCAACTCCCTATCATTTTAAAATCATCTGAAACTATAGCTTCTTCTTCTATGTGCCATGTCTGTCACAGGCTTTGGCGATCATGGCCCTCCAAACCGCACGGTCGTGTGTAGTTTGTAGCAGTTCTGTTGTGCTCCTTCCATACCATGTTGAGAGACTATCTATTAGTTTTATTCTCTGGCGTCCTCTGGATCTTTTTCCTTCTATCTTTCCTGTTGTTACTATTTGTTCTAACTTTTCCTTCTCATGACATGGCCTATAAATCGTGCTTGTTGTGTTCTAACTTTGTTGATGATCTTTCTTTTTGATTTGGCTGTCCTAAGGATGACTTCATTGCTTTGCTTTGCAGTCCATGGCACTCGCAGCATTCTTCTTAAGAACCACATTTCAGTGGCTTCTATGTTTTTTGTGTGATCTTTTGGTTATTGTCCAGGATTCACATCCATATAGCAATATGGGCTCTATGTAACATTGCATTACACGTTTTCTCACTTCAATTGATATATTTTTATTTGTTAAAATGTTTTTCATGTGGTGAAAAGCTGTTTTGGCTTGAGCAATTCTTCTCTTTATCTCATCGTTGCATCGACCGTCGGATGTTATTAGTGATCACAGATAGTTAAACGTTCGGACTTGCTTCAAAACAGTGCCATATGCTACCATGTTGCATGTTGGAGTGTAATTTTTTTTTGAGATGACCATAATTTATGTTTTCTTTTTGTTCAGGGACATACCTTTTTTCTCACTTTCCCTTATTACTGTATCTAGCATCTGTTGTAGATCTTTTTCGTTCTCAGCAACCAGTACCGTGTCGTCTGCATATTGTAAATAATTCATGTTGTATCCCCCTACTTGAATGCCTGGCATATCTTCTAATGTGCGTAAGATAATCTCACTGTATAGTGAAAAGAGATCGGGTGATAGGACACACCCTTGTCTTACACCACGTTTTATTTCTTGAAATTTACTGATGTCATTTTCTATTCGTATTGTTGCTGTTTGTTCCCAGTACAGATTTCTCACAACTCTCAGATCTTTCCCATCAATGTTCAAACTTTCCAGCATTGATATGATTTCTTCATGACGAACTCTGTCAAATGCCTTTGTGTAATCAATCAAACATACATACAGATCTTTCGGCACTTCCAGTGCTTTCTCAATCAGTGTTCGTAGGATGTATATTGCAATACTTGTACCTTTATCTTCTACAAATCCACATTGTTCTTCAGCAATTTCCGGCTTTATTTTGTTTCTCATTCTGGTCATAATAATTTTAAGCAACATCTTGGTGAAGTGACTCATGAGACTAATTGTACGGTGTAGTTCACATTCAATCACACCTGGTTTCTTTGGTATTGCTACAAAAATGGATCTGGATAAATCAGTTGAGATTCGTCCGCTGTCATATATTTTGTTCAAGAAGTCTGTTACTATATCAGTACCACATTCCTTCAATCATTTCAATGGTAATATTATCTGGTCCAGCAGCTTTTCCCTTTTTCATTGATCTGATGGCTTTTCGAACCTCGTCCTTCAATATAGGAGGACCATCAAAGTTCTTCTTAATTTATGGTCTTTCACCCCTTTCATCATCGTACAGTTCACCAATATATTCTTACCATCTCTCGAGTATTTTGTCTTTGTCCGTTATTATGTTTCCTTCTTTAGATTTCAGGCAACCTGTAGCTGAGCATGTTCTTTTCCCTGTGATTTTTCTTATTCTAGCATGCATGGATTTTGTGTCGTGCTTATTCTTCTGTTCAATTTCTTTGCATTGTTCATTAAGCCATTCCTTTTTCGCTAGATTAAATTTGGCCGTTATATCCTTGTTCATTGTTACATATGCATCATGATTTTGCTTAATTTTCCTCCTTTCATCCATCAACTTTAGAATATCGTCACTCATCCATTTTTTCTTTGCTTTTCTGCATTGCCTAGGAATAGTTTCTTCTGCAGCCTGTGTGATTGATTCCTTCATTTGTTCCCATTGGTCGTCCACATCTTGAATGTCATTCAGAACATTGAAATTGTTTTGTACTGCTACATTGAATTTCTCTTTGATCGCTGAATCTGATTTTAGTATATTCATGTCTAGTTTCATGTTCCTTGTTGCTCTTTTCCTTTTCTTCAGTTTCAGTCGGAACTTGGCTCGCACTGGCACATGGTCGGAATCGCAGTCTGCCCCGGGAAAGGTCTTTGCCACCAGTAGGGCATTTCATTTTACTGACCAGGATATAATCAATTTGGTTCCGTGTACGGTCTCCTGGACTTTTCCAAGTCCAAAGTCTTCTTGGGTGTTGTTGGAACCAGGTGTTTCCTACAATCATGTCATGAGATTTTGCCCACTCTATTAGTTTATCTCCTCTCTCATTTCTGCTCCCCAGGCCATATGGTCCAACTATGTCTTCGCATCTTCCCTCACCAACTTTAGCATTAAAGTCTCCCATAACTATTACACTCTCCTGTGATTTGCAATGTGATTTTGCTAATTCAAGATCATTATAAAATGTATCGGGCTCTTCATCCGATTTGTCTGCGGTTGGTGAATACACCTGTATGATGTTAATGTTAAATGGAATGGTATGCCACTGATTTTCACCAAGAGGATGCGATCCGATATGGTCCAGTATCCTAGTAAGCATATTGCTCTTTCTTCATCCAACAGAATTCCAACTCCTCTTTCATGTTTATCGCCTCCTGAATAAATTATTGTGTTATTATCTGATGTCATCAATCCTGCCTCTGTCCATCTAACTTCACACATTCCCATTATATTTATTCTCAGACTTGTCGCTTCTTGTTTGATGTTTTCTAGTTTTCCTTTCTGATATAGAGTTCTTACATTCCATTTAGCAATATTCAAAATCTTTCTGTTGCACACAGTAGCTGGATGACGATCTGGCGTCACCTGTCGCACATGACTATCCCTACCGAGCGAGGTGGTCCTGTCAGAACTGTCAGAACAACCGTTCACGCTGTTAACGTTATCTTCTGTGGTTTTGTGGGTCATGATTGTCTTGGGAAAGATACAGCAGTGGTTTCCCATTGCCTTCTGCCGGTTTTTGATTTGGTTTACTCCAATGAACAGTAGCTCGTACTGAGATGTGCTCGCCGTCGTTGTCCATACAACTGGATCTTCCGCCGCCGGAACTGAGGGGACATGCTGTCCATCACATCCTCTGCTTTGCTATTTGCCCCATAGCTGGAACATGATTTGTGAGGGTCGGGACGTGTCCACACACCGGTGGGCCCTGCACCCTGCACATATCGGGCTCATGCTGCTCCGCCAAGGTTTTTCGTGGCTGGACCACTAGATCCCATGCAGGTTTGGTCTGGAGCCGCAAGGTGTCCAGTTACCATATGGTGTCGCAAGGAGGCACTGCATGAGTCTTGGTTGAGGAGAGGCTATATACCAGAAGGAAAGACTTACGCACTCGGCTTTCTTTTCACCCGTATAAGGCTATCTGGCGGCTGAAGCTGAAAGCGGGAGGTCTGAAGCAAGCTGCCAACCCCTACACTACGCTACAGCACTAGGCGCATCACTCAACCCTTGTGACGGAGTCACACACCAAACTATAGCTACCTTTCGTTGAAAAAACTCAAGACTTATCTATTCGAAATTGCATTCCCACCCTAACTTTCTGCGGTCCCTTGCTCTAATGATGACTTGTTTGTCCCTGTTAACGATTTTTGCCCGATGATTATTGTACGTCGCGCCTCAGAGCTCAGATTCCTGGGGATATTGGCGCTATACAAGTTTATTATTATTAGGTAGAATCTATTTTTAAATATGACGTAATCTTTCTGCAGGAGGTTGACCTCGGCAACTGCTACTGCAGCTACATTTACTGTGACACGCTGCACGGTCTTGTGTGTCAAACCATCGACGACGAAGCAACAACGAAACCGACGGGGCGCGCCACCTCGTGTAAGTTACCCGTATCGTTTTACGTTTAAAAAGGGGGCAGAAGAATGCACACTAAAGTAGTGTCACTGTCAGGTCTTCTCTGTTGACGTTTGTTAGCATTAAGTGTTTCCACAGTCACCGCGGCAAGGAGGCATGTTTGTTTTAATAGGACACCTGGTGAGTTGTCACACTATATAGGCCCCTATCACTTTCCGTTCATTCTCATTACAGTTACACCGTCCGCTCCTGGCTCTTTCTCCGTCTCTAGGCGGTGTCATCTTAATTTTGGTCTTCTTCTTCTCTTACGTCAAGCTAAAGTACGAAGTAAAGAATCTGAGGAGAAAGTGTGAGAAAAGAAGTGAATAATAGGAGATAGAGTTACATTTTGCCGATGGGACACTTAACAAAGAGTATAATAGTATTGACAACGTCAACACGAATGTTATCAACAGATAGTAATTGAGATCAAGTCGGTTTAGTGAAAAGCACGACAATGGGAAGAGATGGTAAACGGTAGAATAGAAATGGCAAAGCTAAGGTAAACCTGCTCTGGTGGTAGGAAAGTGATAAAAAGGTACAATAATATGTTTTCAGCGGGGACGACATTGGGGGGGATTCCGGTACGATGGCCACAGATAAAGACCAACCCACTGCCGGCCACGATTCCGACACACAGCAACATGGTAGACACGGATGGTACTTATCATAACTTGATTACAATTCCTACAGTGAAACCTACTTTGTCAAATGAAGAGAGATTTATCAGCATGAAAAAGGTGACAAAATAAATATAACATAAAAAGAAATAATATATATATATATATATATATCTGTTTACGCCTTCTAAGTCGTCGTGTGTACCAAACGGCTAAGTATATTTTACCTTGTGGCGTCCACTATACCGTTAAAAATGCACAATTACTTGTCTTCAGTGAGGCCGACACCTTGGAAGATGCCGACACCACGACCACCAATAAAGATGAATCCTCCGTCGGCCACGATTTCGACACCCGACAACCCGGAAGACACGGGTGGTACTTATCGTAACTTGATTACAATACCTAGATCGAAACCTACTCTGCCCACTAAAGATAGACTTATGAGCATGAAAAATATAACGAAATATAACACAAAATAAAAAAATTACATATTTGAGCAGTACTGAGGAATGGATACTGCGCTATATAAGAACCTTTACCTTTTTATATATTTTTAAAAAATTATGTGGGATCTTTTTAAATCGTCGTGTACACAATAGGCAAGTATATTTCACTATCCTGACTTCAACTGTGCTGCTCGATATTTACTTCAAATGGCACTTACACAAAATGCATGCAGCTGTATTCGGACGAGCCGGTGGCATAGTAGCACACACAATAGGACAATTTCGGATGTTTTAAAACAACGGGATATTGAACACGATAATCGCATCATGACGTAGCAGAATGGTTCAGTCATAATTCAACGTGTGTGAAATAAAAAAACAATATTGCACAGAGCGTATAACACACACGTGTGTATCAAATACTGCTATGTTTCAGCGGGGACGACACCGAGGGATGTTCCGGTGCGACAGCCACTAGTACACAGCAACCCGTCCCCGGCGACGTCGCCGCCCGACACACGAGGTGACACGACCAAGGCAGATGGACGCGCGTCTGCCCGCACCATCGGCTCCATTGCTCTCATCGCCATGGTTTCGCAAGTCGCCTTCCTAGTCGTCCTTGACTGGTCAACCTTCAGGCGCCAGTTCAGATTCATGAGGCGAAACATGAGACACGCCTTCGTGAAGAAGAAGGACGGTCACCCGGCGGGAATCGAGATAGGGTAGAACAATCGAAGGAGGTACACGTGGTCGTGCGTCCTGTGCCGATGTCTCCAGCACGTTCATCAGCACTAGAATAACGTTTATAGTGGCGGTGTATAACCTACTGTAGTATTCTGCTACTTGTGTATATATGTCAGTGTATATGTCAGTGCATATGTCAGTGCATATAACAGTGTATATGGCAATGTACATGTCAGTGTATATGCCAGTGTATATATCAGTATATATGTCAGTGTATATGACAATGTATATGTCAATGTATATGTCAGTGAATATGTCAATGTATACGTCAGTGAATATGTCAGTGTTTATGTCAGTGAATATGTCAGTGTATATGTCAGTATATATGTCAGTGTATATGACAATGTATATGTCAATGTATATGTCAGTGAATATGTCAATGTATACGTCAGTGAATATGTCAGTGTTTATGTCAGTGAATATGTCAGTGTATATGTCAGTGTATATGTCAGTGTATATGTCAGTCTATATGTCAGTGTATATGTCAGTGAATATGTTAGTGAATATGTCAGTGTATATGTCAGTCTATATGTCAGTGTATATGTCATTGTATATGTCAGTGTATATGTCAGTGAATATGTCAGTGAATATGTCAGTATATATGTCAGTGAATATGTCAGTGTATATGTCAGTTAATATGTCAGTGTATATGTCAATGTATATGTCAGTGTATATGTCAGTGAATATGTCAGAGTATATGTCAGTGTATATGACAGAGTATATGTCAGTGTATATGTCAGTGAATATGTCAGTGAATATGTCAGTGAATATGTCAGTGTATATGTCAGTTAATATGTCAGTGTATATGTCAATGTATATGTCAGTGTATATGTCAGTGAATATGTCAGAGTATATGTCAGAGTATATGTCAGTGTATATGTCAGAGTATATGTCAGTGTATATGTCAGAGTAGATGTCAGTGTATATGTCAGAGTAGATGTCAGTGAATATGTCAATGTATATGTCAGTGTATATGTCAGTGAATATGTCAGAGTATATGTCAGTGTATATGTCAGAGTATATATCAGTGTATATGTCAGAGTAGATGTCAGTGAATATGTCAGTGAATATGTCAGTGAATATGTCAGTGAATATGTCAGTGTATATGTCAGTTTTAGTTTGAAGCATTAGAATATGAGGGACCGTAAATGATGCCAGACAGGCAGCTGGCCCAGACGGGTCTTATACAATTTGTGCGTCTAGGTTGTCTTGTATTCTAGTTGTTAAGATCATTTAACGTAGGGGGTTTCAGGTGTAGCCACAGAATGGAAATGTACGGATAACTTTAAGATGCCACGGTCCGGGATCATGTGACTGGACATACGTGGTCACGTGCGCTATGTTGAAAGAGTCGTATACAAAGAAAGGGGCAGAGGCAGTATTGCTCTCAAAAGGAGTCGGTATTGAATTATCGTGAACTCGGTGGCGCGTGAGTTGCCCAAGTTGGTATCTTGTGCTGGAGTGGGCACAGTAGCGCATTTGATCGTAGGCTGCTAGGCGTGACTCGGCCATGTATCCGTTCGGGACGGAGCTGGTATCGAAGTTACATTACGTAGATTTGTCAGTGTACTGTGCGAAAGTGTGCAAGACGGCAGGGTTGGTGTCGAAGTACTCGTTATTCGTACTCGTTGGTACTTGAGTACCGATTTTTCACCAAGTACTCATTACTCGTACTTTTACTTCTACTCGTTAACGATATGAGTACAGTGTATTTACGAGTACTTTTGAAGTACTTCGCATGTATTTTATCATTACATCTTATATTACGATCTCCAGTCCAAATGTCTCATCTTTGTGTATTTCCGATGTCCTCATTGTATAAAAACTCTGAGTTGTCACGGACATTGTTTACTGGCTTGAACAACAGTGGGACTGACCATCACATCGTACCAGTACTTTCAAAAGTACTCGTACTCTAGTACTATCTGGGATGAAGTACTCGTTTCTCGTACTCGTTCATATCACAGTACTCGTGCTCGTTGCTCGAGTACTTTAGACGGGTACTCGCCGCAACCCTGCAAGACAGGCAAACCGGACGAGACGTTGCAACCGATACGAGCGTGACTGCGTGCAACGTGCAAGAACTGGTAAGAATTATGATAGCCTAAATTGTATTTTACCTTCAGCGACGTAAATCCCGTGACAATTTTGAGGTTGTTATCACGTGATATTAAATTGTTTATTTTCCATTTTTATTCCCTTTGTTCTGTGATCTGTAGAGCTTCCGTCATTTAGGGGCGTTACTTTATTGCGAAGCCACATAAACATGGGAGACCCGTCGGACCGTGACACCTACGTTTACAGGCTTTATTAACGGCATGGCCCGGCGATGTTTTAGCGTGTGGCTGCATCGTGTCTGTGATCTCTGTTGGATTTAGACATATTGGCCTACGTGTGCTTGTCTTCTGTGTCGTCGACATCGTTCTAACACTCGGCCAAGTAAAGCACCCAAATACTAAATTCGTTGCAAACCGCCCAATTTATCAGAATAAAATATCCGTGTAAAGGCGTTCTATGTGTGTGTACTGTGCGCGCGCATAACATGTGTACGAGCATTAGTGCGTACGTGTGTGTAGGACTGTTTGTAGATATTGCATTGAAAAGAGAACTGAGCTGACGATGTAGCCTACATACTAATATTAATTTCATTTATGTCAATTTGTGACTTCCATCGAATTACGACTTGACTTGGAATCCAGAGAGATGACACGAGACTTGACTTGGAATCCAGAGAGATGACACGAGACTTGACTTGGAATCCAGAGAGATGAAAGGTAAAAAAGGATACATTCTTATATAGCGCAGTATCCAGTCCTCGGGGCTGTTCAAAGCACTTTACATTTCACTTCCTGGCAGACCTGTTCAATCGAACGCCATCTCAACTTTTCTGTCAAGCATCCAGCCACGCTGCAATTAATGCGCGAAGACCATTCGTACACAAATATCCACCACTGTCTATAGCCAGGTACTCATTCACTCATACAGCTGAGTGAACTGAGATGACACAAGGCTAGAACTGGAAAGTAGTCGCTTTGGTTCGCCATTTTTGACACCAGGTCCGTCCATGCGTCACTGCGCATTAAACAACATAAAGTGGCTCGTTACACTTTGGTTATTTCTTGGACTCTTACAGTAGAACTCCCGTCCAAACTAACAAATGCACCCCACATCGACAATGACCCTAACAGTAGAACTCCCGTCCAAACTAACAAATGCACCCCACATCGACAATGACTCTTACAGTAGAACTCCCGTCCAAACTAACAAATGCACCCCACATCGACAATGACTCTTACAGTAGAACTCCCGTCCAAACTAACAAATGCACCCCACATCGACAATGACTCTTACAGTAGAACTCCCGTCCAAACTAACAAATGCACCCCACATCGACAATGACTCTTACAGTAGAACTCCCGTCCAAACTAACAAATGCACCCCACATCGACAATGACTCTTACAGTAGAACTCCCGTCCAAACTAACAAATGCACCCCACATCGACAATGACTCTTACAGTAGAACTCCCGTCCAAACTAACAAATGCACCCCACATCGACAATGACTCTTACAGTAGAACTCCCGTCCAAACTAACAAATGCACCCCACATCGACAATGACTCTTACAGTAGAACTCCCGTCAAAACTAACAAATGCATCCCACATCGACAATGACTCTTACAGTAGAACTCCCGTCAAAACTAACAAATGCACCCCACATCGACAATGACCCTTACAGTAGAACTCCCGTCCAAACTAACAAATGCATCCCACATCGACAATGACACTTACAGTAGAACTCCCGTCCAAACTAACAAATGCACCCCACATCGACAATGACCCTTACAGTAGAACTCCCGTCCAAACTAACAAATGCATCCCACATCGACAATAACCCTTACTGTAGAACTCCCGTCCAAACTAACAAATGCATCCCACATCGACAATGACCCTAACAGTAGAACTCCCGTCCAAACTAACAAATACATCCCACATCGACAATGACCCTTACAGTAGAACTCCCGTCCAAACTAACAAATGCATCCCACATCGACAATGACCCTAACAGTAGAACTCCCGTCCAAACTAATAAAGATACCCCACATCGACAATGA
>CM034531.1:1570924-1606995 GCA_020002185.1 Paraescarpia echinospica | reverse complement strand
CCACCTGTACATTTCACACACGCCACCTGTACATTTCACACACGCCACCTGTACATTTCACACACGCCACCTGTACATTTCACACACGCCACCTGTACATTTTACACACGCCACCTGTCTTACATGTTGGATTGCCTTCCTGAAATCTTCACGCGTGATCAGCCAGTTCTTGTTCTTGTCAACGTCCGTGAAGAGATCGACCAATCGCAACTTCTTCTGACGCAAGAACTTCTCGATGATTCGTATAGCAATTGGAGACGGACGCTGAACAATCGGCGACTCCGAGGGCAGGATGGCCAATAGAGGGGGCTCCTCCTCAGGCTGCAAGGGACCATTCCATGACTGATTATTGTTCAGGTAACAAATGCACATTAATTTTTAGAACTTATAACAGGTAGGAACTGGTAATGATAATTGAGCTGTATGTACATACAGTATTACAGTGTATGTGGGTATATATCAATATTTTCCTTCAAGACTGTTTTCACCTCAGGCACAAAACTTTTAGGATTACCTGCGACCCCTAAAAAATTACACTTTCAATTTTCTAAATTATTTGCTTTAAGTTTCAAGTTTTTAAACTGTAAGACTTCTAAGATCTTCATTGTTTTCCATTTAATTACTTGGCACAGAAGTGTTTGCATGTATGCATAATTATGTAATTTCACTGTGTTTGCAAATAAAGCAACAATTACATTATCCCCACATACACCTATCTTCCAAAAAGATGGTAACAGAGAACAAAATAAAAGGAACAGACCAGTGAGTGGGCAGTGTAAGATAAACCTCCCAGGAAGTCAACAACAGGCAGGGTTAATGGAGCTATGGCAATGGGACAGTGGTGAAGAGTTTTACACACACACAAAATATCTGCATTAAACATGGTTGTCTGTGATTAAAGTTGGTCAAGAGGTTTAAACTAGCCTATCATGAATCCGTTTTTTTTATTTCAAAATATAGAATAGTTTAATAAATATTCACAATCAATTTAATCAAAAGTGTGTATGTTTGTTTAAATGGTTGAAAGAACTGACTTTGTATGTTACATTTGGTAACTTTCTGATTTGGGGTTGAAATTTAACCTTGAGCCCATTGAACTTTTGCAAGAGAGCAAAGAAAGTTAATGACATCAACACAGAAACATGTGCATTAATCATACCGTACGTTGATGTAAAGATTCCATGTTTGAGAATCACAGTAGTTGATGTTGGGTCAAATTAACAGTTTTTCCGATGATTTCACAAAAATTACATTAAAAACACACAAACATGCAATCATGTCACAATGGATATGAGGCAGGTTTCTTTTTCACAAAATTAATTTTAAATGAGACGAGTGAAAAAAAAGAATTGCGGGTACCTTTAACGACAGTTACAATAGTGTTGAATCCTTATTCTACTTATCTCTACGTACTCACTCATCAATATCAATTTTGCTGCTTCTGTAGTTACACATTGAAAGTTTCCAGAAAACATTAAGTGACGATACAGCATGACCAGGTCTCATCCGAGATGGTCAGTATTTGTACGGCCTGTCCAAGGTGGTCAGTGCTTGCAGGTTCTGTGATACACGGCCCTAGACTGACCAGGTTTGACCACTCGGCGGGGGGCTAGCTGCTGTCTGGTCTTGGGTGGTGCAGGGTGGGTGGTGGGTGCTACTTTGACTACCAATGGCTGGAAGGGAAGTGGTTTCTGACAGCGCACAATGTAAGCAGGTGGACACAGACCGCAGTGTTGACTCAGCCACACCTGATGGAATTTGAAGTCTGGCGGGCTAGAGCACACATCTTCACAACAGTCATGTCATTTGTGAAAGTAGTGGTGTGTGTGTGCATGTGACAGATACTTATAGTGTGTATGCAGACATGCGTGAGGAAAATATATATATCGCATGTACATGTTGTTTTGTTATGATTTGCTTCAAATATGTGTGTGTGTTTGTGTGTGTGTACATGAAGTGTGTGTGTGTGTGTGTGCTTTGTGTGTGTACATGAAGTGTGTGTGTATGTGTGTGTGCATGTGTTTGCATGTGGTCTGTGTGTGTGTATGTGTATCCATGTGGTGTGTGTGCGAGCATGCATGTGCATGTGGTATGTGCATGTGGTGTGTGTGTGGTGTGTGTGCGCATGTGGTGTGTGTGTGTGTGCATGTGGTGTGTGTGCACATGTGGTTTGTGTGCATGTGTGTGCATGTGGTGTGTGTGCGCATGTGGTGTGTGTGTGTGCATGTGGTGTGTGTGGGCATGTGGTTTGTGTGCATGTGGTGTGTGTGCGCATGTGGTGTGTGTGTGTGTGTGTGTGTGTGTGTGTGCATGTGGTGTGTGTGCGCATGTGGTTTGTGTGCGTGTGTGTGCATGTGGTGACTGTGTGCATGTGATGTGTGTGTGCATGTGATGTGTGTCTGTGCATGTGGTGTGTGTGCGCATGTGGTTTGTGTGCGTGTGCATGTGGTGTGTGTGCATGTAGTGTGTGTGTGTGGTGTGTGTGTGCATGTGGTGTGTGTGTGCATGTGGTGTGTGTGTGCATGTGGTTTGTGTGTGTGTGTGTGTGTGCATGTGGTGTGTGTGTGTGTGTGTGCATGTGATGTGTGTGTGTGTGTGGTGTGTGTGCACATGTGGTGTGTGTGTGTGTGTGTGTGCATGTGGTGTGTGTGTGCATGTAGTGTATGTGTGTGTGTGTGCATGTGGTGTATGCATGTGGTGTGTGTGCATGTGGTGTATGCATGTAGTGCGTGTGTGCATGTGGTGTGTGTGTGCATGTGGTGTGTGTGTGTGTGTGCGCGCATGTGGTGTGTGTGTGCGCGCATGTGGTGTGTGTGTGCGCGTGCATGTGGTGTGTGTGTGTGCAAGTGGTGTGTGTGTATGTGGTGTGTGTGCATGTAGTGTGTGTGCATGTGGTGTATGCATGTGGTGTGTGTGTGTGCATGTAGTATGTGCATGTAGTGTGTGTGTGTGCATGTGGTGTGTGTGCAGTGTGTGTGTGTATGTAGTGTGTGTGTGTGTGCATGTGGTGTGTGTGTGTGCATGTGGTGTGCGTGTTGTTTGGAATGTTTCCACACTATCATGACCCACTACAACAAGACACACGAGACTTACCGGGAGAGGCGGAGGCAGTGCGGTCCTCTCTGCCACCATCTCTCTGAGGACACGCGACTCCATGAGTGTCTTGTCGGGCTTGCGCCGCAAATACTCCTCACTGAGTCCGAGGCCGTCGAGCTGCTGCCTGAACTTCTTCCTCTCCTCTACCCAGCTCCGGTGCTCCTCCATCTTGTCATGCTCCATCTTCTGCTGCAACTCTTTAGGATCCGGCTCAACGACATGCGACTTGTGAGGTCGGAGTGGTCCAGTGGTCTGCACATTTGGGAACCCCTCCGCGACACCCTTATTCATGGGAGCGGAGTGAGAATAAATCCCCCCTGTGACGTTAATCACCCTCCTGCGACATCTCTCCTCATTTGGCCACAGACGTGCACCGATGTTGAACAACTTGCCCTTGCGAAGGTCGCGCATGGCATACAACTTCAGTTGTTGTTCCAGCGGCAGATGGTCGTTGCGGTTTGGGTCGAAGAGCCAGGGCAGATTGTAGTCGTCAACGCCCTCTCTCCAGTCGACAGAGTCCTCCCTGCGAGGGCGCTGTGGGATGGATCCAACGGACCCGTGAGCCCGTCTATGCCCTCCCTGCCTCAGCTTTATGTGGTGGCTCGGCGCCCCGTGGAAGGTGCATCTACGGACAGCCTGAGTCTGCCCTCCAGGATGTAAGAGCATTGGTATTGTCTCAGTCATAATTGGACTCATTTTTTAAATGTTTCAGAAACTTCCTTATATTTTTAGCTATAATAACTTGCAGCGACTATTTCGAGATCTGTCGTTATGCATAAATCTATGTAAAGAATTCATGTTTCTTGTGTTTCAGTCCACAGCTGTTGCTTTCTTCTGTCTTCATTCCAGGCACATGTTTTTGGCATCACCAGATTTCATATATGCCTAAAAACAGATTGGTCACCCATGATAATGTTTTTTTCCTGTTGTCCTGAAAATCAAGTAACATTTTATAAGTGACATTATAATAGTTACTATGATCAGGACAGTATATTACGACTTTGTTATAGTTAACTTATAAATACTTCTGATACATCACTATATAATAAGTTTGCGTGCGCGTGTGTGCGTGCTTATTTTGCTTGCACATTGTGGTGACAGTAACCCACTGGCCATTCCATCTATTACTTGAAGCTTCATTTTAATTATATTAAAACTGCTGTCTTCATGTCTAACTTCGAAAGCAGTCATGAATGTTTTACAATAAAAAAAATATTGTATTCACCTATATAATAGCAACACTGAAAAATATTGCCTGACACGCCTGATCCATGGCCATGCCGGTGCAACAATATATCATCCCCGGATATGTTTTCCTGGGCCCCACCCGGGAAATCCCCCCGGGCTGTGTGTTATGTGTTGGCTAGGTTAACGCGGGCTCAGGAGTCCAAAACAAATCAAAGTACTCAAGATCTGAATTTAAGATCCCACTGCAAATGTTGTGTGTGTGGGTGCATCACAGAAGCCGATCACTGCTTTAATGTGAGTTCTAGTTCTAGTTGTTTCCAGCACTCGGCAATGTTCTATTAACTGACTAGTCTGTATATTTTGTGGTTACAATGTTATGATCTTATGAGGTCTCATTCAACTAGTCAGCCTTTTTCAGAACATTATCGCCAAGCCGACCTTTCTATGCTGGCACTGAGGGTGGTCACTGCCAGGGTGCTTGTCGTCCTCAGTGGTTCTTTTACGTCCCAAATTGTGTGTGTGAGGCACAGGG
This sequence comes from Paraescarpia echinospica, assembly GCA_020002185.1. Taxonomy (NCBI): domain Eukaryota; kingdom Metazoa; phylum Annelida; class Polychaeta; order Sabellida; family Siboglinidae; genus Paraescarpia; species Paraescarpia echinospica. The sequence continues at coordinate 1,602,179 of CM034531.1, read as the reverse complement.
TGTGTAAGCAACGCAAATTTATTAAACAATAGAGCAATATTCTCATTTCACTGCAAAAGTTCCATTCCCAACAAGTCTAAACATAATTGTGAGGTTTGGCTCAGCCTCATTGAGACTCGGAGTCGGTCTCTTCTAAGTTCCAGTCCCTTATTTATTGAGTTGTTTCGGTTGATTAGAAGATATCCAGGTGAAGATAACCGAGTGTGTATAGTTATCTTCCCACTAGTTGGATGTATACTGTAGCAGACTTTCTGCCTATAATACTGGCCAAGTTTGGGGTCGTTTTACTTTCAATTTTATAAATGTTTGTAGTTTTAATTTAGCCGATATTCCAGATAATGTTTGGTTTCCGGTCGCCGTTCATGGAGTTTGCCTGGCGTGTTTTAAAGCTGTCCAGTCTGTGACTGCATCCACTACTGGAAAGTGAAATTATCAATTTAACATTTGTTTGTTAGTGATAAATAACTGCTAGACGTGCGCTAACCTCTAATTGGTCTGAAGCCAGCATCCACGGTTGCTGCCTTCTTTCTTGTTGCCACTGTAAATAACATTCCCAAAGCATGCTGGGACTGTATTTTCGTGACATTCGCAAGATGGCGCCACTTTCCCTCTACGGTAGACGGAAATAATATTTTTATACACACATGATTTTTTGTGTTTTGAACCAAAAACGAAAGTGTGTCTTCGCTATTAACTTTCTTTGATACACCTTCGGGATGTCGACGAAAAATAAGTAGCCTCAACTGTTATACCATTATGGCACCAAATATGAAACTGCGCGTGCGTGCGTGCGTGCGCATGCGCGCGCGTGCGTGCGCGCGCGCGCGTGTGTGTGTCTGTGTGTGTGTGTGTGTGTGTGTGTCTGTGTCTGTGTATGTGTGAGGGCGTGTGCGCGTACGTGTACGCGTGTGCGTGTAGACAATATAGGTCGTAGTTCATGCAAGAGTGTCTGAGTAGTCTTACATAGTCAGAACTACTACATACGCAGACTGCATTGTTGATAGACATGTCTTTTACTCCGTGTCGGCGCACGGTTTAGTGGTAGTGTTTCTAATTGTAGCTACGTACAGACCTACTTCTGTGCGCCAGGTGTTTTTCTGCCTTCTCTTTCTTCGTTTACTCAGGTGTGAGTGAAACAGAGACAGCCACTCCTAATGGAATGCCTGTCTTGTGTTGTGCTGGTTACTAGACCGGAGACCCATGTTTGTGGCTTATCCAGCGGCCTCCTTCGAAATGTGAGTTTTAATGCGTTCTTTGTCTTGTTCTTATGTTCAGCTCAGAACTACGTATCAGCTATGCAGCTAGAGTTATTTTATTTATGCATAGTGCTTCGTTAGGTTACTAATAATTTACTGCTGACCACCATATCTTCAGAATTCTTCTTAGACTTTGTTTTGGAAACCTTGTGTTATTCCTACACCACAATCCGTATCAAGCATGCATAACCTTACCATTTTAGTTAAACATGCGCTGTGTGGTTGGCATAACGAAATATGTTCTTAGTTTCCCTCGACTAGCCCTCACATCACTATCTGTTCGTCCGATTGTGTTCACCGTGTTTCCTACATTGCCGTTTGCGATACAGAAAATAATTACGCCAACTACGTTTGAATAATAAAGTAGGATGTCTCTCATTATGCACTCATATCAAAAAACGTTCATGTGTTATTTGATTGGGTAACCTGTTTGCAAGCGCGTTATTAAGTATCTACTTTTAACACTTATTTAATTGTGCTTGATGTTGCATAAATATTGATGGAATAAACTTTATTGGCACAAATCGTTGATGTTTTCAAACGGCGGCATGCGCCCATAAAATGAGAGCAACGCAAGTGTTTAGCCGGCATGTTGCTCTCTTATTTGCCCTGTATGATTGGTGTGAGGCTGTCTCGATACCGGTCCTAGATTTATGTTTTCGTTTCTTTTTCTTTTGTGCTCCTTGTCTACTTAAACGCTTAAAATCTGCTAAATTGCTTCTCCAGGCATCTAGATTTTATTATCACACGGGGTGTTTTGTAATCCGATTCCAAGTGATCTCGAGTACTTGGTCTCCTGGCCTACGCGTTTATTGTTGCATCTGCCCAAACAAAGAATACCAAACCGCAGAGCCGTCAATCCCCAGTGAGAACATGTTCCAAGCCTGGTCTCCCGCACAGTTGAGGTCATGTAAACATGCTGTGACATCAGTCCACCCGCAGGTTCCAACCCTGGTTGATACACCCCAAGAACTGTGGAACTTAACTTTGTCCTAGTTACCACTGAAATCTCGTTTTAGTCGTGTACAGTAGTCGGGGACAGTAATTTCAGGCCGCAAAATAAATAGTTATATGGGGCACTGCTGGACCCGGTTTTTGCCTCCCAAGAAAAAAATATTGAATGTGCAAGCATTATAGAACACGTGCAGCTGTACGAAGTCATGTATATTGTTTATGGTGTGTATATAACATTGGTTAGTCTGCTACAGTAATCCTCTATCAAATTCATACCCAGGGCCATGATCCTCCCTCCCCTCCTCTCCCCTCCCCTCCCCTCCCCTCCCCTCCCCTCCCCTCACCGACATTTTCAAAATTATTCTGCTGCTACGTTTCCTTTATTTTATAATTGTCACGGCTTCATTCATTTAAATGATTTAATTTAACAATATCTTGATTATACAGAGGTATATATATTATTACACTTATTATTCATATAAATATACAAACGTTTATTTCTGGGTTTTGTTTGTTACGTTGAAACTTGTTTCCGTGATATCGTTCACTCGCGTTACGCTCAAGAGCTAAGACCGTTATTCAAAATTGTAACGTTGTTTTCTCGCGCAGTGTTTACGTCGTAATTTAATGTTCATTTATACATGACACATGTTTAATATGTTACGTATCGTACTTTTGTTTATTATAACAAGCACTAAAAATAATATTTATGCGCATGATTTATGTATAAATACACTGTTTTCCTTGTTTGTTGTTTTATCGAAGGCTGAGCTGCAGTATCTGATATTCCTCCATCCAACAGGCCTTGGAGTCACAATCTAGAGAGTGGAGTCGGCCGAAGTCAAAATTAGCTAATTTACTCAATCATTACTAGTTCATACATAAATATATTGTGACTCCTTTCCCTGCAGCTGCACTTAGTCTTGGTCTTTGCAACCTCCTTCTAATTCGTTATTTTCAGTGTCATGTATTAATTATATACCTCAGTAAGTCTTTTAAGTCTACATTAATTTAAGTATTTATACAAAATGTGTTTTCTCTTGATAGTCACGATATGGTTCGTGTGTCTACCTGTATTTTTTAAGACCAACGTTACTCTCGTGAAGATAGATGAAATTTACCATACCTATAATCAATCTAGAATATTCGTTCATAACAGTGCACACATCAGCTTTCACAAAGCCAATGCTTTACACATTTCCTGTCTTGGTCTATGCACGCACACAAACTTAGTGACAAATCAGTTTGTAATCCAACTTTTAAATTATCTATTATTCTCCTTCTAGCAGGTGATGTGTCAATTAATCCTGGTCCAAAAACGTTTCATAATACACTGTATACGCTGTGCGACTACCAATCTTAGATCTATTTGTCACAAATCTGCTGCCCTTTTTGATTTAATAGCATCAAAACATATCTATATTTTAGCAATCACTGAGACTTGGTTGACAACAATTGATACTGTCTCCTGTCTTGCTGACATCACTCCACCTGGCTTTTCTCTACACCATCATCCACGTCAGTCAGATAGGGGTGGTGGTGTCGCTTTTCTGGTTTCTGATTTGTTCAAGGTAGAAATCTTTCGTTCACCTGTATACCACAGCTTTGAGGCATTATGTATTCTTATAAAAGGTTCATCTATGTCTGCTAATTTTATTTGCATATATCGTCTTCCTTGAAACACAAGTACATTTTCTTTATGAATTTCACGATTTTCTTGAAACAACATTACAGTTTCACGAAGAATTTTATATTGTAGGTGATTTCAATATCCATGTTGATTTACCTGTCCTTAATACTAAGTTATTCATGGATGCACTTCAAACATTTGACTTACAACAGCATGTCACATTCCCTACTCATATCCATGGGCATTGGCTCGACTTGTTTATCACTAGGTCAAACTGCAATAACATCAAGGCGGTATCTGTTACTGAAGGATTATCAGATCATCATACTGTAATTATTGATCTGTGTCTCGGAGTCGAGTCCAGACCAGCACAACAATTTATTACTTCCCGACCGATACATGACATTAATATAGACATTCTTCGTGAGGACTTGCAAATTCTGATCTCTTAATTCATCCAAAAACTACACTGTGTGAGCTAGTAAACATGTACTACGTTACAATAAGTAATCTTCTTGTTAAACATGCCCACGAACAAACAAACAAAGTAAAAGTTCGTCCATCGTCACCATGGATGTCACTAGACATAGTACTAGCAAAACGTCGCTGTCGATATCTTGAAAGAATTTGACGACGTACCCGTTCACCCCTTAATCGGTCTCACTGTACTAAGCAGTTGCATCTGTGCAACCACATGATGTCAAAAGCGAAATCAGACTATTAGACGAATTTAATATCAATAAATTCTGAAAAACCTTGCCAAATGTGGAAATCCATTAATAGTGTCTTTTATCGGGAGAAACCAAAAGTATTGCCTGATACCTCTTCATTGGATAATTATGCAGCATGTTTTCAAAATACTTTGCGGATAAGATTGCTTACATTCGATCACGTTTTGTTATTAATGACGTTGATTACAAGTTTACTGAACAGCCGATTGTTTATAATACACTGCAATGTTTTACACCTGCAACTTACAAGTGAAGTTCGCACTATCATACAAAAGTGTCCTAACAAATCATGTGATCTTGACCATTTTCCAACGTTTCTACTGAAGAGTTGCACTGATCAACTGGTTTATCCTATCACAACTAGTATAAATATGTGAATGCAGGATGGTGTTGTTCCACGAATTCAAGCCAGCTCTTGTCAATCATCAGATTCCTGGGGACTTAGGCGCTAGAGAAGTGTGTCATTATTATTATTATTATCATTATTAAAAACAATGTTTGTGCAAAATGACCTTAACAATTATACAATCTGCATATAAGCGATTTCATTACACTGAAACGGCTCTTCTTAAAATACACAATGACATTGTATGCAATATGGATAATAGCAAATTGACTGCTCTCACCTTACTAGATCTATCAGCTGCTTTTGATACAATAGATCACGACATGCTTTTACATCGCCTTAATAGACATTTTTGTATATCTGGCATGGCTCTTCAGTGGTTGAGTTCAGATTTTCAGACCAATACTAAAGCATTAATATATCTGGCTCACTGTCTTGTCCAGAACATCTTCCATTTGGTGTCCCACAAGTTTCTGTCCTTGGCCCTGTTCTGTTTAGTTTTATACACTACATCCCTTTGTCGAGTCATAACTAATCATAATATACATCATCACTTGTATGCTGGCGACACACAGGTGTATATATCATTTTCACCAACTGATACACATACATCTCTATCAGCTTTAAATGACTGTATCACTGACATCTGGCTGGGGATGGAAGCAAGTAAATTGAAGCTAAATCCTGATAAAACTTATCTAATTATTATTGGCACAAAACAACAACGAAAAAAGGTTGTTAACTGCTTTCCAGTTAAATTGTTTCGCAATGATACATCACGATCAGATACTGTTAGTAATCTAGGTGTTAACTTTGACAGTGATTTCGGCTTTCACCAGAACATTTCTCAAGTATGTAAACCCTGTTTCTACCACATACGTGATTTCCGCCGAATTCGGCGTCATTTGTCTTTATCTACTGCTAAAACAATATCAGTATCTCTCATTAGCAGCCGCCTTGACTACTGCAACTCACACCTAAACGATATTGCTAAAAAGGACTTAACTAACTCCAACGTGTACATAATTGTTTAACACGTGTAGTACAAAAAACACCTAATTTCTCACCATCTCTGCACCTACTTAGACAGTTGCATTGGTTTCCAGTTACATATCGAATACGATTCAAATTAGCCACTATCACATATCGTACCCTTTCTACGCAACACCCATCCTATTTGTTTAGTTTCCTTCGTTAGTCCGATATCCCCAGGAATTTCAGATCATCTCTTTCACACCGACTTTTTTGTTCCGAAAATCAAGCTTAATATCGGCAAACGAGCTTTTTCTGTAGCTGCACCACAAATCTGGAATCACCTCCCTATCGCTTTACATGAGACTATAGTTACCTTTCGTAAAAAAAACTGAAGACTTATTTATTTGAAATTGCATTCCCACCTTAACGTTCGGCGGTCCCTTGCTCTAATGACGACTCTTGCTTGTCCCTGTTAACGATTTTGTCCAACGATTCTTGCATGTTGCGGCTGTGAGCTCAGATTCCTGGGGATTTAGACGCTATAGAAGTTTGTCATTATTATTATTATGATCACCAAAGGCAATTAGTGGCTGTGGTATCATTGTCGAATGCCTCGATACACTCGGGTAGATAATGAGTCACAAGCATTCACACGTTCGGGTTTTATATTTTGTCCGACCACGACTAAGCGTAAACCCCCACCGCGCAGGTGTCGATGTTCGCCGTTTACTCTATACAGGTAACTCAGCCTCTCTTCACCATCACACATTGTCGCGTAAAAGTATCGGATATGGACACGACATTAAAACACCCCTTTCTGCCCCCGGAAGCACCCCGGCGCATGCCGTAATCAATTATACATAAAATCGCGCCGCGATGTTGCGAGAGTGCTGGTTCTTTTTACTCGGTAGTCGCTCGATGGCACTCATTTTGATTGGCGCTGGAGCGTGGATCCGTTGTCGCGCCGTATCAATGGGCATTGTGCGTGGTCACGGTGTGACGACTCCACCAGCGGAGTGTGTCTTTTGGCAATTCGATACGTCGAAGTGTGAGTGTGTGTGTGTGTGTTTGTGTGTTTGTTTGTGTGTGTGTGTGTGTGTGTGTGTGTGTGTGTGTGTGTGTGTGTGTGTGTGTGTGTGTGTGTGTGTGTGTGTGTGTGTGTGTGTGTGTGTGTGTGCATGCGTCTACGCGTGCGTGTGCGATAGTTTGCGCGAATATGTAGTGGATATTTAATTAAAACCGATATTTAGGCTTTAAAAGTGCACAAGGTACATTTGTGGTATGTCAGATCGAGATATTGGGACACATCATCAAACCAACTACTCAGGAGTTTTAATAGAACACAAAAGGGGGCGATGGTTAGATTGTACTTTCCTTCGTTCGACAATCCATTGCACCCTGTACAGATTTGTTTAACTAATACAAACAAATAGACCGTTGGCGCCTCCAAACGTATGTGATGTGCACATGCTTACTGTTTAGTAATGTGCACACATTTGTCACCACAAGTCCGGCAGTGAGAGAGTCACACCAAGGGAAATGTCTGCCATTGAAGCAGTAACCGTTAACGCACGCTACTCTATAAAGTAGTCACATTTTGTATGTGTTGTACGAGTCTGCGCCACAAATTGATTTATTTCAGAAATTTCTACAAGTGACGACATGTATTTGCACTCGTATTGTAATAAATGGTATCGGAGCAGTTCTTGTTATGCTAATTTGAATATGTGGTAAATATAAGTAAGGCATAAGAGGTCAACATTTGATCTCTTTCATCGAATGCATGCTACTGTAATAGCAGGGTTAGAACAGTTTTTTTAGAGGAGGCCTACACACTTGCGATTAATGAACGTAGGTATTGATGTTTTGCAAAAAGATATACATTTTTGATATTTGATGTGATGTATGCATGTATGTTTATAGGTAGTTAGGTAATTGTTGTTATCGCACATGCATTGTGTGTGTGCGTGCGTGTGCGCGTGCGCGCGTGTGTGTGTTTGCGTATGTTTATGTGCGTGCGTGCTTGTGTGCGTGCGTGTGGTGTATGTAACGATTTTGAGACAACCCCACGACTATATAAATTCAATAGTACAAACATTCTGACCTATCAACCACCTTATTTAATCTACACAACGCCACGGCCGCTTTCAACCTCAGTTGTTGACATCTCCTGAGTTGCTGAGCTCTCGTGTGCTCGGCGTCGTCTGGTAGCGCTGGAGGACGTGTTAACGGGTGATGCGGGCCTCGGAGTCCATCAATCATGCCGGGGAAAAACAGCGTTTATCGTTGCCGCCTAGGAGTTGACCCCGACCAATCTACGGCACTGTGCTTCAGTTAACCCTCGCCAGAAGGAGACTGCGGGCGGAGTGTATCGACCGGGAAGGGGGTGACAAGGATGGCCAGTAACGCTTCCTCTGTGTCCACGCGTGTTGAGTTTTATTCCCTTAAAAGTCAAGAGTTCGAAGTCAAGAGCGTGTACATTTCAACATTTAGGAACGCCCTTTTACTTGCTTGTTTTACTTACTAACTTAGTCATTCACTCACACACGCTGTCATTAACTCGATCACTCCCTGTGCCGACTTGGTTTCTGCTGCAATTTTGCAAGGTTCTTTTGTAGTGTTTCGTTGGTAGTGTTTCGTTGGTAGTGTTTCGTTGGTATGTGTTTCGTTGGTAGTGTTTCGTTGGTAGTGTTTCGTTGGTATGTGTTTCGTTGGTATGTGTTTCGTTGGTATGTGTTTCGTTGGTATGTGTTTCGTTGGTAGTGTTTCGTTGGTAGTGTTTCGTTGGTATGTGTTTCGTTGGTAGTGTTTCGTTGGTAGTGTTTCGTTGGTAGTGTTTCGTTGGTATGTGTTTCGTTGGTAGTGTTTCGTTGGTATGTGTTTCGTTGGTATGTGTTTCGTTGGTATGTGTTTCGTTGGTATGTGTTTCGTTGGTATGTGTTTCGTTGGTATGTGTTTCGTTGGTATGTGTTTCGTTGGTATGTGTTTCGTTGGTGTGTTTCGAGTGAAACGCAGTAGCGCTGTAACGCAGCGGTAAGAGCTCCGGACTCTCGACTGAGAGAACGCGGGTTCGAATCATGTGCGGCGGTGTCGAACCTAGGGCAAGTTCGTTTACTTTACGTTTCTTCAGTTCACTCAGCTGTATGAATGAGTACCTGGCTATAGACAGTGGTGGATATGTGTGTACGAATAGTCTTCGCGCATTAATTGCAGCATGGCCGAATGCTTCCCAGAGAAGTAATGATGGTGTTCGATTGAACAGGTCTGCCAGGAAGTAAAATGTAAGGTGTTTTGAGCAGTCCTGAGGACTGGATACTGCGCTTTGTAGGAACTTACCTTTACTTTTACTTTGTGTTTTGGGCGTCCTCTTTGCCTTTTCCCTGGTATATCCAGTATCTCGTCTGTTTTGTTGTTCTTGTAGGCAACATTCTAAGAATTTGACCCAACATCGCCATCTTCTTGTCAATAATGTTGGCTAAACTACTTTTATTTAATAAAATATTCCACAATTCAAATGGCGGAGTATCCGAGTTGGTCCACCCGTACCAAGGTTGCCCAATCCGCATCAAGATTGACCAAATAGGTCTGAAAAAGTGGTTGATACAACTGTACCAAAGTTAGCCAAACCGTACAAAGATGGTTGATATAACTGTACCAAAGTTAGCCGAACCGTACAAAGGTGGTTGATACAACTGTACGAAAGTTAGCCAAACCGTACATAGGTGGTTGATGCAACTGTACCAAAGTTAGCCAAATCGTACATAGGTGGTTGATGCAACTGTACCAAAGTTAGCCAAATCGTACAGAGGTGGTTGATACAACTGTACCAAAGTTAGCCGAACCGTACAAAGGTGGTTGATACAACTGTACCAAAGTTAGCCAAACCGTACAAAGGTGGTTAATACAACTGTACCAAAGTTAACAAAACTGTACCAAGCTGTTTGGTTCATCGCACCGTTTTTGGCCAAACCGTGCCATAGTTGATCCAAACGTAGGATATTTCATTGACATGGAACGGTTGTCCAAATTTTGAAATACTTTTTGTATACATTCGAAATAATCATATTATTTGGTACTGTTGTTTAACCGCACGGTCAAAATGTGACTTTATCTAATGATGGTGTATTATAGCAGTGATGCAATTTTAAGAGAACACACTGCGCTTGTATCAAAAAGTGTATTCGTAGCAACCTAATTTTTGCGACGGAGATGTTTAGCTTGGCCCGCCCTGTTTGTTGCCAGACCGTCGCCCGAGTCGTGATGTTTTATCGAAAGCGTTCACCGAGTGCTGGACCCGTGAACTGGCTGGTCGGGCGGGAAACTCGCAGTCGTAATAAACCGATGGGAGCAGACGACAATTATCCTTTCCACTGGTCGCCTTGACAACGGTTCTGTGCAGTATTTGCTTCTGTCAAAGTGATTAGCTTGAGTTGTAAAAAGGGCGGAAATGAGAATGTGTTATAGAAAACTGAAGTTTTTCAACCGAATCACAGGCCTAACCTAGTTATTAATCTGGTTGTTGCTTGGAAGAGAAAGATGCGTTACATTTTATTGGCCTAAATAAGTTGCTTTTCTGTTAGATTACTACTCGAGATACACACACACGCGCGCGCGCAAACACGCACACACACACACGCACTCACACATACACACGCTCACACACACTCACACACACACACACTCACACACACTCACACACATACACACACTCACACACACTCACACACACACACACACACACACACACACACACTCACACACACACTCACACACACACACTCACACACACACACACACACACACACACACTCACACACACACACACACACACACACACACACACACCACACACTCACACACACACACACACACACTCACACACACTCACACACACACACACACACCACACACACTCACACACACACACACACCACACACACACACATACACACACACACACCACACACACACACACACACATCATACACACACACCACACACACTGCCACACACACACACCACTCACACACACACTCACCCACACACACGCACACACTCACACACACACACACACACTCACACACACACACACACACACACCACACACACACACTCACACACTCACACACTCACACACACACACTCTCTCTCTCTCTCTCTCTCTCTCTCTCTCTCTCTCTCTCTCTCTCTCTCTCTCTCTCTCTCTACATTTGTGTGTGCAAAAATACATTCACACGGTATCTCGTTTCGTTAAGTTGACTGAAACGTCTTCTTCTTCGTCTTCCAGTTGTAACAGTTTATTTTAAGACGTGACTGTGTTTATCTTGATATTGTCAGTTGATTATCAAGTATCACATGCTCTGTTCAGTATGTTGTATCAACTGTTATTTAATATAAGGTGAACTAAAATAAATAACATAAACTATTTAGCTAAAATATACATAACAATTATACCCACATGCGCACACGCACACGCACACTCACACACAAACAAACACACACATATACACACAAATAAACACACACACACACATACACACACACACACACACACACACACACACACACACACACACACACACACACACACACACACACACACACACACACACACACACACACACACATTGTTTAGTTGTTGAGAAACATGTCCGTGTTTATGTTGGGTGAATTACGTTTGGTGGCTTTCATTCAAACGGCCATGTAAACACAAAGAAGAGCCAAGAAAGGGATGCATGAATTCCTAGTAATTTTGTGTGTGCAAAAAGCAGTATACTACTCAAATAAAATGACGATATCCTCTTTCGTTTGATCAGTTTATAAGCATTTGGTTTCTCAGGGCCCTGATTCAACTTGTTGTAATAAGCGTGGCCCTGGTTATCTGATCGGACTCTCAAGAATAATGTGCGTGTGTGCGCGTGTGTGCGCGTGTGTGCGCGTGTGTGCGTGCGTGCATCCGCGCTGATGAATACATGTGAACGTGTTCGCAATAATTGTGATGTTTTTGTCGATTAAAAAGAAAGAACTCAGTTATATGTGGAATACAAAAATCCGCACAGAACAACCGATTATTACAGCGATTTACCACGCGATAATCCCAACAACGGTTGAGAACTATTTTCGTCTCCAAGAGACCTACGACGACTCACATCTTTAACCAGAACAATGCTATCTTAGTTTGTGATTAAACCCTAGAAGTTGAACACACACGAAACTGACCACCGCTCCAAGCGACGAAAGACCCGGATGTGCTCGACGATACCCACTTCCGGTAGACATAGTGGCAATTGTTGCCGACGTCGCATTATCTCTGCGTGGAGATAGCGGCGTCGGATGACAGAGGACCGCTGCTATGTCACCGTGTCGCCCCAAGAGAGCCAGTATCAGGAAACATCTCGTAGATTTGTCGGACAGATTGTCAGCGTTGGCGTTGTCCTTTGTCGTTTTACTTCAACTAACATTACGTACGGAAAGCCGGCGTCGATGGCGCATCGGTATTGACCCTGCCCGAGGAATAAAAGTTTACAAAGGTTTTGCAGTTGTCCAATAAGCATCTCCTTCCGTAGCATCGTCACCAAGAACCAGGCACCATCTGTAGCATCGTCACCAAGAACCAGGCACCGACTGTAGCATCGTCACCAAGAACAAGGCACCGACTGTAGCGTATGCACGAATGGCTTGAGGACAGAGGAGGCAAATCGTCTACATGTTCACTATTATGTGTGGATCTCTATTTGATGTTTCGGTTTGTGATTACTTGGGAATATTCTTTTTGTTCCAACTACGTAAGTGCCATGGGCCTATTGCGGATTAAATATGTCAGCTTGCGCCTAGTACGGCTCGTCAAAGTGTCCATCGCGCGCAGAAACTGAATCGTTGGACCAATTTAAAATCAACTTGCCATATAGGCCTAGTGTGAAACGCTCCACTGGGGCTGCAGTAGTTAATACATTCTAACTTATAATCTTGAAACATTGGCATCTGTACATCATTGGAATTTACACCCGTTAGTATACCCCGTTATGTGTCTGACTTAACTTGACTTGAATGCACGGGCAACTTGACTACTCGTTGCGTTATCCTCTTGGATGTCACGACTATCCATCTCAGTTTATAAATCTGTATAAATCCAGAGCACAGGCCGCTCTATTGCTGATAGGGGGAGTCCGGTGTCATGTTTCGTTTGGTCGCTTAACATCTTGCGTGATCGTCCTCTTTTTCTCTGTCTTTTAAAGTCTTGCTTTAAAGCTAGTTTACCGAGGTTTTCGTTCGGTATACGACAGCCATGCCCAAACCACCACAGTCGTCTATTTTTATGACATCCGAGATGGATTCGATGGTGAACGTCTCCTCTCTGCTCTGGTTATTTTGTAATAGCATGGTGTGCTTAATCCGGACACGTGCACCGCTACCAAAATGTCCGGATTAACGAAAGTTCCCATGTATTATGCGACACTTCATTGGGGTTGACAAATATCGGTGTTCCGGACGCGGCGCTGCTTCGGGGCGAATGTCTCGATGCGACGGGCGGCGCTTATCGCGACTGGGCCGCTTTGTCGCCAGACGCGTGTTCCCAGTCATATCAGCATCTGACCCGGCACTGATTGCCGTGGAATGTCGTCGGACTGAAGATGTCGTTGAGACTAATAGGGTGGCGGTGGTTGAGATACGACCGCGGCCGTCAACTGGGGACAGGAGTCACCACACTCCAATCTAACGGTGTCGCGCTTACATTTATCCAGGCGTTAAATAATATCCGGGTGACGTTTCTGCGCGTGCGCGTATCTAGGGGAATGTATTTAGCACCGGCTACGACTGTCGCGTTTTCATTTATCTGGGCGTTATGTATGTTTATATGCATATATATAATTACATATATGTCTATATATATACATAAATTATAAAATGTGTACTTCCTACAGACATAAACAATTTCTGTCGTAAAACAGTTTCTTCTCCACGCACATGTCACGTGACTTACTCTTATACTTGGTCACAAATCTGAAACAGCAAATTATAATTATGTACTCTAACTATAACGCTCGTATTACGACAACAAACGAAACATATTTAACTACTGGACATTTTGTATTACTACGTGATCTACTGGTGCCAAATATTATGCCTTACATATGCACATAAGCATCACCCGGATAAAATTTAACGCCCGGATAAATGTAAGCGCGACAACGGGACTCGGCGCGATACGATCAGCGACGACAGTACACGAGTTATTTTCATTAATCAATCACTGAATATCTTCGACCCTATAAACTGTTCCTATCGTTTTCAGCGGATATCGTCGAGTTGCTATTTTTGGAACCTGGAAATGGTTGGTAGCGTAAGGTTTTTTAATGGGTCCCTCAACTCAAATCAGCGGGATGGCAACGCGTCATCCTTGGGCAACTTGTAGGAGCCAGGCAAATCCAAAATGGCTGCCGTGAACCTAGGTTAAATTAGAAAATGTGTTACATCTTTGCACTGGAGCATGCTAAGAACATATTGGTGTCTATACACATGTTTTGGCATGTGAGGAATCCAATGATGTCCGACTATGTTCACATGACAAAAATAAAAAATGGCCGCCATTTTCACCGAAAATTAATAGCCAAAATCGAGCATAACTTTTGATTGGTTTATGCTAGAGACATGATTTTGGTGTCCATCCCGGTGTTTTGCCATATCAGAAATTCAATGGAACCATTTCCAATGATGCCTGACTATGAACACCTGACCAAAATTCAAAATGGTCGTCATTTTCACAGAAAATATGCCAGAGACACGATTCTGGTGTCTATACCTATGTTTTAGTATATGGGCAAATAGGCTATGATAACCCGTCAGCAAAGGACCTTGAACGAATCCAGCAGGTGAAGGGGTTGTTGATTACAACATCACAATATCCAGCAAGCTCCCCTGCCGCGATGCCATCATGAAGAGCAAGGCAAATAAGAAGGCTCTCATCATGGTTCTCTCCACATTCAATTTGGTCAACAATGTGACGATGGTTGGAAGAGATGAGGGCGTGTACAGCCATGATGAAGCATATATTATTATCATTGGTTATCTTCTTGAGGTTTTGAGGAATGATAAAAAAAATTGTACGAGTGATCAGCGATGTCACTGACGTCTTTGTTCTGCTTATCTTCTGGGTGTGTAGTACGCAGATGACAGCCCGTGTGCAGCTAGATCGATGGAGTGGGGCTATCCTTAACATCTGACCACTCTGGCCTCTACACTGTCTTCGGTGAAGACGGTGCTACTCTCGAACAGTTGATGGAGACTGGACGGAAATCCACCTGCTCGCTCTATGGTGTTGCTGAAGGCACAAGCATGGCTTCTGCCAGGTATGCGCTCTACTCCAAGAGGACCAGAGGGAATGCTATATGTATCAAGACTCTTCCTCTGACATACGCTAATCTGGCCTACCACATACTGCGAGCTCACTACCAACTCATGCTCTGGAAGGCAGCAGATCAGCAGACTCCGCCCGTGGTTGATATTGTTGATTATGGTTGGGAGTTTGTCACTGGTGCAGGGGGTGTGCCAACTCCATGCATCGCAAGGGGACCAGCAGCTCCCACCTACCCTCATGGACGTCATCAACTGTCAGTGTATAGCAGTAGGGAAAGCTTGCAGCAGTCATACATGTAGCTGTCATTCTGCAGGATTGTCCTGCACACCGTACTGCTTCTGTGTTGGTGAAGACATGTGCCTCAACCCGTTACCAAACATAATGAGCTTGAGAATGACGCTAGATATGATAGTGAGCAAGAAGTGGCAGTACAGAGGAAGTAGAAGAGGAGGATGAGAGGGAATGGCGGGACTAATCTTCTCTATGAGAATGTAATGTGAATGGCGTCCCTTTCATATACCGTTGGTTTTGAATATACACATTGTCAATGTCCAAATGAAACCTGTCATTACAAAAATTGCTCTCAATTTTTTTTTATTGTGTTTCAGCAAATTTATAATTGAGTACTTCCTACTTTGAACTTTGAATTGTGTACTTTTAGATGTTGTACATGTATGATACAGATTCATTCGTGATTACTGCATGCCCTTTTGCAAAGCTTTTGTATGTTTCTTGTCAGAAGTAGCCATATACATGTATAGCTATTAGCATACTCGTAGCTCAGTCATGATGGCTGGTCATTGCAAATGAAGAACTGTAAATAAATGTTATCTTATAAATGTCCCAATTTTAACATCAGCTTTATTGTTATTGTGTAGCGCCGTGGAGCAGTGACTAGAGCTTCAGACTCTCAACCGAGAGAACCCGGGTTCGAATCCTGTGTGGCGGTGTCGAACCTTGGGCAAGGTCGTTCACTATACGTTGCTCCAGTTCACTCAGCTGTATGAATGAGTACCTGGCTATAGACAGTGGTGGATATGTGTGTACGAATAGTCTTCTCGCATTAATTGCAGCGTGGCTGGGTGCTTCCCAGAGAAGTCGAGATGGTATGTTCGAGTGAACAGGTCTGCCAGGGAGTAAAGTGTAAAGCGCTTTGAGCAGTCCTGAGGACTGGATACTGCGCTATATAAGAACTTACCTTTACTTTTATTGCTATGTCACATCAATACAAATTCATTTAAAAAAAATGTCTAGCATCATCCGAAGTCATGGTCAATTTTGGCTGTTTTCGGTAAAA
Source organism: Paraescarpia echinospica (assembly GCA_020002185.1). NCBI lineage: Eukaryota > Metazoa > Annelida > Polychaeta > Sabellida > Siboglinidae > Paraescarpia > Paraescarpia echinospica. The sequence continues at coordinate 1,585,635 of CM034531.1, read as the reverse complement.
ATGACGACCATTTTGAATTTTGGTCAGGTGTTTATAGTCTGGCATCATTGGAAATTGTTCCTTTGAATTCCTGATATGACAAAACATCGGGATGGACGCCAAAATTGTGTCTCTAGCATAAACCAATCAAAAGTTATGCTCGATTTTGGCTATTTTCGGTGAAAATGGCGGCCATTTTTATTTTTTGTCATGTGAACATAGTCGGACATCATTGGAAATGGTTCCGTTGCATTCCTCACATGCCAAAACATGTGTATAGACACCAAAATCATGTTCCTAGCATGTTCCAGTGCAAAGATATAACACATTTTCTAATTTGACCTAGGTTCATGGCATCCCGCTGATTTGAGTTGAGGGACCCATAACCTACATGACTCAGCAAAAAACCCTACACTACCAATCATTTCCGGGTTGCATACTGAACATAGTAGGGCGGCAAATCGACTAATAGCGTCTGGGACTTGATTGTTGTGCGGAACTCCCGTTTCGTCGGTACTAGATAACGCGTCCATTTGTTGTTGGCGTATCGTCGGAGTAGAATCACTGAGTGTTCATCAAAACAGCGACGTAACTAAAGTTAGACTGTCTACAATAGTAATTATGTCAACAAGATACTACTATTTCAGTTATATAAATTAACCAGTTTTTTTTCAGTAATCAATCACCTTGAGTATATTCCACCCCAAAAGTGGTCCTACCGGTTTAGATATCCTTATTATATAAGATAACGTCGAGGATGTTCGGAACCCCTGTTTCCTTGGCTAGATAATGCATCCTTTTGTCGTCGGAGAAGCTAGACTGCGTTGTAGTATCTATTGAACTAGTGATACAACTATAGACTGTCCTTACGTTTTAAAAAAGCGACATAATTAGACAATACTAGGTCAACGAGCTATGAATGTTTCAATGACGTCAATTAACGCAGGGGCAAACTAAAAAAGTAGCAAATGACAGCGGTAAACTGAGTAAAGTACTTCTGACCATGATATTATCACCAATTCCAGGGCGAACTCCGATTGAGAGACACGCAGCATGGAGTACGTGTTTCGGCTGACGAGATACAATAATATTGGCCCGACGGCCACATCGCAGCATGATATCCGTTCATGCCGCAGACTAACAACACGAGCCCAGTGGATGTTTGCGGTTTATTAGCGATCCAATTACATGAGACAAGTAAACGAACAACCGCGACCTGGTAACTGGGTCGACGGCAGTAATGGCCGCTCGCAGCATTGCAAGATCGGTCACAACGATAAGGCACAATTAAACGTACATATTGAGTGTATTTACAATGCTTACACAAGATAGTGTCGCGAATATAGGCCAAGTGATTACATGCCCAGAGCGTTTTTTATATAATACACTGAGATACGCTACATTGGGTCAATTGTTCAAGACGTGGACTTCACTATAAGTCAACGATTATAATAGTGACGCACAACATACATTGCAATTGGCATGCAGGTTTACAAATACGTATAATGTCCGTACGTCTCACGTCGAACAAATCAGTCTGCGAGACGACCTACAAGCGTTGTATAATAAATAAGAACACAAAAACACGAATTATATACATAGTTTGGACGGGTAGTGCGCGTCGAGTTGTGAAATCGGCGAATTATATACATAGTTTTGACGGCTAGGGCGCGTCGAGTTGTGAAATCGGCGAGATGTCGCCGTACGGTCTTTGGTTTAAGCCGTGTTTCAGGGACTAGCGTTCACATAAAGAGGTTAGTGAGACCCAGGTTTCTACACCCACTGACGTGCATTCTTCTGTCGCCTGGGGCCATGCAAAGTGGACACGGAGAGGTGGGGTTTTCTGGTGCAATGCAAGTCACCTTATTATTGATGTGCGTGTTGGCACATTTAATCCGGACACGTTATTCCGCTGACAAAACAGAGTCAATTACACCTAATCGGCGTATATTATGTTTACCCGGTTCTCACTGCAAGTTGGCGATTAATAGAATAACCGCGGTACAATACGAATAGTTTCAGTGAGTCAACGAATACATAACACCTCGTAGATTCTCAGGATAGACTTCGGCTCTGTTTGTGTTAAGTTGGTTATTTATTGTTCCTGCCCAACGTCGCCGCTTCCGTTGATTTTGAGCATTCGCTGGCGTATTTATTACCTCCACGTGGCCTTTCGCATTAGTTACGAAAGAATCTGGCAGTGCTGGTTAATATCACCTCGGTCGGCGGAAGGCGACAAGACAAGTGCACTGTTGGTCGGCTCTCAGATGGCTACATCCGTTGCTGACATCAGACACAACATTAGGACTGTCACATCGCTGATTTATCGCCAGGTGTACACGGCGGCGAAAGCTGACGTCGCCTTTCATGTCTATTCGTGTGACACGATGACAGACTGCTAAATAAGTATCTGTCGCCCGTCGTGTTGCCATATTCCACGGGATACTTTTCACCCGGGGTGTCGCATAGGCCGACTGGGTGGGCAATAACATAAGGGCGTGTCACTAGGGTTATATAAAACCGTGGCTGATTACGCACACGGCATAAGTGTTAATGTTATTAACAGTAAACTATTATTGTGGCAAGTTTTTGATTGACACGCGCAAAGGAAATAACCGACAGAGCTCTATGCAGGGTAACTGACTCGAGCCAATAACCGACAGAACTCTACGTAGGGTAATTGACTCACGCCAATAACCGACATAGCTCTAAGCAGGGTAACTGACTCAAGCCAATAACCGACAGAGATCTACGCAGAGTAATTGACAGGGACGGGTGAGCAGCAGTTACGCAGGGTAATTGATTCGAACCGGTGAGCAACAGCTATTACGGTTACGCAACACATGCTGATATAGCGATACTTTGGCCAACAGCAATCACTCTAATAGAGCTTCTGTTTACCATTAGATAAATAAATACAGAAGAGCCTCCCTCATCCCAGGCCAGTCTGCCCCTTTCACTTGAGGCGGCGCCAACGGGAAGGCGGAGAAATCGTGTTCCCGTAAATCAGTGATACCAAAGGTTCCGTGGGAACACGAGCGCCGTGTTCTTTTGACACGCACTACCGTGTACCGCTTTCTAGACGCTCCCGGCGCAGGGTTGACTTGCATCTGTACCGTCGCAACAGCTGTGGTCGTAGCATTTTACTGTTACCTGGACGGACGGCTGTTTAACCACACACGCGCACACACACGGATGATGAATAAAGACAGTGTTAGGTAATCCGATTAGAACAGACGATTCCGTTGTTTCTTGTTCTCCCATGTAGAAACGTGTAAGCGAAGTTTGTAGTTGTACGTGTCAGTTAATCTAATCTCACGGTCTACGATTGTTGGGCAAGGAATGAGAGGTGCCGTTAAGACGCCCCACGGCGAGGGTGAATACAGTCATGTCGACGGAAATACACACACCCGATGCACGTGTCTATGGGAGGGCTACGACGGTGTCGTCATATAGCAACATACCGCCAACAGACAGACGGTAAAAGTCGTCACGGCGGACGACAAGAGCATCTCTGCCGCCGACGTCGTACACGATTCGGCGTAAGAGTCGTCGGCAGTGATGGTTCTACGCCGACCACCCAGTTCCGTGCAGTACACAGTATATCGCGAGAAAGTCCTCTCGAACTCGCGCATGCGTGTTGCCGTCACACAGTTGCAGGGCAGCGCGTTTCCGATGCTCATGTCGAGCGTGTCTATGGCGCCAAGTCCGTAGCTGACGCCGAACGCAGCCTCCTCGATGTGTTTCACGCGACAGTCATGCAGCTGGAAGTGTGTCACCTTCCCGAGGCCGCGGAACGTGTTGCGCGCGACAACCGGAAGGGTGACGTTCGCGATTCGGAAGTTCCTCACGCCGAACATGCTCTGAAAGGCGTCGACCTCTATCGTCAGTCTCGTATTGGACGAGCCGGTGATTATGAACTCACTCGTGTCGATTAACTGCGCGAACGCGAGCGATCTGAGAACGAGGCTGGAGTTGCGCGGCATGACGACACTGAGCAGTCGGATACCTTCGCTGTCCTTGAAGGCGTATGGCGGGATCTCGTCGACGAAGGTGTCGTACAAAAGCACCTGGTGCACGCGGACGAGCGCACTGAAGCACTGGCCCGAGAGAGCGCCGAGTCTGCTGCGCGCGAACACGAGGGCCCGCAGTCGCGACATGCCACGGAAAGCGAGCGTGTCGACGAGCGAGACGACGCTGTCGACGACGACGACACTCGCCAGGTTCGTGTCGCGGAAGGCGTCCGTCGGGATGACGTCAACACGGCACTCCGATATGTTCACGAGGCCGCCGGCGGGGAATTCCGATTTCGGCGTCGTGCCGGCGACTGTGTACAACGGGGGTGTGTCTAAGGCGCGCGCCAGCGTCACGCGCATGGTGTCCCACGTCACTTCCGGCGACGTCGCGTAGTGGATGCCGCTGAAGGCGAACGGTTGCACGTCGCCCAGGTGACAATCGGTGAACTGAAGAATGTCGACGTTCTTCAGCCCTTCGAAGGTGAAGCGGCGCAGGACCGGCACGCTTGTTCCCGACACGACAACGGCGCCGACGTTCTCCGCGTTCGTGAAGATGTGTGGCTTCAGCGTGAGCGTGGGGATGTCGCGGATCTCGACTCGGGGCACGTCGCGCACGCCGTAAAAGGCGTAGGCGTCGATGGTGAGGTCGTCACTGCCGCCGCCCAACAGCACCGACACTCGCCGCACCCATGCGAACGCGTTCCGTTCCACTGCCGCCACATCGTTGTCGCGCAGGTCAATAACGCACTTCCGGCGGGCTGCGCATGCGACCTCATCACCGGCGACCCCGCTCAGTGCTTCCGTTCGGATTACCTTGAACTTGTTGCGACGCAGACTCAGTCGCACGATGTTGGCCAGGCCGCGGAAGGCGTGCGGCTCGATGTCCGACACCCCATTATCGTCCAAGAGCAGTGTCGACAGGTTGGTGAGGCCGAAGAAGGCGCCCTCGTGGAGCAGTCTGATGTCGTTCCGTCTCAGGTCGAGGTGTGTTGTCTCCGGATCGATGTAGGGGGTCGGCACGCTAGACAGGCCGGCGTCAGAGCAGTCCGTCCAGATCCCGGTCTGCAGGCGACGGCACCGACACCCCGCTGGGCACAGCATGATCCTACGTGAGCCTAGTGTGACGTCCGTGTCGCACAGCAGCAGGAAGACGGCAACGACGACTAGACTGTGCATGCGTGATGTGGCTTCCATCTTGCGTCGGTTCGTGTTAAACCGGGTGTTGGCCGGCGCTTTGTGCGAACTTTTATTGTTCTTGAAAGAGTTGAGTGATTGACGCGTTATGTACACATACGTGTGAAACCCACGGCCCAGTACGATATGGCGTCTGTTAGATAGTCAGCCACTCGTTAACCGGGAAAGTTCCGAGAGCGACTGACGACGACTCTGCAACATACAAACACAACAACTCAATACATTGTACATAGACTTCATCGACACATTTCGCACAAAGTGGACATAGGAACTTCGTAAACTGTGAAGAGAACAGACGTTTTAGCACAGAATCCAGAAACATGTGTTATTGCACCTTAATATTCTGAAATTTTCTCAATTTTCGTTCGCTACCTTTGCTGTAAGACTGCTTCTTACCAACCCGAATGAACACCACGTCCAACGCCAGGTGGCGCAACAATAGGCAGGGAACCAACCAATGAACATGCAACTTTGTCCATTAAGAAATTCTAGTTTGTCTGGACTTTCCCGCGTAATCGTAAACTTTAGTGACGTCAGCGGAAGATTGCGTCGACCCGTTACGTTTATCTGATGCAAGATGCGGTGGTGACAAGGCTCGTTAGGTGTGGAAGAGGCCCGACAGGTGGCTTATCGGGCAAGTCAACCAGCCCCCGCAGCTACAGACACTGTACACATAATAATGATCTAGGTCAATGTATACATCGTTGAGTGTCAGTCTACCGTCTGGCAGACCGATCGCGACGAGTGTTCCGCATTCGGATGTATTATGTTCCTTCCTTATAAAATCCATCTGCCAGTATTTACATAACCAATAAGCATTATTTATTAGTCGTCAATAAGACATGGACAACAATATCCGGTCGGTGCCGAATTGTAGCACCAGAGTGAAACGGACACTGTGCATTATCCCCACAAACAATTCGACCCACAAAGCATGATTAGCAGTTCGTATATTTAAACATGTTCCTGTTTACAGACTGGAGTGCAGCCCATTTAATATTTGCTTAATTAAATATGTTTGTGTTTACACTTTCAAGCGCATTGCCGTCATAGTGAGTTTTGTGAGCGGAGACTGAGAGGCAGGTAACGGGGTGACGTTGACACACACCGGGATTGTTCGAGCCAATGTATCGGTTACGGAGACAACGTCAAGCTGTCATTACGCATACACCTACTGTCTCTCCACTTTGCCCTTTGCGACTAGGAGTTTCTGTTCCGACTAAAATATACCCGCAGAAGAACAGCGGTGAGGGTCATTGTGTTGGGAGGACCGGAAGTTAGGCCCACCACGCTGATGAAGACGTACACGCATCAACGGGGCCGAGTCGCAAGATGTTATCGCATCCCAGTGTAACACTAACCACGGACGCCTAACAAAGTCGTCTCAAGTCAGTTCTGTGGTGTGTTGTATGGTGATGGGGCGACGGACTCGACCAGTCGATAGTATACGATACAACGGGGTGTTGCTGCCCGACGGATAAAGCGCCAGTCAGTTGAAAGGGCCGGGGTTCGGATCCAACGAATGCTGCTTTTTAAGCTTCAGCTCTTCCTTTGCCCACCAATGTTTTCGTCTAATGGAAGAGACAATAACATAATCCATTGGTCCCTTCTACCCTGGGAAGACATAACTGTGTGTTCTATCTTGCACTCACTATTTCTAACGTCGTCTCTTTTTTCCAACCCACCGTTTCTTGTCTGGATATTATTTTTACAGCGACGTACTGTCCGGAATACTTTCAGTCAGTGAATCGATCACAAGCGTTGTACACATACATTCCATTTCACGATGGCTGCCCAACACGCGGGTCAAGAGAGGTACGATGCGGCTTGCTGCAAACTATGAAAGCGACGGTTACATAAACGAAGGGGGAATAAGAAGGGGATTGAAAGCGGACACACCCCGATAATAGACCGGTGGACGCGTGAGGGAGTCGCTCTGTGTTTGCTGAACTGTGCAAACGATATGATCGTCGACTCGACAAATAATGAACGGCTGGCGCGGCCGGTCGAGTTGACATAGATCATGGACGACACACACGGCTTATGACTCAGCGAACAATGGGCCTTTTCGCGTTTGATACTGAAAATGGACCCCTGTGGTATATGGACCAGAGGTCCATTTACCACCGCGTTGAATATGGACCCCCTGTAACAAATTACTTTGTAATGAGTTGAGTTAGATTCTAAGAGAAGTGGTTTATTGGCGTACGTGATGTAACAAATAAACCATGTAAAATATGACCACACCTTATCGACATAAACCAACAATGGCCTTTAATATATATTACGTTTACCAACATTGCTTTGGCAATTTTGTATATATAATAATATAACTGTTTATTTATAAACATCAGCGAACCGCGTCTGCAACTTTTAAATCACTAAACACATAAACAGTTTAATTTTTCAAGAGGCGGTCCATATACGAAGCCGTGGTAAATGGATCCCCGGCCCATTTACCACGGGGCTCCATTAATAATCTCACCTCGACTAGTGTGTTACAGGACACTCTGTGGCAATAGGCAGATGTGAACAGCCCGCAACTGAACAAGGAGCATTAAGAATGCATTGAGAGTATTGAGATCACTGATACGGTTTTGACAATTGTTTTGACATAGTGTTATCTTCTGTATAGCTTTTTGCTAACCACAAAGGAACCACTTCAAAAAAGTATAACTCACTAAACACATACAACGTTTAAGTTTTTTCATTCGGGTATATTCACCACGGGGGTCCGTTTACAATCTCACACCAGCAACGGTTCTCACACGCACAAAGTTCTCTCTCACACACACATGCCCGCATGCACGTACACACGCACGTGTGCACGTACTCATGCTGCAGTCGGTCCAACCGGCCAACTTGTTCTTAGGACGGTTAAAAGTGACGGAGAGGTGCTCTCGACGCAGCGATTCACAGGCCCCGCCCTTAAACACGGCGTAGGGTTAAACGTGTCAAGAAAACACGACCCCGGCTAATTACAAGTGTTGTCTGTCTATGTTTGGGAAACGGATATCCCGTCACTTCGAACAGGGCAACGTGGTCGAAATAAAACCCTTCATTACACCTGACTATCCACAATAGACCCTTTGTGCAAACTCGTCTAAACGACACTGGCGGTGAGGCGAGCTTAAATCGCCGCAGCGCGCGTCATGTTTTCATTCAACGCTGGACAATATATTAATACCCTTCAACGCTCGGGACAACTTAGATTTACGGAATAGAGTTACTTGTATGACCGACCCATTCACAACGACGTGATATTTCGACGCCAGCTGCACCGTTGCTCGCAATATCGCAATAGACCTGTTAAGTAGACCGACGTTCGCGTCAGAGCGGCGTGGCCGGCAGACGGTGCAGTATCAGTTGTATCAGCGCCGTGCTGTCCTTTCAGTGCATAATGCACAGTAACGTATGTAGGCGGAGGTGGTGCAATTGTTCGCGGTGCGAGACTGTTACAGTTTGGGCACAGCAGGTGGCCACGGGGGGTTATCTGTCGGCCTATCTCATTCAGAAAGGTCGTACCTTCAGGCGCTAATGGGAATTGGCGAAATACGGGACGTCGACAACTGATCGTGACTTGCGACAGTGCGATTAACTTCTGCGATTATATATAAGACGTGCGTGGGTTGACTGGATCGTTTATTAAATTAGATAATAATACCAGCCATAGTTCTGGTTGTGAAAAGACTAGCGTGCTGATCTTTTCTAATTCGGATCGTCAACGGACTGAGACGTTGAACTTCCGCTGACCTAGTGAAGTAAACCCGTAACAACCACTTGGTGCTACCCGTATAACCTTTTTTAAGGCTAATAACACGAAAACGTACGCTTGACGAGGACTGCGAAAGCATTACTCGTAAAGCACTTGTTAGAAGTCAACCATTTACGTTCTCGATTGATACCGTGGGTGTGGCCTACGCATGAATTGGTAAGGAGCGAGCGCATCGACTCCAATGCATGCCTCCCGTGACCCGGAAGTACCTGGCCCTCAAGGGCCACCCAGCAGCGTAAACATTCAAATCGATGTCATGACAGTTGATAGGTCCTATATTGATGGACAGTTCGAAGTACATCACTTTCGTAAGATACACTTAGAGGTGTAGTGTTGAGGGAACATAACATCACCAAACCAAAACACGGAGAACACATAGGTCTGTTATAATAATCACATTTAAAGTTGATGATCAACTAAATCCAGTCGCAATTGCGCGAATGTCCAACTTTCTTAATAAAATCGTACGAAGTCACGAATACTGCAGCCTTCTGTTAATCGCACTGGTTTACTGAGAGACAATCTGTTGGATTCCGTCCTTAAGTCCATGCCAATTTATATACCAACCCCCTAATTTGGACAACTAACCACGGTGCTCGGATACACTCGCACGAAAAGACCCTTGTGTTACGACTCATCTGCGTGTAGACTACGATTGAAAAGCACTGGCAAGATCTAATTTTACTCGTTTACTGACAAAAACTATAAGCGTGCTCGAGCGACGATCGAAGTCGCTTGTTATTTCCTTGCTTGGAAGAGAGAAGGGAAAGGGAGGGGAAGAGGGAGGGGAAGAGGGAGAGGAAGAGGGAGAGGAAGAGGGAGGGGAAGAGGGAGAGGGAGAGGAAGGGGAAGAGGGAGAGGAAGATGAAGAGGGAGAGGAAGAGGGAGGGGAAGAGGGAGAGGAAGAGGGAGGGGAAGAGGGAGAGGAAGAGGGAAGGGAAGAGGGAGAGGAAGAGGGAGAGGAAGAGGGAGAGGAAGAGGGTGGGGAAGAGGGAGGGGGAGCGGATTTGTTTGTGTGTGTGTGTGTGTGAGCGCGCGCGCACGCGTACGTGTGTGCATGTGTATATAATTATAATATAGTTAAATAGTTTGTTATTTATTTTATTTCACCTTATATTAAATAACAATTGCTACAACAGACTGAACAGAGCATGTGATACTATGATAATCAACTGACAATCTCAAGATAAACACGGTCACGTCTTAAAATAAACTCTTACAACTGGAAGATGACAGCCCTTTAGTGGGGGGGGGGGGTGGCCACCACATGTGAACATGGGAAGCCAGGGGGTTTTTACCCCCCACTTTTGTATATATTAAGCTGGAATTACTGTAGCTAGTACTATAGAAAGGTGTGCAGTCTGCACACCGGGTATCTTTTTCCCTTGTGTTTTATATACTGTAAACATATGGCTGTCGGTATGCTGTAATTTAATATAACAGCAATCAAGGTTTTTTTAATAAATGTCTAGTATAATTATTATATATGTACAAAAATGTGTCGTACGTAACATGTGTGGTCCATCAATCTGAATGTACCTGGCTGTGCACAAGATGTGACTATTGTATATATTATATGTGCACAGTGGCAATCCCTGTGTTAATAAATTTGATTGCCCAATACCAACCTACCCAATAGTTGGCGTAAATTCAGTACAAACAGAGAAATGGCTGCATGAACATAACACGGATACACCGGGAATAGGAGGGAGTACCGAGTAGAGTAGTACACGAAATGAATTTTTGGCCTTCAGGATGAAAATAATTTTTGTGTAACAACAGAGCGAGCGCCTAGCGGTTAAGCTAGGTGGTTATACAACCTGTTCCCCCTCCTAGTCTGCACACCTCTTTGAATCGCCTCAACGCTTAATAAGCTGGCCCAAAACACCCATTCAGCCCGTGTCAGTTACGCGGCATCCTATTGGCCAGCAGCGGGCGCGGGAAAAAATTTGTGGGCAGGAGACGACGCAGTGTTTCTCGTCACTTCAATTCGCTTCGCCATCGTGACAACTTCTATTTTACTACGAAATTTTGAATCCCACCCACCCACCCGTTGTATCTGTTGTACATGTACCGTGTTTTAGTTACTTCCATATTAGCATACATAATGCAGGATAACTAAATACGGATGTTACAGGAATGTTGATTGATGGGTTTTTGTTACCCCCCACTTTTGTGTATATCAAGCTGGAATTACTGTAGCTAGTACTATAGAAAGGTGTGCTGTCTGCACACCGGGTATCTTTTTCCCTTGTGTTTTATATACTGTAAACATATGGCAGTCGGTATGCTGTAATTTAATATAACAGCAATCAAAGGTTTTTTGGTAAATGTCTAGTATGATTATTATATATGTACAAAAATGTGTCGTACATAACATGTGTGGTCCATCAATCTGAATGTACCTGGCTGTGCACAAGATGTTGACTATTGTATATATTATATGTGCACAGCGGCAATCCCTGTATTAATAAATTTGATTGCCCATTACCAACCTACCCAATAGTTGGCGTAAATTCAGTACAAACAGAGAAATGGCTGCATGAACATAACACGGATACACCGGGAATAGGGGGGGGGGGGGTACCGAGTAGAGTAGTACACGAAAAACTGTTACAACTGGAAGACGAAGAAGAAGGCGTTTCGGTCAACTTACCGAAACGAGACACCACGGAGGGACAAAGACCACGTCGTCGACAAATGAGTGTATTCGGGTCAGGCGGTGGTCGTCGTTGTCTTTACTGTCATGGACTTGGTGCAATACACCCCCCACTGACATGCGTGTCTACGCATTAAACGCCATTGCATCAAATCAAGTTATCCCTCCTCAATAAACAAACTCTGTTTGCAAGGTGGGCCCGAAAACCAAGCCCACTGTTTGCATATGATATTGTGGTGAGCCAATGTAAAGCAATAGCGGTCATAACGTTGTCACGGAGATGGTCAAACTGTTTCGGTTACCGTCACGGATCACGTAAGTAATTTGGTGGCAATTCCCAACACTAGGAAGTCACCTTCTAAATATAGTGCTGACATAATGATTACACACTCGAGCCTGTGTGCACTGTCAGCTGTCTAAGTCAGTCGGCCTGTTCAGACTGCACACCATATAACATTTCGTTATGTTGACGATGGTTTATATGGTTTCATTTGCGACAAGTCGTGTAGACAGACTCTGACCGAGTTATGATGTAAGATCGTGTAATATAGGACAAGCTATTTGTGTTCTAACATTTTATATATAAAATAAACCATAGTGTTTTCATATAATATGACAGTTATCTGTTTGCTTCGACTTCAATGCCAGTTTGGATTGAATGTTGGACGGCAATGGCGGTATTCATTACAAAATATTATAGTTACTAAATGTGGTTAAATAAACACGCACACGATGGACGGTGAAATGAGTAGAATGTGAGTCAACCCCTTCGCCAATGACTTGAGAGTAGCAACGTTGGTCGTTTCACTACCGTTTAAAGATTTCCTTGAACTAAATTTACCTCGTAGGCAACGTAATTATTAACTCTGTTTTTTATACAGTTAAGAATGCTACAACTTGCGTAACTCAACAACACTCGTGGATCGTACATACCAGACTAGGCAGTTGAACTAACTAGATCACAGCTGGATCGTACATACCAGACTAAGCAGTTGAACTAACTAGATCACAGCTGGATCGTACATACCAGACTAGGCAGTTGAACTAACTAGATCACAGCTGGATCGTACATACCAGACTAGGCAGTTGAACTAACTAGATCACAGCTGGATCGTACATACCAGACTAGGCAGTTGAACTAACTAGATCACAGCTGGATCGTACATACCAGACTAGGCAGTTGAACTAACTAGATCACAGCTGGAACGTACATACCAGACTAGGCAGTTGAACTAACTAGATCACAGCTGGATCGTACATACCAGACTAGGCAGTTGAACTAACTAGATCACAGCTGGATCGTACATACCAGACTAGGCAGTTGAACTAACTAGATCACAGCTGGAACGTATACAACACGAAGACTTGTATTGCGCCAACTGCCTCGGGAGACAGGGCTCGTGCTCGACTACGTCGAAAAGAAAAGATCAGACAGTCTTAAACCAGGATAAAATTATCAGCAGCTGGAGGTTTACGCCGAGGAGCTAACGGGGGTAAGCTAGGTAAAAATGATAAATCGTAGGATGTCGGCGAAATGTTATCAATCATGCTGGTGACCTAACGCAAACAGGGAGAGAGTTCCAAAGAGTTTGTGCATGCGGCAAGCGAGAAAGCTTAGATCGAATGTAGCCACTATGTTGCTGTGAACATAAGCTAGATGAGAGCCAGATTAACGATGCTACATGTCTAACATGTCCGCAGCCGGATCCGGCCGCTTCGTTCATCCGGTAGATAATCTCCCGCATCGACGTAAGGCGACGTACCCCGTCCACACTCAATCGTCTTCACTGTGTCTTATCGCTCCTCTCGTCAATGCCCGCCGGGCTCTGTGTCCCGTGGCCTAACGATCTCGTTGGTTTCACGGTACGTGTGAGGTCGTGAGGTTTGCGTGACCATCACTGACAATTAATTAAACAAACAGCAATAGTTGTTGTCCGCTTTGTCCCTGAAGTCAGTGTGAGGCTGATATCAATAGTGGCAATCTTCACATTGAAGAGATAAGACAGGTGTCCGATGTATAGATACCGAGATGAAAACAAAGAAGTGGGAAAGGGCGCGGCACTTCCCAGGGAAACACGACAACAGAGCCACCAACAGAATGACTGACGGGACACAAAGATGAATTTGATGGGAAGAAGAAGACACAGAAGACGTTGACGGGATAAACTCGTGGATCACGAGAGCATTCAGGGAAACTACTGGCCCTAGACATACCAATCTGGAAGATTACTGAAGATACCTTCGCCGAGTAGCGGATTGATATACGCTGAACGGAATAGAATACATCTTGTGTTGTGTGATCGGCAGATTCACGGCCGTGTAAGCACGAATAAAGAGTATGACCCGACCGCCAGGTTAATTGGGGGTTGCTTAGATACAAAAGTAGACGAAACATTCCGCGGTGAAATGTCGCCGAATCTGACGAACACAGTACCGTGTCCCCAATCATGGTTCGACGTCGGTTTATGGCGTCGTAAACCTCTGCATTGGTCAACGACTACGATACAAGGGAACTGTCCGAGTCCATTCAGTCGTTCCTCGTGCAGACACAACCTTAGTTGGGTTTGATTGCACTGCATTCATACCATTTAATCAGCATGGCCGAAGAAACCGACACCTATCAGCATCAGGTTGTCTTGGCCCTAGTAATGTGTGTTTACAACCGTGACACCGCGTGGAATTAGGACAGCAGTCTGACAGTTAAACTTGACTTGCACAATGTGTACACTTACCGAGCAAGCGACTGACGAAGTTGTCTGTGTGGACGGACTCGAGCGAGGAACCAGCAGTTAGACGTCAAAGTGAACACGGCGAGTATCGCTCACTGTACACGACACTAACGCCGTCTCACGCGAGCCACTCCCGTCGACCTAGCTCGCCGGATATCGGATATCCTCCTGCCTAGCTGGCGTTACAAACTCCGGCAGCGCGTTACGTGTGGGCCTGACGTAACGATCCACGGCCGTGTATTCTGGCTGGATGGCGGCAGGTCAGGATAAGTTTTGCGAAGCCGAAGTCGTGCTGCACTGACAGTTTATTGACAACGACCCGATTCTGCTCTACAACTCGACTAACTGCGATCTATGAA
>CM034531.1:1560924-1565924 GCA_020002185.1 Paraescarpia echinospica | reverse complement strand
TCAGTCGACCTGTTTATTCGAAACACGTTTGTTATATAAGCAAATACACGGAAAGACAGGCTGATGTAAGACGCCCTTGAGTGACACATATTTGAAGTGCGATTATGTGTGTTTAAACAGCATGACAGCGATCATAGCCTCTCGATAAGCTAAAGCTTCCTTGTCCACGTGCCTCCCGCAGATTGTAAGTTTGGATGGCAATCTTGTTTAATCTTGCTAAATCGTTAGGCCTCCTAGTGTTAGCGTTAGACAGGAGTCATCTAAGCGCTTTTCTAAAACATATTCGGGTCAACAAATTTGCTGATTGTTATGTAACATATTTATATCCTGTTCAATTAATTTTGTTATACAAAGTAAACCTTAACCAAAAAAATCTTAACTTAAAAAGTAGACTTAGTTCTACATTAGGACAATGCTGTTAGACCCAACAAGTACTTGGCGCGATGCAACCCTTCCAGTTGACGTCTTCCTAAACTTGGTCAGTAACGAGTCACATGTGTCGCGAAACATCGGGTCACATCAAAATGACGCCACTTCAACGTATCCCAGATGGCTGGACGCACACAGTAAGTGAGTCCATATTCTATAATTAACCCTGTCTCAACCGATACGTGACGTCCGCTTGACAGACGTGGACATTGCTGTCTCCGGTTTCGCCGTTAAAGACCGGCGCGGTCAGTCGTGTGGTTTCGCGAAGCTCCGGAATTAAAGTTAAACCAAACCGACAACATCCGGCTGTGGCGTCTGGTAAACACGCACGAGCGCCGAGCAAACTTGGAATTTGACCGCGCATCCAGGCCACGGGTGTCGCTTTTTGTAGCGCGGCTTTCTCAAGCAGCTGCGGGTTATCCACTTAGTAAACATGTTGCACTGAGCCCGTGATGCGTTTTTAAGCGCTAATTTCACGTACTCGCGACTGTCTGGCGTGAACTAATGAGCGGATCATGAAGGGCGTTACAAGACATTAATCATTACGGATGTGGTGGAATTTACCGAATCCACCCGAACACAGCCGAAGAGTCAGTGCAGCGTTACGTAACATGGAGAGTGTGCGGAAGGGTGTGTTCACGTCACGAGTGGTGCGGTACCAGGAATAGCGGCTACTTGCTACCAATCCACGTACAAATTAATGCATGAAAACACCTGATGTAAATCTTGTCAAAAGTACCTTCATCCTAATCCTATTGCATAACACACTCTAATTACTTTTTGCGTTTTCTTCTTGTTGTGGTCTTTGGTAGTTGTTTCCTATAAGTAATTGTACAAGTTCTTATATTCATGCTTACACTCTCATAATTATGTATTCCAACAATTAACAAGGAAACAATACACAATTGTTTTGTTCTATACATCTAACATAAACATATTTGCAGCTACAAAAAAAAATTATGCCTGTAGTTTCCTAGAATAACCTTGTTGAAGACATAATATAAGTTGTATGGTCAGCACCATTTTGTTAGAATGCATGACGTCACGATTGTCTATTCTGTCCATTTCGCCGGTCACCCAACTGGGAATACAAGTCTAGTTTACAATGCTTAGTAACACATTTTTTTCGGCCAATCGTTTGTTAGCATTAATTTTGTAATACTATTTTATCAGCGGTGTAACTTGTAAAAGTGTCACGTTCGCATATTGCATGGTATGCGTGTTATTATAATAGTTGTTCATGCATATAAACGTGTAACTCAACTCCTGAATCGAAGGGAATGCGATAAATCCATACATGAGCCGGCGTATTCGTACTCATATTGAGCTTAACTAGGAACCTAGCGCGTCATAATCGATGTCACCGCTCGACATTTATTAGTCGAGCCTCGGCGCCGTGTGCAAGATGTCAGCCTCCAGGATTTCGGACATTTTATTGGAATCTTCCACTTTGAGACCGCATTCTTAGTTCATTGTAGTTGCACATGGTTAGTTTGTATTAATTCTTATGGGTGCAAAACACAAAACGTTGCCTTTTGTTTCCCGTTAAACGTATTATTAGAGCAAATCACCATCTTAAAAAAAGCTCTATGAACGTTATGGACGTGGCGCTATATAAAATAAACATTACTATTATTGTAGTACCAGCGCCTACTTTTGACTCGGTCCTAGACGCTTCTCCTGGCACGGAAGCACTCTTGGAAAGCAACATACACCCATGTAGTTAAATACCGCGCGCGTGCGTGCGTGCGTGCGTGCGTGCGTGTGTTTGTGTGTGTTTGTGTGTGTGTGTGTGTGTGTGTGTGTGTGTGTGTGTGTGTGTGTGTGTGTGTGTGTGTGTGTGTGTGTGTGTGTGTGTGTGTGTGTGTGTGTGTGTGTGTGAGCGTGCGTGCATGTTTGTATGTGTGTGTGTCTGTGTGTGTGCGTGCGTGCGTGCATGTTTGTATGTGTGTGTGAGTGTGTCTGTGTGTGTGCGTGCGTGTGTGTGTGTGTTTGTATGTGTGAGTGTGTCTGTGTGTATATGTGTGTGCGTGTGTGTATGTGTTCGTGTGTGTATGTAGTGTTGTGTGTGTGTGTGCATGCGTGCGTGTGTGTATGTGTGTGCGTCTGTGCGCGTGTGTTTGCGTATGTGTGTGCGTGTGTGCGTGAATGCATATTTGTCAATTTTGTGTCTTCCTGTATGACAATGTCTTGTCCGATAAGCTTCGTGGCGCACAACAATAACTGACATAGAAAACTGTCAATAACACGACTGAGACGAGAAGCAACAAAAAAGGAAACACTCGTGCGCGTACACTAACCAAAAACTACTCATTGAAACAAATCGTATTATAAAAATAGCATTTCCCTCGCAGCCGCCTCAAAGGTGCGTGAAATCCGAGACGCGCGCGACAAACGCCGGGGATGTTTTTACACCACGGAGACGGTGTCGACTGACAGTTTCCATTGTCCGGGCACGGGATCCTGCGACTAACATCAACATTTCCGAGTCGAGCACCGCGTCTTACCGACACGCCACACGACAACGCGAGTTACAGCTGGGATTTTCGAGTATGGAGAATCCATTTCCGGTGTTAGTTTGCTGATTCAAGGTCGAGGTCACGTGATAAGGTCACATCCAAGGTAATTTGGCTCAAAATATAGATATTTTGAGTAAAAAATGTACTATATCAGATATTCACCGTTCTGGTGTCATTTTCATTTAAAAATATCTTAGGTGGACAATATATGAACCTGGAATGAGCTCTGGATACAGGTCTCTTCAATCAAGGTTAAATTTGCCCATAAATGCGTAAAACCCCATGTATCTGTTGATGATTCAATTGACCTTACTGCGTGAACAAAAGTTTATATATTTATTATAAAGTTGGAACCGATATTGAAAAGGGAATGGCGAGGTCATATAATCAAGGTCAAAGTCAAGAACAATGGTCATTTATTATAGAAAATGTTCATTTCGCACACCTGTGAATGTAACCCACTCCAACATGTAACCCACTCCAACATGTAACCCACTCCAACATGTAACCCACTCCAACATGTAACCCACTCCAACATGTAACCCACTCCAATATGTAACCCACTCCAACATGTAACCTACTCCAACATGTAACCTACTCCAACATGTAACCCACTCCAACATGTAACCCACTCCAACATGTAACCCACTCCAACATGTAACCCACTCCAACATGTAACCCACTCCAACATGTAACCCACTCCAACATGTAACCCACTCCAACATGTAACCCACTCCAACATGTAACCCACTCCAACATGTAACCCACTCCAACATGTAACCCACTCCAACATGTAACCCACTCCAACATGTAACCCACTCCAACATGTAACCCACTCCAACATGTAACCCACTCCAACATGTAACCCACTCCAACATGTAACCCACTCCAACATGTAACCCACTCCAACATGTAACCCACTCCAACATGTAACCCACTCCAACATGTAACCCACTCCAACATGTAACCCACTCCAACACATGTAACCCACTCCAACATGTAGCCCACTCCAACATGTAACTCCCATGTAACCCACTCCAACATGTAACTCCACTCCAACATGTAACCCACTCCAACATGTAACCCACTCCAAATACATGTAACCCACTCCAACATGTAACCCACTCCAACATGTAACCCACTCCAACATGTAACCCACTCCAACATGTAACCCACTCCAACATGTAACCTACTCCAACATGTAACCCACTCCAACATGTAACCCACTCCAACATGTAACCCACTCCAACATGTAACCCACTCCAACATGTAACCCACTCCAACATGTAACCTACTCCAACATGTAACCCACTCCAACATGTAACCCACTCCAACATGTAACCTACTCCAACATGTAACCCACTCCAACATGTAACCTACTCCAACATGTAACCCACTCCAACATGTAACCCACTCCAACATGTAACCCACTCCAACATGTAACCCACTCCAACATGTAACCCACTCCAACATGTAACCCACTCCAACATGTAACCCACTCCAACATGTAACCCACTCCAACATGTAACCCACTCCAACATGTAACCCACTCCAACATGTAACCCACTCCAACATGTAACCCACTCCAACATGTAACCCACTCCAACATGTAACCCACTCCAACATGTAACCCACTCCAACATGTAACCCACTCCAACATGTAACCCACTCCAACATGTAACCCACTCCAACATGTAACCCACTCCAACATGTAACCCACTCCAACATGTAACCCACTCCAACATGTAACCCACTCCAACATGTAACCCACTCCAACATGTAACCCACTCCAACATGTAACCCACTCCAACATGTAACCCACTCCAACATGTAACCTACTCCAACATGTAACCCACTCCAACATGTAACCCACTCCAACATGTAACCCACTCCAACATGTAACCCACTCCAACATGTAACCCACTCCAACATGTAACCCACTCCAACATGTAACCCACTCCAACATGTAACCCACTCCAACATGTAACCTACTCCAACATGTAACCCACTCCAACATGTAACCCACTCCAACATGTAACCCACTCCAACATG
>CM034531.1:1517534-1559924 GCA_020002185.1 Paraescarpia echinospica | reverse complement strand
TCTGCCAGGGAGTAAAGTGTAAAGGGCTCTGAGCAGTTCTGAGGACTGGATACTGCGCTATATAAGAACAGGTCTGCCAGGGAATAAAGTGTAAAGGGCTCTGAGCAGTTCTGAGGACTGGATACTGCGCTATATAAGAACAGGTCTGCCAGGGAGTAAAGTGTAAAGGGCTCTGAGTAGTTCCGAGGACTGGATACTGCGCTATATAAGAACAGGTCTGCCAGGGAGTAAAGTGTAAAGGGCTCTGAGCAGTTCTGAGGACTGGATACTGCGCTATATAAGAACAGGTCTGCCAGGGAGTAAAGTGTAAAGGGCTCTGAGCAGTTCTGAGGACGGGATACTGCGCTATATAAGAACAGGTCTGCCAGGGAGTAAAGTGTAAAGGGCTCTGAGCAGTTCTGAGGACTGGATACTGCGCTATATAAGAACAGGTCTGCCAGGGAGTAAAGTGTAAAGGGCTCTGAGCAGTTCTGAGGACTGGATACTGCGCTATATAAGAACAGGTCTGCCAGGGAGTAAAGTGTAAAGGGCTCTGAGCAGTTCTGAGGACTGGATACTGCGCTATATAAGAACAGGTCTGCCAGGGAGTAAAGTGTAAAGGGCTCTGAGCAGTTCTGAGGACTGGATACTGCGCTATATAAGAACAGGTCTGCCAGGGAGTAAAGTGTAAAGGGCTCTGAGCAGTTCTGAGGACTGGATACTGCGCTATATAAGAACAGGTCTGCCAGGGAGTAAAGTATAAAGGGCTCTGAGCAGTTCTGAGGACTGGATACTGCGCTATATAAGAACAGGTCTGCCAGGGAATAAAGTGTAAAGGGCTCTGAGCAGTTCTGAGGACTGGATACTGCGCTATATAAGAACAGGTCTGCCAGGGAGTAAAGTGTAAAGGGCTCTGAGCAGTTCTGAGGACTGGATACTGCGCTATATAAGAACAGGTCTGCCAGGGAGTAAAGTGTAAAGGGCTCTGAGCAGTTCTGAGGACTGGATACTGCGCTATATAAGAACAGGTCTGCCAGGGAGTAAAGTGTAAAGGGCTCTGAGCAGTTCTGAGGACTGGATACTGCGCTATATAAGAACAGGTCTGCCAGGGAGTAAAGTGTAAAGGGCTCTGAGCAGTTCTGAGGACTGGATACTGCGCTATATAAGAACAGGTCTGCCAGGGAGTAAAGTGTAAAGGGCTCTGAGTAGTTCTGAGGACTGGATACTGCGCTATATAAGAACAGGTCTGCCAGGGAGTAAAGTGTAAAGGGCTCTGAGCAGTTCTGAGGACTGGATACTGCGCTATATAAGAACAGGTCTGCCAGGGAGTAAAGTGTAAAGGGCTCTGAGCAGTTCTGAGGACTGGATACTGCGCTATATAAGAACAGGTCTGCCAGGGAGTAAAGTGTAAAGGGCTCTGAGTAGTTCTGAGGACTGGATACTGCGCTATATAAGAACAGGTCTGCCAGGGAGTAAAGTGTAAAGGGCTCTGAGCAGTTCTGAGGACTGGATACTGCGCTATATAAGAGCTATATAAGAACAGGTCTGCCAGGGAGTAAAGTGTAAAGGGCTCTGAGCAGTTCTGAGGACTGGATACTGCGCTATATAAGAACAGGTCTGCCTGGGAGTAAAGTGTAAAGGGCTCTGAGCAGTTCTGAGGACTGGATACTGCGCTATATAGGAACGTACCTATTTTAACATCTTGCATCGTGCAAAATGCTATAAACAAACTGAACATAGTTGCATAACTACCAGTGTACTACTGTCCAGTTTTATACTAGTGTTATCTCATATGGACATCTGCCCGATGACTTTATGAAAACTATATTATACACTTGGTCAAAAACAAGTCTGGTGACATGAGTGATGTTAATAACTACAGACCTATAGCGCTCGTCACAGTTGCTTCTAAGATCTTTAAAATTATACTGCTTGAACTTCCGGAATCATATTTGGATACAACTGATAATCAGTTTGGATTCAAGAAGGACCATTCTTGCAGATCATGTCTTAAAAATGTTATTCAGTATTATAGAAGCTATAACATGTTGACACAAGTGCTGTGATTATCCATCAGGATTTGCAGTCTGGGAATACTTGCTTTGTAGACGCTTTTTAGATGCATCAAAAGCATTTGATAGAGTTAACCATTGTACACTCTTTAGAACATTGCTTGATTGAGGTGTGCCTGTCCTACTCGGACAAATCTCGTTATACTGGGGTTCCACAACCTCTGACTTCTTTAATATATCAAACGGTATTCGACAAGATGGGATTTTGTCTCCCTAATTATTTACTATATACGTTGATGATTTAAGCAGTGTTAAATAGAGCAGGTATATGTTTATGAAGACGATTTATTTATTATTGCGCTTAGTCCCAGACTTGGATTTGCCGAAAAAAGCTAAATATTTACAGTTAGTGATATGCAATGACTTGAAGGATGATGAAGATGTGTTAACTTTAAGGCATCTGTAACATCTGTGTTAAATTACATCTGTGTTAAATTACATCTGTGTTAAATTACATCTGTTTTGTGCATATTGTTGTACAATTTATTGTTACCAACTCTGGGTCAATTTTAAAAGGGCACATATTTGAAACTTAAAGTATACCACCGATGGAGTCATAGAGGGGTCCTAGGATACCACTGATGGAGTCATAGAGGGGTCCTAGGATACCACCGATGGAGTCATAGAGGGGTCCTAGGATACCACCGATGGAGTCATAGAGGGGTCCTAGGATACCACCAATGGAGTCATAGAGGGGTCCTAGGATACCACTGATGGAGTCATAGAGGGGTCCTAGGATACCACTGATGGAGTCATAGAGGGGTCCTAGGATACCACCAATGGAGTCATAGAGGGGTCCTAGGGTACCACCAATGGAGTCATAGAGGGGTCCTAGGATACCACTGATGGAGTCATAGAGGGGT
The DNA here is from genome assembly GCA_020002185.1 of Paraescarpia echinospica. NCBI lineage: Eukaryota > Metazoa > Annelida > Polychaeta > Sabellida > Siboglinidae > Paraescarpia > Paraescarpia echinospica. Next base: position 1,557,010 of record CM034531.1, on the reverse strand, counting down.
CCTAGGATACCACTGATGGAGTCATAGAGGGGTCCTAGGATACCACTGATGGAGTCACAGAGGGGTTCTAGGATACCACCAATGGAGTCATAGAGGGGTCCTAGGATACCACTGGTGGAGTCACAGAGGGGTTCTAGGATACCACCAATGGAGTCATAGAGGGGTCCTAGGATACCACCGATGGAGTCATAGAGGGGTCCTAGGATACCACTGATGGAGTCACAGAGGGGTTCTAGGATACCACCAATGGAGTCATAGAGGGGTCCTAGGATACCACTGATGGAGTCACAGAGGGGTTCTAGGATACCACTGATGGAGTCATAGAGGGGTCCTAGGATACCACTGATGGAGTCATAGAGGGATCCTAGGATACCACTGATGGAGTCACAGAGGGGTTCTAGGATACCACCAATGGAGTCACAGAGGGGTCCTAGGATACCACTGATGGAGTCACAGAGGGGTTCTAGGATACCACCAATGGAGTCATAGAGGGGTCCTAGGATACCACCGATGGAGTCATAGAGGGGTCCTAGGATACCATCAATGGAGTCATAGAGGGGTCCTAGGATACCACCAATGGAGTCATAGAGGGGTCCTAGGATACCACTGATGGAGTCATAGAGGGGTCCTAGGATACCACTGATGGAGTCATAGAGCGGTCCTAGGATACCACTGATGGAGTCATAGAGGGGTCCTAGGATACCACTGATGGAGTCATAGAGGGGTCCTAGGATACCACTGATGGAGTCATAGAGGGGTCCTAGGATACCACTGATGGAGTCATAGAGGGGTCCTAGGATACCACTGATGGAGTCATAGAGGGGTCCTAGGATACCACTGATGGAGTCATAGAGGGGTTCTAGGATACCACCAATGGAGTCATAGAGGGGTCCTAGGATACCACTGATGGAGTCACAGAGGGGTTCTAGGATACCACCAATGGAGTCACAGAGGGGTCATAGGATACCACCGATGGAGTCATAGAGGGGTCCTAGGATACCACCAATGGAGTCATAGAGGGGTCCTAGGATACCACCAATGGAGTCATAGAGGGGTCCTAGGATACCACTGATGGAGTCATAGAGGGGTCCTAGGATACCACTGATGGAGTCATAGAGGGGTCCTAGGATACCACTGATGGAGTCATAGAGGGGTCCTAGGATACCACTGATGGAGTCATAGAGGGGTCCTAGGATACCACTGATGTAGGATACCACCAATGGAGTCATAGGAGGAGGGGTCCTAGGATACCACTGATGGAGTCACAGAGGGGTTCTAGGATACCACCAATGGAGTCACAGAGGGGTCCTAGGATACCACCGATGGAGTCATAGAGGGGTTCTAGGATACCACCAATGGAGTCATAGAGGGGTCCTAGGATACCACCGATGGAGTCATAGAGGGGTTCTAGGATACCACCAATGGAGTCATAGAGGGGTCCTAGGATACCACTGATGGAGTCATAGAGGGGTCCTAGGATACCACCAATGGAGTCATAGAGGGGTCCTAGGATACCACCAATGGAGTCATAGAGGGGTCCTAGGATACCACTGATGGAGTCATAGAGGGGTCCTAGGATACCACTGATGGAGTCATAGAGGGGTCCTAGGATACCACTGATGGAGTCATAGAGGGGTCCTAGGATACCACCAATGGAGTCATAGAGGGGTCCTAGGATACCACCGATGGAGTCATAGAGGGGTCCTAGGATACCACTGGTCCCTAGGATACCACCATAGAAGGAGTCATAGAGGGGTCCTAGGATACCACCACCTAGGATACCGATCATAGAGGGGTCCTAGACATAAAGGGGTCCCAGGATACCACCGATGGAGTCATAGAGGGGTCCCAAGATACCACCGATGGAGACATAGAGGAGTCCCAGGATACCACCGATGGAGCCATAGAGGAGTCCCAGAATACCACCGATGGAGACATAGAGGAGTCCCAGGATACCACCGATGGAGACATAGAGGAGTCCCAGGATACCGCCGATGGAGCCATAGAGGGATCCCAGCGATGGAGTCATAGAGAGGTCCTAGAATACTACCAATGGAGTCATAGAGAGGTCCTAGAATACTACCGATGGAGTCATAGAGAGGTCCTAGAATACTACCGATGGAGTCATAGAGAGGTCCTAGAATACTACCGATGGAGTCATAGAGGGGTCCTAGGATACCACCGATGGAGTCATAGAGGTGTCCTAGGATACCACCATTAGCATTGACAATGACATGATAAAATGTATATAATTTATGTGCAGTGCTGGTACACGTCTCCAATAAAGTAACTAAGTAAAAGTAAAAGTAACTCCCAAAAAACTACTTAAGTACAAGTAAAAGTATCCTCCAAGAAAGTACTTAAGTAAAAAAGTACTTGTATCAAAAAGTATTTAAGTAAAAAAGTACAAAAAATATCCGGCTGTCAGATTATTCCAGTATTTGTCCGTTATCCAAAATGGACACATACGCCAAGCAGTTTTTTTTAGGTAAATACTCATACCACTACTACGTAATAATAACATTATTTACTCACGATAATCAATGGATCAAAAAATAAATGCAACATTATACAACAGGAGAAGAATGCAAATTTAATTAAACTGCATTACAACCATTAACAGACCCGTATGGCATATCGTACGTTGTGCATGAGCCAGAGTAGTTTTCAACAAAAAGCAAGACTTTCCCACTGTCACCTAACTCTGATTGACTCAAGACAAATGCATCAGGATGTTTTTCACATTCCCTGGAGTCATAAGGTCAGTGGTGTGCAGGTAGCCACTAACTAAAGTTGGTATTACAAGATGAAGTGTTGGTCAAACATTCCCCAGCAATTAATCAGTGAATGAATGAGAAGCCAATGAGGCCTGTCCCATTGCCTTGTGTGAAAAGGGGTTTTGGCTGAGGACTAAGCTTCAAAGGACCACTGAATCCCTTTGTACAGGCAGCAATCACAGTGTGTCAATATCTCCTGCTTGTAAACATCAGGGCTAGCACATCAGAGGCCATGATTCATCTAAAGTGTAGTCAGTCAAGGATTACCAATGCAAACAAAAGCCCAGTGAAGCTGCTTCATCCCTGGTGTTATAACATAAAAAGTAACTAAAAATATGGAAGTAGACAGTAAAAAAGTACAGATAAATGTACTTTGTTACAAGTAAAAAGTAATCTCTAAAAATGTACTTCGTTACAAGTATATTTCAAAAAAATGTACTTAAGTAATGTAATGAAGTAAATGTACTTCGTTACATACCAGCACTGTTTATGTGTTATTGTACAGATGTAAATGGGCCCATGTGGAATAGCTATGCTGAATCACTGTATATTGTAAAATAGTGACTTTACATCATGTTCTACATGTTTATTTAATTCTTTATTATAATTTGTTAAACTTATTTATTAACTTTTTAACTTACGACACTATTTGTTACTGCATCTATTGTCACTTCAGACTCAGTGCACCTACAACACACCAAAGTTACCTTGTTATTATAAATCAGTTAAACATTTTATTGGTCTACTACCGGGCATCTGGCAGACAGCATCTAGTAGAACTTTACACCGATACAACCAAGGTCCAGTTCCATTTGTTGCTGTTAGACACACAATTTTGTTCAGTCCCAGTTGCCTCAGTTCACTGTGCTGTGTAAATGAGTACCTGGTAATAGACAGTGGTGGGATTATAAGAAGAAACAGATTACATGCAGTATCTGGTCACTGCAGTATGGCTGAGTGGGTGGTGTCGTCTGGTCACTGCAGTATGGCTGAGTGGGTGGTGTCGTCTGGTCACTGCAGTATGGCCGAGTGGGTGGTGTCGTCTGGTCACTGCAGTATGGCCGAGTGGGTGGTGTCGTCTGGTCACTGCTGTACGGCTGAGTGGGTGGTGTCGTCTGGTCACTGCAGTTCGGCTGAGTGGGTGGTGTCGTCTGGTCACTGCAGTACGGCTGAGTGGGTGGTGTCGTCTGGTCACTGCAGTACGGCTGAGTGGGTGGTGTCGTCTGGTCACTGCAGTATGGCTGAGTGGGTGGTGTCGTCTGGTCACTGCAGTACGGCTGAGTGGGTGGTGTCGTCTGGTCACTGCAGTACAGCTGAGTGGGTGGTGTCGTCTGGTCACTGCAGTACGGCTGAGTGGGTGGTGTCGTCTGGTCACTGCAGTACGGCTGAGTGGGTGGTGTCGTCTGGTCACTGCAGTATGGCTGAGTGGGTGGTGTCGTCTGGTCACTGCAGTACGGCTGAGTGGGTGGTGTCGTCTGGTCACTGCAGTACAGCTGAGTGGGTGGTGTCGTCTGGTCACTGCAGTACGGCTGAGTGGGTGGTGTCGTCTGGTCACTGCAGCATGGCTGAGTGGATGGTGTCATCTGCTCACTGCAGCATGGCTGAGTGGGTGGTGTCGTCTGCTCACTGCAGTATGGCTGAGTGGGTGGTGTCTTCTGGTCACTGCAGTATGGCCGAGTGGGTGGTGTCGTCTGGTCACTGCAGTACGGCTGAGTGGGTGGTGTCGTCTGGTCACTGCAGTACAGCTGAGTGGGTGGTGTCGTCTGGTCACTGCAGTACGGCTGAGTGGGTGGTGTCGTCTGGTCACTGCAGTATGGCTGAGTGGGTGGTGTCGTCTGCTCACTGCAGCATGGCTGAGTGGATGGTGTCATCTGCTCACTGCAGCATGGCTGAGTGGATGGTGTCATCTGAGTGGATGGTGTCATCTGCTCACTGCAGCATGGCTGAGTGGATGGTGTCATCTGCTCACTGCAGTATGGCTGAGTGGATGGTGTCGTCTGCTCACTGCAGCATGGCTGAGTGGATGGTGTCATCTGCTCACTGCAGCATGGCTGAGTGGATGGTGTCGTCTGCTCACTGCAGTATGGCTGAGCGGGTGTCGAATGAAATAGGAATGGTGTCGATGTGAATAGACCTTCCAGAGACTATTGCTTGAAGGAATGGTATAAATTGAAAGCTGTAAGTGTTGGGTGCTGTATGTCGCCGTTTGCCTGTCACAATCAAAATTATGCATGTTACCTCCAACGATCTTTGCGTTGCCAATAATGTCTACAAATGTAACATTACAAGTGTCGCATGACATTTGCGAGATCAACCATTCCTGCAAACAGTTCTCGCTGGAGCAACTTTGCCTAATGTTTTTGTTGTAAAGAAAAACATTTGGGTCAGAATTTCAGCAAAATACTCGACATGTTAAATATATAAGTGCTCGACATGTTAAATATATAAGTGCTCGACATGTTAAATGTTTTTATGGACGTTGTTGCCTGCGACGTAACAAAAACTACAAGAGAAGTAGATTTGTGATTGTACTGTTAACATAAACACAACCAGACATGTAGAAAGAGTTCCTTTATTCCATCCACACAGCGACATCGGTGACACAATGATACTAGCCAACTGGACACGGTCAGTCCTTCATGTCACCATTGTACATACTTCAGTTGGAATTACATTTCACAATATATGTAAAACAAAACTATGGAAAAGACAATCAACCCAAGATTCAAATCAAAGAAAATGCCAGCTTCAGCAGACAGAATGAAATAACACATTATGTGTTGACAGAAATGTGCGTTACAATTTTTTTGTTTCACCACAGTAATGTGCAAATTCAAAATGTGATTAAAACACAGTTTTGAATGTATCGGTACTTCTCTGGATGATTTGTTGCATTGTTTAAAATTAATGTGTTGTTTTTGTTGTAGTGAAATGCGATTTTAATAGTAACTTAAAATGTTCATATCAAAGGTGCTGCTACTGCTACTGAATGTGATTTCACTAAGTGTGTTGTTAAATATAATTACGAACCACTCTAAACAGGCTGGTTTTACAATCAGAATGTACTTTCTCACTCAATAGTAATCTGGTGTTGTGTGAAGTGCAGTAGTAAGAGCTTTGGACTCTTGACCGAGAGAACCCAGGTACAAATTCTGTGCGGCAGTGTAGAACCTTGGGCAAGTTCGTTTACTCTACATTGCTTCAGTTCACTCAGCTGTATGAATGAGTACCTGGCTATAGGCAGTGGTGGATATTTGTGTAAGAATAGTCTTTGTGCATTAATTGCAGCGTGGCTGACTGGTGGTTTTGGTGAAATGTGGTGTTTCTACTGAAACGTACTTTTACAATTGAGTGTTCTGCTGATACTGAACAAGCAGCTGTTACCAAAACGTATCGTTGGCATCAACTATAAATGTTACTATGAAATTAACTGGTGTAACATTTGTATTTTACTGCTCAGAACAGTCCACAAGACACATAATGGCCACCTCGACACAAAGCTTAAACTCACTCCTTGGGGCAAAGTAAAGTATAAACAAACCATCACAATGTAAACCTGAGTGCATGCAGGCGTGTATGCAGCTAGTTCCCAACATTCTCAACCTCCAATAGCATCAAAACAAAACTAAATCGAACAAAAATCCTTAGATGTGTGCGTGTGTCACATCCAGGTGAAACGCATCAACCAGGAAACTAAATAAACAAAGGCATTAGAGGTGACACATTAATAACAACGTATGTACAACACAGTTACAATCAATTCCATTATCCAGAATGTACATCATTTACTGATACACAAAGCAGCAGACTATTACCACCAGGCTATTACCACCAGACTATTACCACCAGACTATTACCACCAGACTATGTAAGCACAAATACAATAGAGATGATTTAGTTCCCATTGTGTTTATGAAACCAGCACAATGCTGGAAGAAATGCAATATGTGTTTAATAGTAGTTATGATAGTAGTGAACTGAAGAACATTTACCGGTAAATACACATTAACTTAATAAATTGGCCTAATTAGACACATGGACATTACATCTGCCAAACACTGCACTTTTTAAAAACATTTCTAAATATTCTTATATCTCAAATACTGTTTTTAAGATCTGAATGATCACAAAGTAGAAATTCTTGACTTTATTCTCCGAAATGTAAACATACACTGTAGATAGAAAATGCAAAACTTCATATATTAAATTATACATTGTCTTTTGTTGAACAAGACACTGGTAAATTAGCTCATTATAATAATAATATTTTTGTTAAATGTTTGTTAAATGGGATGCCTAAATTGTGAATATCTGAGCTATTATAAAAGTGTAAACACTTTGCTACATCTTGGAAAAGTGTAAGTATTGCAAGTTTACACAATAACTTTCTGGGTATTTGTATTGCACTGTTTTAAATTCTACTCTGTATTATGTTTATAGAGGAAAATGAAAGAAACCCAACTGTCTATAAACATAGCACATTAATAATGAGCAAGTCTTACAACATTTACCACAAAATATAATTTTCATCTTTGGATTGCAAAACATCTCTCCATCAATGGTTATATTTCCAACTATACCTTAATTAATTTTAGGGCTAAGCAGATGAAAGATATCAAAGTAGTGTTGAAACCTCTCAAATATACACATACAATACACATTCACTTTGGATGGAAGATACAACCACAATCTGTGGACAGTCCGACAGACCAACCTCAACAGTTGAAGATACAACCACAATCTGTGGACAGTCCGACAGACCAACCTCAACAGTTGAAGATTGACAACTGCAAAAATGCGGCAGGTAGAAATATTTGAACGTTTCACAGAAACAGTAAAGGTATAAATAGAACTATTCAATGTACAAATGGCAGGATTTGTAAATTGCCACATGACTGTGATGCAAAGTATTAAAAAACATTCTGATCCTGCAGCATGTGATAGAGTACAATAGTTCACGCATGCAGTCAGATCACACACGAACAAATATATTAAATAATATAAATATATCCTTTCTGGCTGATGTATAAATAGGTCAGAAATCTATACAATTTGACAATCAACCATTTACTAAAACACAGTGAACCAATTTTAATGCTAACCAGTTTGGCATCTATTATTCAATGGATGCCTTGTTGACATGTCATATAACCAGATAATTAATTACATGTGCAGCATCACTGAATGCTTAATGTTGTGCACATGTATACATATACACTGATAGAATTATACAACTTACATTCCATGTTAGATATTTTTTACTAGACTATCTAATTGGCAAGTTCTTCAGCATGGTAACATTGCAGTCAATTAATCATGTTGCAGAAATTGCAACATAAGCAGTTTTGTTGGTACATCCAGGTAAGAAAATGTATGTTTTTAAAGATAATAAAATACGTTCCCTAAACCCCAAGCTATAATTGATGCTCAGTCTGTCATGACCAAAAGTATTTCCAAACAGAGGGACTTTGGGCACAAGTATTTAATTTGTTCTGGAAAGCTGGGACACATCCATAAAAGCAAAACACACAGAATTCTCTCAACATGCAATTTTAACTGACATAGTATCCTGCTTAATTTCATACAGAATCTAGCATATTCGCACAAGTGACTTTCTTGATTACAGCCCATTTGTTATAAATTGTTTCGGTTATTTATTTCTAGACTATGACTGATGATGACAGGAAAAACAGAAACTTTACTGCTGTTGTCAAGTCTTTGGTTTCTGTCACAATTTCCGTCAAGAACACACTCAGACGAGGACACAGGTTTCAACAGCAGTGTCAGGGTCTATAAATGGCATGGCAACTAATCACAGGACCAATAACCCAGATTGAGATTACACATCAACATTGGCAGTCTGGGTATCCAACAGTCTGGGTATCTAGCAGTCTGGGTATCCAGCAGTCTTAGTAAGCATCTCCTTGTCGTGGTTTAACTACATCTCGTCAGAAGAAGTCCGATGATAGCGAGTTGTATGGAAAGCAGCACACCGACAGATGGCGCCACCTGGATGCCACCGCCGCAAGTGTTTGAGTCCTCCTAGTGGCAGAAAGTTGGTTGTTGTTTGCAAATGAAACACAGGTAGCGAACATTTTGAAGAATTGGTAAAAATAAATTGGGTGAGTCGAGCACAAATCTAATCTTTACAGATATAGGAGATTATTTAATACAACAATCAACTCGATACTGGGCTACCACATTAGTGGTTTAACTAATGCATTTCATACATATTTTCAAGTATAAAATCTGTTAAAATTAATTGGATTTAATTGGATTTTTCTTTAGGATTTTTAAAGTTGGAATTAGAAATGATGATCTCGAATTAGAATAGATTTTTTACAAGGTTGTATAGGAAATTACTTTTTGGAATTGACTACAACTGGAGTTGACACAATGGAATTGACCTTATGACAGGGTTGGGGCACTCACATGAGTATTGTAGTCAAAACATGTCGGTCGCTTGCGGTAGTACCTCGTCACATTACACCTTCCCTCGTAGAAGGCAGGATCAGCAGGTGCGAGGAGTCAAGGAAGAAGTCATGTGATCAACAAGACTACTCAACTCCTCTACAGTAGACTATGTATATGTGGTGGCCTTTAAAAGGAAGGAGTCTCTTCCTATTCTTTCATCTAATAATTAATATAATGTTCTTAAGACTATAATAACCATTTTGAAGGTATACTATCTGCCAAATTGTGTTTCGTAAGCCCGTAACAATGTTTGCAATTTGGAAGATACGCCCCGGAGCATGTTCAAACAGCAAACAAAACATCCAGTTTCAAAGCAAGTATTATTGGCAATACGGCCAAGTCGGGCTGAGTTAATTGCACTACCATTTAGTGTTCAACGATGTCCCATTTTCCCACGTTCAACACAGCAGACTTCCTGTAACAAATTACTAAGCCGGCTAATTGTATGTACAGGAACAGACTGCCTTCCTTTAATACAAACCAGCTTACACTGACTCACAAAGCAACAAAGCAAGGACACCATTAGGATTTCCATGTAAATCATTGCGAAGTCTCATGATGCCCCTGCTACGTACCTCGTATCAACCAACGCGGACAGAAGGGGTTAACATAAACCATTTCGTGATTGTTGTCTGGTTGTCCGCTAAGCGCATTGAAGACATGTTGTTAATTATATATACTTGTCACATCGTTAGTGTACAGATTTCAGTTCTGAACACAAAACTCGAAGGAATAACAGCAGCCTAGGGTATGCTGGCTCAAAGTGATATAGTCTGGGTTTCATAGTTCTAACAAATTCCGTTGGATGACATCATATATGGCACTAGCTAAGATGGTTAAACAAAAATAATTAGTGATACTGAGCTTGCATAGTCCATGTCCTGTGGGATTGATTTCTTTAATATATTGTCAATTTTGGCTGTGACATTACTTTAATTGCCCATAGTACTAGTAGATAGCCTTAGGCTTGATTTCATTTTAGTGTTTATAAATGATGCACACTGCAGCTTCTAATGTGATTTTATTTTTAAAAAAGTGTCATGGATTGGATTCAGTTGCTTTTGTTCGACTATAACTCGCATTGATGAAAGACCAATTAAATGTACAATTCCTTATTCTGTAACTCACACTGATGAAAGGCCATTTAAATGTGCAGTGTGTTACAGCTTGTTTTGCTCCTATTAAAGTAAATGGTGAATTGTTTAGTTTAACTAGAAGCCATAGTTTCTCTTGATATTTCATGTTCAATTAATAAAACAAGTGCATTTTTAGTATGACGACAGTGTTTTCTTTATTAAGATACATCTAACAGTACCTCCCAGTTTCATTCAAATGTGTCCATTTCATATTAACCTCAGCAGTGCAAGTTATAACGTGTGCCCTTTTAGAGACTGCCAAAATTTTGTATTAACTGATGAAAATTAAATAAAATATTACAATAGGTCTGCCTACCCTATTTTTTTCGTAATAGAATGTTTTCTTAAAAAATAAAATGTTTTTCCTACCTACCTACCCTATTTTAATAATCAATGTTCCCGGAAACACAACTATATTTTATTGTGGCCTTACAGTATTTTGATTTTGAAAAACCACCACTTGGTAGATCAGAGTGCAATGGTCCAAGAATGAAGATAGAAAGAGCCATGTGGACCTCAGCTTCTGTGAGGAGTTGGTCTTACACTGTTCCAAAGTAGATTAGATTGCAATGGTCCAAGAATGAAGACAGAAAGAGCCATGTGGACCTCAGCTTCTGTGAGGAGTTGGTCTTACACTGTTTCAAATTAGATCAGGATGCAATGGTCCAAGAATGAAGATAGAAAGAGCCATGTGGACCTCAGCCTCTGTGAGGAGGTGGTCTTACACTGTTCCAAAGTAGATTAGAGTGCAATGGTCCAAGAATGAAGACAGAAAGAGCCATGTGGACCTCAGCTTCTGTGAGGAGTTGGTCTTACACTGTTCCAAAGTAGATCAGAGTGCAATGGTCCAAGAATGAAGACAGAAAGAGCCATGTGGACCTCAGCCTCTGTGAGGAGTTGGTCTTACACTGTTCCAAAGTAGATCAGAGTGCAATGGTCCAAGAATGAAGACAGAAAGAGCCATGTCGACCTCAGCCTCTGTGAGAAGTTGGTCTTACACTGTTCCAAAGTAGATCAGAGTGCAATGGTCCAAGAATGAAGATAGAAAGAGCCATGTGGACCTCAGCCTCTGTGAGGAGTTGGTCTTACAATGTTCCAAAGTAGATCAGAGTGCAATGGTCCAAGAATGAAGATAGAAAGAGCCATGTGGACCTCAGCCTCTGTGAGGAGTTGGTCTTACACTGTTCCAAAGTAGATCAGAGCGCAATGGTCCAAGAATGAAGATAGAAAGAGCCATGTAGACCTCAGCCTCTGTGAGGAGTTGGTCTTACACTGTTCCAAAGTAGATCAGAGTGCAATGGTCCAAGAATGAAGACAGAAAGAGCCATGTGGACCTCAGCCTCTGTGAGGAGTTGGTCTTATAATGTTCCAAAGTAGATTAGAGTGCAATGGTCCAAGAATGAAGACATAAAGAGCCATGTGGACCTCAACCTCTGTGAGGAGTTGGTCTTACACTGTTCAAAAGTAGATTAGAGTGCAATGGTCCAATAATGAAGACAGAAAGAGCCATGTGGACCTCAGCCTCTGTGAGGAGTTGGTCTTATACTGTTCCAAAGTAGATTAGAGTGCAATGGTCCAAGAATGAAGACAGAAAGAGCCATGTGGACCTCAACCTCTGTGAGGAGTTGGTCTTACACTGTTCTAAAGTAGATCAGAGTGCAATGGTCCAAGAATGAAGTTAGAAAGAGCTATGTGGACCTCAGCCTCTGTGAGGAGTTGGTCTTACACTGTTCCAAAGTAGATCAGAGCGCAATGGTCCAAGAATGAAGATAGAAAGAGCCAAGTGGACCTCAGCTTCTGTGAGGAGTTGGTCTTACACTATTCCAAAGTAGATCAGAGCGCAATAGTCCAAGAATGAAGATAGAACGAGCTATGTGGATCTCAGCTTCTGTGAGGAGTTGGTCTTACACTGTTTCAAATTAGATCAGGATGCAATGGTCCAAGAATGAAGATAGAAAGAGCCATGTGGACCTCAGCCTCTGTGAGGAGTTGGTCTTACACTGTTCCAAAGTAGATTAGAGTGCAATGGTCCAAGAATGAAGACAGAAAGAGCCATGTGGACCTCAGCTTCTGTGAGGAGTTGGTCTTACACTGTTCCAAAGTAGATCAGAGTGCAATGGTCCAAGAATGAAGATAGAAAGAGCCATGTGGACCTCAGCCTCTGTGAGGAGTTGGTCTTACACTGTTCCAAAGTAGATTAGAGTGCAATGGTCCAAGAATGAAGACAGAAAGAGCCATGTGGACCTCAGCCTCTGTGAGGAGTTGGTCTTACACTGTTCCAAAGTAGATCAGAGTGCAATGGTCCAAGAATGAAGACAGAAAGAGCCATGTGGACCTCAGCCTCTGTGAGGAGTTGGTCTTACACTGTTCCAAAGTAGATCAGAGTGCAATGGTCCAAGAATGAAGATAGAAAGAGCCATGTGGACCTCAGCCTCTGTGAGGAGTTGGTCTTACACTGTTCCAAAGTAGATCAGAGTGCAATGATCCAAGAATGAAGATAGAAAGAGCCATGTGGACCTCAGCCTCTGTGAGGAGTTGGTCTTACACTGTTCCAAAGTAGATCAGAGTGCAATGGTCCAAGAATGAAGACAGAAAGAGCCACGTGGACCTCAGCCTCTGTGAGGAGTTGGTCTTACACTGTTCCAAAGTAGATCAGAGTGCAATGATCCAAGAATGAAGACAGAAAGAGCCATGTGGACCTCAGCCTCTGTGAGGAGTTGGTCTTACACTGTTCCAAAGTAGATTAGATTGCAATGGTCCAAGAATGAAGACAGAAAGAGCCATGTGGACCTCAGCCTCTGTGAGGAGTTGGTCTTACACTGTTCCAAAGTAGATCAGAGTGCAATGATCGAAGAATTAAGATAGAAAGAGCCATGTGGACCTCAGTCTCTGTGAGGAGTTGGTCTTACACTGTTCCAAAGTAGATTAGATTGCAATGGTCCAAGAATGAAGACAGAAAGAGCCATGTGGACTTCAGCCTCTGTGAGGAGTTGGTCTTACACTGTTCCAAAGTAGATCAGAGTGCAATGATCCAAGAATTAAGATAGAAAGAGCCATGTGGACCTCAGCCTCTGTGAGGAGTTGGTCTTACACTGTTCCAAAGTAGATCAGAGTGCAATGGTCCAAGAATGAAGATAGAAAGAGCCATGTGGACCTCAGCCTCTGTGAGGAGTTGGTCTTACACTGTTCCAAAGTAGATCAGAGTGCAATGGTCCAAGAATGAAGACAGAAAGAGCCATGTGGACCTCAGCTTCTGTGAGGAGTTGGTCTTACACTGTTCCAAAGTAGTTCAGGGTGCAATGGTCCAAGAATGAAGACAGAAAGAGCCATGTGGACCTCAGCCTCTGTGAGGACTTGGTCTTACACTGTTCCAAAGTAGATCAGGGTGCAATGGTCCAAGAATGAAGACAGAAAGAGCCATGTGGACCTCAACCTCTGTTAGGAGTTGGTCTTACACTGTTCCAAAGTAGATCAGGGTCCAATGGTCCAAGAATGAAGATAGAAAGAGCCACGTGGACCTCAGCCTCTGTGAGGAGTTGGTCTTAGACTGTTCCAAAGTAGATCAGGGACCAATGGTCCAAGAATGAAGATAGAAAGAGCCATGTGGACCTCACCCTCTGTGAGGAGTTGGTCTTACACTGTTCCAAAGTAGATTAGGGTGCAATGGTCCAAGAATGAAGACAGAAAGAGCCATGTGGACCTCAGCCTCTGTGAGGAGTTGGTCTTACACTGTTCCAAAGTAGATCAGGGTGCAATGGTCCAAGAATGAAGATAGAAAGAGCCATGTGGACCTCAGCCTCTGTGAGGAGTTGGTCTTACACTGTTCCAAAGTAGATCAGAGTGCAATGGTCCAAGAATGAAGATAGAAAGAGCCATGTGGACCTCAGCCTCTGTGAGGAGTTGGTCTTACACTGTTCCAAAGTAGATCAGAGTGCAATGGTCCAAGAATGAAGACAGAAAGAGCCATGTGGACCTCAGCCTCTGTGAGGAGTTGGTCTTATAATGTTCCAAAGTAGATTAGAGTGCAATGGTCCAAGAATGAAGACATAAAGAGCCATGTGGACCTCAGCCTCTGTGAGGAGTTGGTCTTACACTGTTCCAAAGTAGATCAGAGCGCAATGGTCCAAGAATGAAGATAGAAAGAGCCATGTGGACCTCAGCCTCTGTGAGGAGTTGGTCTTACACTGTTCCAAAGTAGATCAGAGTGCAATGGTCCAAGAATGAAGACAGAAAGAGCCATGTGGACCTCAGCCTCTGTGAGGAGTTGGTCTTATAATGTTCCAAAGTAGATTAGAGTGCAATGGTCCAAGAATGAAGACATAAAGAGCCATGTGGACCTCAGCCTCTGTGAGGAGTTGGTCTTACACTGTTCCAAAGTAGATTAGAGTGCAATGGTCCAATAATGAAGACAGAAAGAGCCATGTGGACCTCAGCCTCTGTGAGGAGTTGGTCTTATACTGTTCCAAAGTAGATTAGAGTGCAATGGTCCAAGAATGAAGACAGAAAGAGCCATGTGGACCTCAACCTCTGTGAGGAGTTGGTCTTACACTGTTCTAAAGTAGATCAGAGTGCAATGGTCCAAGAATGAAGTTAGAAAGAGCTATGTGGACCTCAGCCTCTGTGAGGAGTTGGTCTTACACAGTTCCAAAGTAGATCAGAGCGCAATGGTCCAAGAATGAAGATAGAAAGAGCCAAGTGGACCTCAGCTTCTGTGAGGAGTTGGTCTTACACTATTCCAAAGTAGATCAGAGCGCAATAGTCCAAGAATGAAGATAGAACGAGCCATGTGGACCTCAGCTTCTGTGAGGAGTTGGTCTTACACTGTTCCAAATTAGATCAGGATGCAATGGTCCAAGAATGAAGACAGAAAGAGTCATGTGGACCTCAGCCTCTGTGAGGAGTTGGTCTTACACT
This sequence comes from Paraescarpia echinospica, assembly GCA_020002185.1. Classification (NCBI taxonomy): domain Eukaryota; kingdom Metazoa; phylum Annelida; class Polychaeta; order Sabellida; family Siboglinidae; genus Paraescarpia; species Paraescarpia echinospica. The sequence continues at coordinate 1,541,709 of CM034531.1, read as the reverse complement.
GTTCCAAAGTAGATTAGAGTGCAATGGTCCAAGAATGAAGACAGAAAGAGCCATGTGGACCTCAGCTTCTGTGAGGAGTTGGTCTTACACTGTTCCAAAGTAGATCAGAGTGCAATGGTCCAAGAATGAAGACAGAAAGAGCCATGTGGACCTCAGCCTCTGTGAGGAGTTGGTCTTACACTGTTCCAAAGTAGATCAGAGTGCAATGGTCCAAGAATGAAGATAGGAAGAGCCATGTCGACCTCAGCCTCTGTGAGGAGTTGGTCTTACACTATTCCAAAGTAGATCAGAGTGCAATGGTCCAAGAATGAAGATAGGAAGAGCCATGTCGACCTCAGACTCTGAGAGGAGTTGGTCTTACACTGTTCCAAAGTAGATCAGAGTGCAATGGTCCAAGAATGAAGATAGGAAGAGCCATGTCGACCTCAGCCTCTGTGAGGAGTTGGTCTTACACTATTCCAAAGTAGATCAGAGTGCAATGGTCCAAGAATGAAGATAGGAAGAGCCATGTCGACCTCAGCCTCTGTGAGGAGTTGGTCTTACACTGTTCCAAAGTAGATCAGAGTGCAATGGTCCAAGAATGAAGATAGGAAGAGCCATGTCGACCTCAGCCTCTGTGAGGAGTTGGTCTTACACTGTTCCAAAGTAGATCAGAGTGCAATGGTCCAAGAATGAAGATAGAAAGAGCCATGTCGACCTCAGCCTGTGTGAGGAGTTGGTCTTACACTGTTCCAAATTAGATCAAAGCGCAATGGTCCAAGAATGAAGATAGAAAGAGCCATGTGGACCTCAGCCTCTGTGAGGAGTTGGTCTTACACTATTCCAAAGTAGATCAGGGTCCAATGGCCCAATAATGAAGATAGAAAGAGCCACGTGGACCTCAGCCTCTGTGAGGAGTTGGTCTTAGACTGTTCCAAAGTAGATCAGGATCCAATGGTCCAAGAATGAAGACAGAAAGAGCCATGTGGACCTCAGCCTCTGTGAGGACTTGGTCTTACACTGTTCCAAAGTAGATCAGGGTGCAATGGTCCAAGAATGAAGACAGAAAGAGCCATGTGGACCTCAGCCTCTGTGAGGAGTTGGTCTTACACTGTTCCAAAGTAGATCAGGGTCCAATGGTCCAAGAATGAAGATAGAAAGAGCCACGTGGACCTCAGCCTCTGTGAGGAGTTGGTCTTAGACTGTTCCAAAGTAGATCAGGGACCAATGGTCCAAGAATGAAGATAGAAAGAGCCATGTGGACCTCACCCTCTGTGAGGAGTTGGTCTTACACTGTTCCAAAGTAGATTAGAGTGCAATGGTCCAAGAATGAAGACAGAAAGAGCCATGTGGACCTCAGCCTCTGTGAGGAGTTGGTCTTACACTGTTCCAAAGTAGATCAGGATGCAATGGTCGAAGAATGAAGATAGAAAGTGCCATGTGGACCTCAGCCTCTGTGAGGAGTTGGTCTTACACTGTTCCAAAGTAGATTAGAGTGCAATGGTCCAAGAATGAAGATAGAAAGAGCCATGTGGACCTCAGCCTCTGTGCGGAGTTGGTCTTACACTGTTCCAAAGTAGATCAGAGTGCAATGGTCCAAGAATGAAGACAGAAAGAGCCATGTGGACTTCAGCCTCTGTGAGGAGTTGGTCTTACACTGTTCCAAAGTAGATCAGAGTGCAATGGTCCAAGAATGAAGATAGAAAGAGCCATGTGGACCTCAGCCTCTGTGAGGAGTTGGTCTTACACTGTTCCAAAGTAGATCAGAGTGCATTGGTCCAAGAATGAAGATAGAAAGAGCCATGTGGACCTCAGCCTCTGTGAGGAGTTGGTCTTACACTGTTCCAAAGTAGATCAGAGTGCAATGGTCCAAGAATGAAGACAGAAAGAGCCACGTGGACCTCAGCCTCTGTGAGGAGTTGGTCTTACACTGTTCCAAAGTAGACCAGGAGTGCAAATGATCCAAGAATGAAGACAGAAAGAGCCATGTGGACCCCAAGCAGCCTCTGTGAGGAGTTGGTCTTACACTGTTCCAAAAGTAGATTGGGATTGCAAATGGTCCAAGAATGAAGACAGAAAGAGCCATGTGGACCTCAGCCTCTGTAGAGGAGTTGGTCTTACACTGTTCCAAAGTAGATCAGGAGTGCAAATGATCGAAGAACAGATAGAAAAGAGCCATGGACTCCTGTCTCTGTGAGGAGTTGGTCTTACACTGTTCCAAAGTGATTAGATTGTGCAATGGTCCAAGAATGAAAGACAGAAAGAGCCATGTGGACTTCAGCCTCTGTGAGGGAGTTGGTCTTACACTGTTCCAAAGTAGATCAGAGTGCAATGATCCAAGAATGAAGACAGAAAGAGCCATGTGGACCTCAGCCTCTGTGAGGAGTTGGTCTTACACTGTTCCAAAGTAGATTAGATTGCAATGGTCCAAGAATGAAGACAGAAAGAACCATGTGGACCTCAGCCTCTGTGAGGAGTTGGTCTTACACTGTTCCAAAGTAGATCAGAGTGCAATGGTCCAAGAATGAAGACAGAAAGAGCCATGTGGACCTCAGCTTCTGTGAGGAGTTGGTCTTACACTGTTCCAAAGTAGTTCAGGGTGCAATGGTCCAAGAATGAAGACAGAAAGAGCCATGTGGACCTCAGCCTCTGTGAGGACTTGGTCTTACACTGTTCCAAAGTAGATCAGGGTGCAATGGTCCAAGAATGAAGACAGAAAGAGCCATGTGGACCTCAACCTCTGGAGTTGGTCTTACACTGTTCCAAAGTAGATCAGGGTCCAATGGTCCAAGAATGAAGATAGAAAGAGCCACGTGGACCTCAGCCTCTGTGAGGAGTTGGTCTTAGACTGTTCAAAAGTAGATCAGGGACCAATGGTCCAAGAATGAAGATAGAAAGAGCCATGTGGACCTCACCCTCTGTGAGGAGTTGGTCTTACACTGTTCCAAAGTAGATTAGAGTGCAATGGTCCAAGAATGAAGACAGAAAGAGCCATGTGGACCTCAGCCTCTGTGAGGAGTTGGTCTTACACTGTTCCAAAGTAGATCAGGATGTAATGGTCAAGAATGAAGATAGAAAGTGCCATGTGGACCTCAGCCTCTGTGAGGAGTTGGTCTTACACTGTTCCAAAGTAGATTAGAGTGCAATGGTCCAAGAATGAAGATAGAAAGAGCCATGTGGACCTCAGCCTCTGTGAGGAGTTGGTCTTACACTGTTCCAAAGTAGATCAGAGTGCAATGGTCCAAGAATGAAGACAGAAAGAGCCATGTGGACCTCAGCCTCTGTGAGGAGTTGGTCTTATAATGTTCCAAAGTAGATTAGAGTGCAATGGTCCAAGAATGAAGACATAAAGAGCCATGTGGACCTCAGCCTCTGTGAGGAGTTGGTCTTACACTGTTCCAAAGTAGATCAGAGTGCAATGGTCCAATAATGAAGACAGAAAGAGCCATGTGGACCTCAGCCTCTGTGAGGAGTTGGTCTTACACTGTTCCAAAGTAGATCAGAGTGCAATGGTCCAAGAATGAAGACAGAAAGAGCCATGTGGACCTCAGCCTCTGTGAGGAGTTGGTCTTATAATGTTCCAAAGTAGATTAGAGTGCAATGGTCCAAGAATGAAGACATAAAGAGCCATGTGGACCTCAGCCTCTGTGAGGAGTTGGTCTTACACTGTTCAAAAGTAGATTAGAGTGCAATGGTCCAATAATGAAGACAGAAAGAGCCATGTGGACCTCAGCCTCTGTGAGGAGTTGGTCTTATACTGTTCCAAAGTAGATTAGAGTGCAATGGTCCAAGAATGAAGACAGAAAGAGCCATGTGGACCTCAACCTCTGTGAGGAGTTGGTCTTACACTGTTCTAAAGTAGATCAGAGTGCAATGGTCCAAGAATGAAGTTAGAAAGAGCTATGTGGACCTCAGCCTCTGTGAGGAGTTGGTCTTACACTGTTCCAAAGTAGATCAGAGCGCAATGGTCCAAGAATGAAGATAGAAAGAGCCAAGTGGACCTCAGCTTCTGTGAGGAGTTGGTCTTACACTATTCCAAAGTAGATCAGAGCGCAATAGTCCAAGAATGAAGATAGAACGAGCCATGTGGACCTCAGCTTCTGTGAGGAGTTGGTCTTACACTGTTCCAAATTAGATCAGGATGCAATGGTCCAAGAATGAAGACAGAAAGAGTCATGTGGACCTCAGCCTCTGTGAGGAGTTGGTCTTACACTGTTCCAAAGTAGATTAGAGTGCAATGGTCCAAGAATGAAGACAGAAAGAGCCATGTGGACCTCAGCTTCTGTGAGGAGTTGGTCTTACACTGTTCCAAAGTAGATCAGAGTGCAATGGTCCAAGAATGAAGACAGAAAGAGCCATGTGGACCTCAGCCTCTGTGAGGAGTTGGTCTTACACTGTTCCAAAGTAGATCAGAGTGCAATGGTCCAAGAATGAAGATAGGAAGAGCCATGTCGACCTCAGCCTCTGTGAGGAGTTGGTCTTACACTATTCCAAAGTAGATCTGAGTGCAATGGTCCAAGAATGAAGATAGGAAGAGCCATGTCGACCTCAGACTCTGAGAGGAGTTGGTCTTACACTGTTCCAAAGTAGATCAGAGTGCAATGGTCCAAGAATGAAGATAGGAAGAGCCATGTCGACCTCAGCCTCTGTGAGGAGTTGGTCTTACACTGTTCCAAAGTAGATCAGAGTGCAATGGTCCAAGAATGAAGATAGGAAGAGCCATGTCGACCTCAGCCTCTGTGAGGAGTTGGTCTTACACTGTTCCAAAGTAGATCAGAGTGCAATGGTCCAAGAATGAAGATAGGAAGAGCCATGTCGACCTCAGCCTCTGTGAGGAGTTGGTCTTACACTGTTCCAAAGTAGATCAGAGTGCAATGGTCCAAGAATGAAGATAGAAAGAGCCATGTCGACCTCAGCCTGTGTGAGGAGTTGGTCTTACACTGTTCCAAATTAGATCAAAGCGCAATGGTCCAAGAATGAAGATAGAAAGAGCCATGTGGACCTCAGCCTCTGTGAGGAGTTGGTCTTACACTATTCCAAAGTAGATCAGGGTCCAATGGCCCAATAATGAAGATAGAAAGAGCCACGTGGACCTCAGCCTCTGTGAGGAGTTGGTCTTAGACTGTTCCAAAGTAGATCAGGATCCAATGGTCCAAGAATGAAGACAGAAAGAGCCATGTGGACCTCAGCCTCTGTGAGGACTTGGTCTTACACTGTTCCAAAGTAGATCAGGGTGCAATGGTCCAAGAATGAAGACAGAAAGAGCCATGTGGACCTCAACCTCTGTTAGGAGTTGGTCTTACACTGTTCCAAAGTAGATCAGGGTCCAATGGTCCAAGAATGAAGATAGAAAGAGCCACGTGGACCTCAGCCTCTGTGAGGAGTTGGTCTTAGACTGTTCCAAAGTAGATCAGGGACCAATGGTCCAAGAATGAAGATAGAAAGAGCCATGTGGACCTCACCCTCTGTGAGGAGTTGGTCTTACACTGTTCCAAAGTAGATTAGAGTGCAATGGTCCAAGAATGAAGACAGAAAGAGCCATGTGGACCTCAGCCTCTGTGAGGAGTTGGTCTTACACTGTTCCAAAGTAGATCAGGATGCAATGGTCGAAGAATGAAGATAGAAAGTGCCATGTGGACCTCAGCCTCTGTGAGGAGTTGGTCTTACACTGTTCCAAAGTAGATTAGAGTGCAATGGTCCAAGAATGAAGATAGAAAGAGCCATGTGGACCTCAGCCTCTGTGCGGAGTTGGTCTTACACTGTTCCAAAGTAGATCAGAGTGCAATGGTCCAAGAATGAAGACAGAAAGAGCCATGTGGACCTCAGCCTCTGTGAGGAGTTGGTCTTACACTGTTCCAAAGTAGATCAGAGTGCAATGGTCCAAGAATGAAGATAGAAAGAGCCATGTGGACCTCAGCCTCTGTGAGGAGTTGGTCTTACACTGTTCCAAAGTAGATCAGAGTGCAATGGTCCAAGAATGAAGATAGAAAGAGCCATGTGGACCTCAGCCTCTGTGAGGAGTTGGTCTTACACTGTTCCAAAGTAGATCAGAGTGCAATGGTCCAAGAATGAAGACAGAAAGAGCCACGTGGACCTCAGCCTCTGTGAGGAGTTGGTCTTACACTGTTCCAAAGTAGATCAGAGTGCAATGATCCAAGAATGAAGACAGAAAGAGCCATGTGGACCTCAGCCTCTGTGAGGAGTTGGTCTTACACTGTTCCAAAGTAGATTAGATTGCAATGGTCCAAGAATGAAGACAGAAAGAGCCATGTGGACCTCAGCCTCTGTGAGGAGTTGGTCTTACACTGTTCCAAAGTAGATCAGAGTGCAATGATCGAAGAATTAAGATAGAAAGAGCCATGTGGACCTCAGTCTCTGTGAGGAGTTGGTCTTACACTGTTCCAAAGTAGATTAGATTGCAATGGTCCAAGAATGAAGACAGAAAGAGCCATGTGGACTTCAGCCTCTGTGAGGAGTTGGTCTTACACTGTTCCAAAGTAGATCAGAGTGCAATGATCCAAGAATGAAGACAGAAAGAGCCATGTGGACCTCAGCCTCTGTGAGGAGTTGGTCTTACACTGTTCCAAAGTAGATTAGATTGCAATGGTCCAAGAATGAAGACAGAAAGAGCCATGTGGACCTCAGCCTCTGTGAGGAGTTGGTCTTACACTGTTCCAAAGTAGATCAGAGTGCAATGGTCCAAGAATGAAGACAGAAAGAGCCATGTGGACCTCAGCCTCTGTGAGGAGTTGGTCTTACACTGTTCCAAAGTAGATCAGAGTGCAATGGTCCAAGAATGAAGACAGAAAGAGCCATGTGGACCTCAGCCTCTGTGAGGACTTGGTCTTACACTGTTCCAAAGTAGATCAGGGTGCAATGGTCCAAGAATGAAGACAGAAAGAGCCATGTGGACCTCAACCTCTGTTAGGAGTTGGTCTTACACTGTTCCAAAGTAGATCAGGGTCCAATGGTCCAAGAATGAAGATAGAAAGAGCCACGTGGACCTCAGCCTCTGTGAGGAGTTGGTCTTAGACTGTTCCAAAGTAGATCAGGGACCAATGGTCCAAGAATGAAGATAGAAAGAGCCATGTGGACCTCACCCTCTGTGAGGAGTTGGTCTTACACTGTTCCAAAGTAGATTAGAGTGCAATGGTCCAAGAATGAAGACAGAAAGAGCCATGTGGACCTCAGCCTCTGTGAGGAGTTGGTCTTACACTGTTCCAAAGTAGATCAGGATGCAATGGTCGAAGAATGAAGATAGAAAGTGCCATGTGGACCTCAGCCTCTGTGAGGAGTTGGTCTTACACTGTTCCAAAGTAGATTAGAGTGCAATGGTCCAAGAATGAAGATAGAAAGAGCCATGTGGACCTCAGCCTCTGTGCGGAGTTGGTCTTACACTGTTCCAAAGTAGATCAGAGTGCAATGGTCCAAGAATGAAGACAGAAAGAGCCATGTGGACCTCAGCCTCTGTGAGGAGTTGGTCTTACACTGTTCCAAAGTAGATCAGAGTGCAATGGTCCAAGAATGAAGATAGAAAGAGCCATGTGGACCTCAGCCTCTGTGAGGAGTTGGTCTTACACTGTTCCAAAGTAGATCAGAGTGCAATGGTCCAAGAATGAAGATAGAAAGAGCCATGTGGACCTCAGCCTCTGTGAGGAGTTGGTCTTACACTGTTCCAAAGTAGATCAGAGTGCAATGGTCCAAGAATGAAGACAGAAAGAGCCATGTGGACCTCAGCCTCTGTGAGGAGTTGGTCTTACACTGTTCCAAAGTAGATTAGAGTGCAATGGTCCAAGAATGAAGACAGAAAGAGCCATGTGGACCTCAGCCTCTGTGAGGAGTTGGTCTTACACTGTTCCAAAGTAGATTAGATTGCAATGGTCCAAGAATGAAGACAGAAAGAGCCATGTGGACCTCAGCCTCTGTGAGGAGTTGGTCTTACACTGTTCCAAAGTAGATCAGAGTGCAATGATCGAAGAATTAAGATAGAAAGAGCCATGTGGACCTCAGTCTCTGTGAGGAGTTGGTCTTACACTGTTCCAAAGTAGATTAGGTTGCAATGGTCCAAGAATGAAGACAGAAAGAGCCATGTGGACCTCAGCCTCTGTGAGGAGTTGGTCTTACACTGTTCCAAAGTAGATCAGAGTGCAATGATCCAAGAATGAAGACAGAAAGAGCCATGTGGACCTCAGCCTCTGTGAGGAGTTGGTCTTACACTGTTCCAAAGTAGATTAGATTGCAATGGTCCAAGAATGAAGACAGAAAGAGCCATGTGGGACTCAGCCTCTGTGTGAGGAGTTGGTCTTACACACTGTTCCAAAGTAGATCAGGTCCAATGGTCCAAGAATGAAGAAAAGAAAAGAGCCACGCGGGACCAGCCTCTGTGAGGAGTTGGTCTTAGACTGTTCCAGTAGATCAGGGACCAATGGTCCAAGAAATTAAATATAGAAAGAGCCATGTGGACCTCTCACCCCGGTGAGGAGTTGGTCTTACACTGTTCCAAAGTAGAATAGGAGCGCAAATGGTCCAAGAATGAAGACAGAAAGAGGCCATGTGGGACTCCTCAGCCTCTGTGAGGAGTTGGTCTTACACTGTTCCAAAGTAGATCAGGGATGCAATGGTCGAAGAATGAAGATAGAAAAAGTGCCATGTGACCTCAGCCTCTGTGAGGAGTTGGTCTTACACTGTTCCAAAGTAGATTAGAGTGCAATGGTCCAAGAATGAAGATAGAAAGAGCCATGTGGACCTCAGCCTCTGTGCGGAGTTGGTCTTACACTGTTCCAAAGTAGATCAGAGTGCAATGGTCCAAGAATGAAGACAGAAAGAGCCATGTGGACTTCAGCCTCTGTGAGGAGTTGGTCTTACACTGTTCCAAAGTAGATCAGAGTGCAATGGTCCAAGAATGAAGATAGAAAGAGCCATGTGGACCTCAGCCTCTGTGAGGAGTTGGTCTTACAATGTTCCAAAGTAGATCAGAGTGCAATGGTCCAAGAATGAAGATAGAAAGAGCCATGTGGACCTCAGCCTCTGTGAGGAGTTGGTCTTACACTGTTCCAAAGTAGATTAGAGTGCAATGGTCCAAGAATGAAGACAGAAAGAGCCATGTGGACCTCAGCCTCTGTGAGGAGTTGGTCTTGCACTGTTCCTAAGTAGATTAGAGTGCAATGGTCCAAGAATGAAGACAGAAAGAGCCATGTGGACCTCAGCCTCTGTGAGGAGTTGGTCTTACACTGTTCCAAAGTAGATTAGATTGCAATGGTCCAGAATGAAGACAGAAAGAGCCATGTGGACCTCAGCCTCTGTGAGGAGTTGGTCTTACACTGTTCCAAAGTAGATCAGAGTGCAATGATCGAAGAATTGTCTCTGTGAGGAGTTGGTCTTACACTGTTCCAAAGTAGATTAGATTGCAATGGTCCAAGAATGAAGACAGAAAGAGCCATGTGGACCTCAGCCTCTGTGAGGAGTTGGTCTTACACTGTTCCAAAGAAGATCAGAGTGCAATGATCCAAGAATGAAGACAGAAAGAACCATGTGGACCTCAGCCTCTGTGAGGAGTTGGTCTTACACTGTTCCAAAGTAGATTAGATTGCAATGGTCCAAGAATGAAGACAGAAAGAGCCATGTGGACCTCAGCCTCTGTGAGGAGTTGGTCTTACACTGTTCCAAAGTAGATCAGAGTGCAATGGTCCAAGAATGAAGACAGAAAGAGCCATGTGGACCTCAGCTTCTGTGAGGAGTTGGTCTTACACTGTTCCAAAGTAGATCAGGGTGCAATGGTCCAAGAATGAAGACAGAAAGAGCCATGTGGACCTCAGCCTCTGTGAGGACTTGGTCTTACACTGTTCCAAAGTAGATCAGGGTGCAATGGTCCAAGAATGAAGACAGAAAGAGCCATGTGGACCTCAACCTCTGTGAGGAGTTGGTCTTACACTGTTCCAAAGTAGATCAGGGTCCAATGGTCCAAGAATGAAGATAGAAAGAGCCACGTGGACCTCAGCCTCTGTGAGGAGTTGGTCTTAGACTGTTCCAAAGTAGATCAGGGACCAATGGTCCAAGAATGAAGATAGAAAGAGCCATGTGGACCTCAGCCTCTGTGAGGAGTTGGTCTTACACTGTTCCAAAGTAGATTAGAGTGCAATGGTCCAAGAATGAAGACAGAAAGAGCCATGTGGACCTCAGCCTCTGTGAGGAGTTGGTCTTACACTGTTCCAAAGTAGATCAGGATGCAATGGTCGAAGAATGAAGATAGAAAGTGCCATGTGGACCTCAGCCTCTGTGAGGAGTTGGTCTTACACTGTTCCAAAGTAGATTAGAGTGCAATGGTCCAAGAATGAAGATAGAAAGAGCCATGTGGACCTCAGCCTCTGTGCGGAGTTGGTCTTACACTGTTCCAAAGTAGATCAGAGTGCAATGGTCCAAGAATGAAGACAGAAAGAGCCATGTGGACTTCAGCCTCTGTGAGGAGTTGGTCTTACACTGTTCCAAAGTAGATCAGAGTGCAATGGTCCAAGAATGAAGATAGAAAGAGCCATGTGGACCTCAGCCTCTGTGAGGAGTTGGTCTTACACTGTTCCAAAGTAGATCAGAGTGCATTGGTCCAAGAATGAAGATAGAAAGAGCCATGTGGACCTCAGCCTCTGTGAGGAGTTGGTCTTACACTGTTCCAAAGTAGATCAGAGTGCAATGGTCCAAGAATGAAGACAGAAAGAGCCACGTGGACCTCAGCCTCTGTGAGGAGTTGGTCTTACACTGTTCCAAAGTAGATCAGAGTGCAATGATCCAAGAATGAAGACAGAAAGAGCCATGTGGACCTCAGCCTCTGTGAGGAGTTGGTCTTACACTGTTCCAAAGTAGATTAGATTGCAATGGTCCAAGAATGAAGACAGAAAGAGCCATGTGGACCTCAGCCTCTGTGAGGAGTTGGTCTTACACTGTTCCAAAGTAGATCAGAGTGCAATGATCGAAGAATTAAGATAGAAAGAGCCATGTGGACCTCAGTCTCTGTGAGGAGTTGGTCTTACACTGTTCCAAAGTAGATTAGGTTGCAATGGTCCAAGAATGAAGACAGAAAGAGCCATGTGGACCTCAGCCTCTGTGAGGAGTTGGTCTTACACTGTTCCAAAGTAGATCAGAGTGCAATGATCCAAGAATGAAGACAGAAAGAGCCATGTGGACCTCAGCCTCTGTGAGGAGTTGGTCTTACACTGTTCCAAAGTAGATTAGATTGCAATGGTCCAAGAATGAAGACAGAAAGAGCCATGTGGACCTCAGCCTCTGTGAGGAGTTGGTCTTACACTGTTCCAAAGTAGATCAGGGTCCAATGGTCCAAGAATGAAGAAAGAAAGAGCCACGTGGACCTCAGCCTCTGTGAGGAGTTGGTCTTAGACTGTTCCAAAGTAGATCAGGGACCAATGGTCCAAGAATGAAGATAGAAAGAGCCATGTGGACCTCACCCTCTGTGAGGAGTTGGTCTTACACTGTTCCAAAGTAGATTAGAGTGCAATGGTCCAAGAATGAAGACAGAAAGAGCCATGTGGACCTCAGCCTCTGTGAGGAGTTGGTCTTACACTGTTCCAAAGTAGATCAGGATGTAATGGTCGAAGAATGAAGATAGAAAGTGCCATGTGGACCTCAGCCTCTGTGAGGAGTTGGTCTTACACTGTTCCAAAGTAGATTAGAGTGCAATGGTCCAAGAATGAAGACAGAAAGAGCCATGTGGACCTCAGCCTCTGTGAGGAGTTGGTCTTACACTGTTCCTTCCAAATTAGATCAGAGTGCAATGGTCCAAGAATGAAGACAGAAAGAGCCATGTGGACCTCAGCCTCTGTGAGGAGTTGGTCTTACACTGTTCCAAAGTAGATCAGAGTGCAATGGTCCAAGAATGAAGATAGAAAGAGCCATGTGGACCTCAGCTTCTGTGAGGAGTTGGTGTTACACTGTTCCAAAGTAGATCAGAGTGCAATGGTCCAAGAATGGAGATAGAAAGAGCCATGTGGACCTCAGCCTCTGTGAGGAGTTGGTCTTACACTGTTCCAAAGTAGATCAGAGCGCAATGATCGAAGAATGAAGACAGAAAGAGCCATGTGGACCTCAGCCTCTGTGAGGAGTTGGTCTTACACTGTTCCAAAGTAGATCAGAGTGCAATGATCCAAGAATGAAGACAGAAAGAGCCATGTGGACCTCAGCCTCTGTGAGGAGTTGGTCTTACACTGTTCCAAAGTAGATTAGATTGCAATGGTCCAAGAATGAAGACAGAAAGAGCCATGTGGACCTCAGCCTCTGTGAGGAGTTGGTCTTACACTGTTCCAAAGTAGATCAGAGAGCAATGATCGAAGAATTAAGATAGAAAGAGCCATGTGGACCTCAGTCTCTGTGAGGAGTTGGTCTTACACTGTTCCAAAGTAGATTAGGTTGCAATGGTCCAAGAATGAAGACAGAAAGAGCCATGTGGACCTCAGCCTCTGTGAGGAGTTGGTCTTACACTGTTCCAAAGTAGATCAGAGTGCAATGATCCAAGAATGAAGACAGAAAGAGCCATGTGGACCTCAGCCTCTGTGAGGAGTTGGTCTTACACTGTTCCAAAGTAGATTAGATTGCAATGGTCCAAGAATGAAGACAGAAAGAGCCATGTGGACCTCCAGCCTCTGTAGTTGGTCTTACACTGTTCAAAGTGAATCAGCAGAGTGCAATGATCAGAGTGAGGAACAGAAAAGAGCCATGTGGACCTCCCAGCTCTGTGAGGAGTTGGTCTTACACTGTTCAAAGTAAGGTGGAGTACAATGGTCCAAGAATGAAGACAGAAAGAGCCATGTGGACCCTCAGCCTCTGTGAGGAGTTGGTCTTACACTGTTCAAAGTAGATCAGGGTCCCAATGGTCCAAGAATGAAAGAAAGAAAAGCCAGTGGACCTCAGCCTCTGTGAGGAGTTGGTCTTACACTGTTCCAAAGTAGATCAGGGACCAATGGTCCAAGAATGAAGATAGAAAGAGCCATGTGGACCTCACCCTCTGTGAGGAGTTGGTCTTACACTGTTCCAAAGTAGATTAGAGTGCAATGGTCCAAGAATGAAGACAGAAAGAGCCATGTGGACCTCAGCCTCTGTGAGGAGTTGGTCTTACACTGTTCCAAAAGTAGATCAGGATGCAATGGTAGAAGAATAGAATAGAAAGTGCCATGTGGACCTCCCAGCCTCTGTGAGGAGTTGGGTCTTACATTCCCAAAGTAGGTGGGGAGTGCAATGGTCCAGAATGAAGATAGAGAGAAAAGAGCCATGTGGTTCTCAGCCCAGGTCGATCTCGTCAAAATCGATCAGGATCAGATCCCGTCGAGATCTGGCATCGGACCATCGATCAGTCAGATCCGTCGCGTCAGATCTCAGTCAGATCCGAGAAATAAGTAGATCAGAGTGCAATGGTCCAAGAATGAAGACAGAAAGAGCCACGTGGACCTCAGCCTCTGTGAGGAGTTGGTCTTACACTGTTCCAAAGTAGATCAGAGTGCAATGATCCAAGAATGAAGACAGAAAGAGCCATGTGGACCTCAGCCTCTGTGAGGAGTTGGTCTTACACTGTTCCAAAGTAGATTAGATTGCAATGGTCCAAGAATGAAGACAGAAAGAGCCATGTGGACCTCAGCCTCTGTGAGGAGTTGGTCTTACACTGTTCCAAAGTAGATCAGAGTGCAATGATCGAAGAATTAAGATAGAAAGAGCCATGTGGACCTCAGTCTCTGTGAGGAGTTGGTCTTACACTGTTCCAAAGTAGATTAGATTGCAATGGTCCAAGAATGAAGACAGAAAGAGCCATGTGGACTTCAGCCTCTGTGAGGAGTTGGTCTTACACTGTTCCAAAGTAGATCAGAGTGCAATGATCCAAGAATGAAGACAGAAAGAGCCATGTGGACCTCAGCCTCTGTGAGGAGTTGGTCTTACACTGTTCCAAAGTAGATTAGATTGCAATGGTCCAAGAATGAAGACAGAAAGAGCCATGTGGACCTCAGCCTCTGTGAGGAGTTGGTCTTTCACTGTTCCAAAGTAGATCAGAGTGCAATGGTCCAAGAATGAAGACAGAAAGAGCCATGTGGACCTCAGCCTCTGTGAGGAGTTGGTCTTACACTGTTCCAAAGTAGATCAGAGTGCAATGGTCCAAGAATGAAGACAGAAAGAGCCATGTGGACCTCAGCCTCTGTGAGGACTTGGTCTTACACTGTTCCAAAGTAGATCAGGGTGCAATGGTCCAAGAATGAAGACAGAAAGAGCCATGTGGACCTCAACCTCTGTTAGGAGTTGGTCTTACACTGTTCCAAAGTAGATCAGGGTCCAATGGTCCAAGAATGAAGATAGAAAGAGCCACGTGGACCTCAGCCTCTGTGAGGAGTTGGTCTTAGACTGTTCCAAAGTAGATCAGGGACCAATGGTCCAAGAATGAAGATAGAAAGAGCCATGTGGACCTCACCCTCTGTGAGGAGTTGGTCTTACACTGTTCCAAAGTAGATTAGAGTGCAATGGTCCAAGAATGAAGACAGAAAGAGCCATGTGGACCTCAGCCTCTGTGAGGAGTTGGTCTTACACTGTTCCAAAGTAGATCAGGATGCAATGGTCGAAGAATGAAGATAGAAAGTGCCATGTGGACCTCAGCCTCTGTGAGGAGTTGGTCTTACACTGTTCCAAAGTAGATTAGAGTGCAATGGTCCAAGAATGAAGATAGAAAGAGCCATGTGGACCTCAGCCTCTGTGCGGAGTTGGTCTTACACTGTTCCAAAGTAGATCAGAGTGCAATGGTCCAAGAATGAAGACAGAAAGAGCCATGTGGACCTCAGCCTCTGTGAGGAGTTGGTCTTACACTGTTCCAAAGTAGATCAGAGTGCAATGGTCCAAGAATGAAGATAGAAAGAGCCATGTGGACCTCAGCCTCTGTGAGGAGTTGGTCTTACACTGTTCCAAAGTAGATCAGAGTGCATTGGTCCAAGAATGAAGATAGAAAGAGCCATGTGGACCTCAGCCTCTGTGAGGAGTTGGTCTTACACTGTTCCAAAGTAGATCAGAGTGCAATGGTCCAAGAATGAAGACAGAAAGAGCCACGTGGACCTCAGCCTCTGTGAGGAGTTGGTCTTACACTGTTCCAAAGTAGATCAGAGTGCAATGATCCAAGAATGAAGACAGAAAGAGCCATGTGGACCTCAGCCTCTGTGAGGAGTTGGTCTTACACTGTTCCAAAGTAGATTAGATTGCAATGGTCCAAGAATGAAGACAGAAAGAGCCATGTGGACCTCAGCCTCTGTGAGGAGTTGGTCTTACACTGTTCCAAAGTAGATCAGAGTGCAATGATCGAAGAATTAAGATAGAAAGAGCCATGTGGACCTCAGTCTCTGTGAGGAGTTGGTCTTACACTGTTCCAAAGTAGATTAGATTGCAATGGTCCAAGAATGAAGACAGAAAGAGCCATGTGGACCTCAGCCTCTGTGAGGAGTTGGTCTTACACTGTTCCAAAGTAGATCAGAGTGCAATGATCCAAGAATGAAGACAGAAAGAGCCATGTGGACCTCAGCCTCTGTGAGGAGTTGGTCTTACACTGTTCCAAAGTAGATTAGATTGCAATGGTCCAAGAATGAAGACAGAAAGAGCCATGTGGACCTCAGCCTCTGTGAGGAGTTGGTCTTACACTGTTCCAAAGTAGATCAGAGTGCAATGGTCCAAGAATGAAGACAGAAAGAGCCATGTGGACCTCAGCCTCTGTGAGGAGTTAGTCTTACACTGTTTCAAATTAGATCAGAGTGCAATGGTCCAAGAATGAAGACAGAAAGAGCCATGTGGACCTCAGCCTCTGTGAGGAGTTGGTCTTACACTGTTGCAAAGTAGATCAGAGTGCAATGGTCCAAGAATGAAGATAGAAAGAGCCATGTGGACCTCAGCTTCTGTGAGGAGTTGGTGTTACACTGTTCCAAAGTAGATCAGAGTGCAATGGTCCAAGAATGGAGATAGAAAGAGCCATGTGGACCTCAGCCTCTGTGAGGAGTTGGTCTTACACTGTTCCAAAGTAGATCAGAGCGCAATGGTCCAAGAATGGAGATAGAAAGAGCCATGTGGACCTCAGCCTCTGTGAGGAGTTGGTCTTACACTGTTCCAAAGTAGATCAGAGTGCAATGATCCAAGAATTAAGATAGAAAGAGCCATGTGGACCTCAGCCTCTGTGAGGAGTTGGTCTTACACTGTTCCAAAGTAGATCAGAGCGCAATGGTCCAAGAATGGAGATAGAAAGAGCCATGTGGACCTCAGCTTCTGTGAGGAGTTGGTCTTACACTGTTCCAAAGTAGATCAGAGCGCAATGGTCCAAGAATGGAGATAGAAAGAGCCATGTGGACCTCAGCCTCTGTGAGGAGTTGGTCTTACACTGTTCCAAAGTAGATCAGAGTGCAATGATCCAAGAATTAAGATAGAAAGAGCCATGTGGACCTCAGCCTCTGTGAGGAGTTGGTCTTACACTGTTCCAAAGTAGATCAGAGCGCAATGGTCCAAGAATGGAGATAGAAAGAGCCATGTGGACCTCAGCCTCTGTGAGGAGTTGGTCTTACACTGTTCCAAAGTAGATCAGAGTGCAATGATCCAAGCATTAAGATAGAAAGAGCCATGTGGACCTCAGCCTCTGTGAGGAGTTGGTCTTACACTGTTCCAAAGTAGATTAGAGTGCAATGGTCCAAGAATGAAGACAGAAAGAGCCATGTGGACCTCAGCCTCTGTGAGGAGTTGGTCTTGCACTGTTCCTAAGTAGATTAGAGTGCAATGGTCCAAGAATGAAGACAGAAAGAGCCATGTGGACCTCAGCCTCTGTGAGGAGTTGGTCTTACACTGTTCCAAAGTAGATTAGATTGCAATGGTCCAGAATGAAGACAGAAAGAGCCATGTGGACCTCAGCCTCTGTGAGGAGTTGGTCTTACACTGTTCCAAAGTAGATCAGAGTGCAATGATCGAAGAATTGTCTCTGTGAGGAGTTGGTCTTACACTGTTCCAAAGTAGATTAGATTGCAATGGTCCAAGAATGAAGACAGAAAGAGCCATGTGGACCTCAGCCTCTGTGAGGAGTTGGTCTTACACTGTTCCAAAGAAGATCAGAGTGCAATGATCCAAGAATGAAGACAGAAAGAACCATGTGGACCTCAGCCTCTGTGAGGAGTTGGTCTTACACTGTTCCAAAGTAGATTAGATTGCAATGGTCCAAGAATGAAGACAGAAAGAGCCATGTGGACCTCAGCCTCTGTGAGGAGTTGGTCTTACACTGTTCCAAAGTAGATCAGAGTGCAATGGTCCAAGAATGAAGACAGAAAGAGCCACGTGGACCTCAGCCTCTGTGAGGAGTTGGTCTTACACTGTTCCAAAGTAGATCAGAGTGCAATGATCCAAGAATGAAGACAGAAAGAGCCATGTGGACCTCAGCCTCTGTGAGGAGTTGGTCTTACACTGTTCCAAAGTAGATCAGAGTGCAATGGTCCAAGAATGAAGACAGAAAGAGCCATGTGGACCTCAGCCTCTGTGAGGAGTTGGTCTTACACTGTTCCAAAGTAGATCAGAGTGCAATGATCCAAGAATTAAGATAGAAAGAGCCATGTGGACCTCAGCCTCTGTGAGTAGTTGGTCTTACACTGTTCCAAAGTAGATTAGAGTGCAATGGTCCAAGAATGAAGACAGAAAGAGCCATGTGGACCTCAGCCTCTGTGAGGAGTTAGTCTTACACTGTTTCAAATTAGATCAGAGTGCAATGGTCCAAGAATGAAGACAGAAAGAGCCATGTGGACCTCAGCCTCTGTGAGGAGTTGGTCTTACACTGTTCCAAAGTAGATCAGAGTGCAATGGTCCAAGAATGAAGATAGAAAGAGCCATGTGGACCTCAGCTTCTGTGAGGAGTTGGTGTTACACTGTTCCAAAGTAGATCAGAGTGCAATGGTCCAATAATGGAGATAGAAAGAGCCATGTGGACCTCAGCCTCTGTGAGGAGTTGGTCTTACACTGTTCCAAAGTAGATCGGAGCGCAATGGTCCAAGAATGGAGATAGAAAGAGCCATGTGGACCTCAGCCTCTGTGAGGAGTTGGTCTTACACTGTTCCAAAGTAGATCAGAGTGCAATGATCCAAGAATTAAGATAGAAAGAGCCATGTGGACCTCAGCCTCTGTGAGGAGTTGGTCTTACACTGTTCCAAAGTAGATCAGAGCGCAATGGTCCAAGAATGGAGATAGAAAGAGCCATGTGGACCTCAGCTTCTGTGAGGAGTTGGTCTTACACTGTTCCAAAGTAGATCAGAGCGCAATGGTCCAAGAATGGAGATAGAAAGAGCCATGTGGACCTTAGCCTCTGTGAGGAGTTGGTCTTACACTGTTCCAAAGTAGATCAGAGTGCAATGATCCAAGAATTAAGATAGAAAGAGCCATGTGGACCTCAGCCTCTGTGAGGAGTTGGTCTTACACTGTTCCAAAGTAGATCAGAGCGCAATGGTCCAAGAATGGAGATAGAAAGAGCCATGTGGACCTCAGCCTCTGTGAGGAGTTGGTCTTACACTGTTCCAAAGTAGATCAGAGTGCAATGATCCAAGAATTAAGATAGAAAGAGCCATGTGGACCTCAGCCTCTGTGAGGAGTTGGTCTTACACTGTTCCAAAGTAGATTAGAGTGCAATGGTCCAAGAATGAAGACAGAAAGAGCCATGTGGACCTCAGCCTCTGTGAGGAGTTGGTCTTACACTGTTCCTAAGTAGATTAGAGTGCAATGGTCCAAGAATGAAGACAGAAAGAGCAATGTGGACCTCAGCCTCTGTGAGGAGTTGGTCTTACACTGTTCCAAAGTAGATCAGAGTGCAATGATCGAAGAATTAAGATAGAAAGAGCCATGTGGACCTCAGCCTCTGTGAGGAGTTGGTCTTACACTGTTCCAAAGTAGATTAGATTGCAATGGTCCAAGAATGAAGACAGAAAGAGCCATGTGGACCTCAGCCTCTGTGAGGAGTTGGTCTTACACTGTTCCAAAGTAGATCAGAGTGCAATGATCCAAGAATGAAGACAGAAAGAGCCATGTGGACCTCAGCCTCTGTGAGGAGTTGGTGTTACACTGTTCCAAAGTAGATCAGAGTGCAATGGTCCAAGAATGGAGATAGAAAGAGCCATGTGGACCTCAGCCTCTGTGAGGAGTTGGTCTTACACTGTTCCAAAGTAGATCAGAGCGCAATGGTCCAAGAATGGAGATAGAAAGAGCCATGTGGACCTCAGCCTCTGTGAGGAGTTGGTCTTACACTGTTCCAAAGTAGATCAGAGTGCAATGGTCCAAGAATGAAGACAGAAAGAGCCATGTGGACCTCAGCCTCTGTGAGGAGTTAGTCTTACACTGTTTCAAATTAGATCAGAGTGCAATGGTCCAAGAATGAAGACAGAAAGAGCCATGTGGACCTCAGCCTCTGTGAGGAGTTGGTCTTACACTGTTGCAAAGTAGATCAGAGTGCAATGGTCCAAGAATGAAGATAGAAAGAGCCATGTGGACCTCAGCTTCTGTGAGGAGTTGGTGTTACACTGTTCCAAAGTAGATCAGAGTGCAATGGTCCAAGAATGGAGATAGAAAGAGCCATGTGGACCTCAGCCTCTGTGAGGAGTTGGTCTTACACTGTTCCAAAGTAGATCAGAGCGCAATGGTCCAAGAATGGAGATAGAAAGAGCCATGTGGACCTCAGCCTCTGTGAGGAGTTGGTCTTACACTGTTCCAAAGTAGATCAGAGTGCAATGATCCAAGAATTAAGATAGAAAGAGCCATGTGGACCTCAGCCTCTGTGAGGAGTTGGTCTTACACTGTTCCAAAGTAGATCAGAGCGCAATGGTCCAAGAATGGAGATAGAAAGAGCCATGTGGACCTCAGCTTCTGTGAGGAGTTGGTCTTACACTGTTCCAAAGTAGATCAGAGCGCAATGGTCCAAGAATGGAGATAGAAAGAGCCATGTGGACCTCAGCCTCTGTGAGGAGTTGGTCTTACACTGTTCCAAAGTAGATCAGAGTGCAATGATCCAAGAATTAAGATAGAAAGAGCCATGTGGACCTCAGCCTCTGTGAGGAGTTGGTCTTACACTGTTCCAAAGTAGATCAGAGCGCAATGGTCCAAGAATGGAGATAGAAAGAGCCATGTGGACCTCAGCCTCTGTGAGGAGTTGGTCTTACACTGTTCCAAAGTAGATCAGAGTGCAATGATCCAAGCATTAAGAT
The DNA here is from genome assembly GCA_020002185.1 of Paraescarpia echinospica. NCBI lineage: Eukaryota > Metazoa > Annelida > Polychaeta > Sabellida > Siboglinidae > Paraescarpia > Paraescarpia echinospica. Next base: position 1,521,505 of record CM034531.1, on the reverse strand, counting down.
AGAAAGAGCCATGTGGACCTCAGCCTCTGTGAGGAGTTGGTCTTACACTGTTCCAAAGTAGATTAGAGTGCAATGGTCCAAGAATGAAGACAGAAAGAGCCATGTGGACCTCAGCCTCTGTGAGGAGTTGGTCTTACACTGTTCCTAAGTAGATTAGAGTGCAATGGTCCAAGAATGAAGACAGAAAGAGCCATGTGGACCTCAGCCTCTGTGAGGAGTTGGTCTTACACTGTTCCAAAGTAGATTAGATTGCAATGGTCCAGAATGAAGACAGAAAGAGCCATGTGGACCTCAGCCTCTGTGAGGAGTTGGTCTTACACTGTTCCAAAGTAGATCAGAGTGCAATGATCGAAGAATTAAGATAGAAAGAGCCATGTGGACCTCAGTCTCTGTGAGGAGTTGGTCTTACACTGTTCCAAAGTAGATTAGATTGCAATGGTCCAAGAATGAAGACAGAAAGAGCCATGTGGACTTCAGCCTCTGTGAGGAGTTGGTCTTACACTGTTCCAAAGTAGATCAGAGTGCAATGATCCAAGAATGAAGAGAGAAAGAGCCATGTGGACCTCAGCCTCTGTGAGGAGTTGGTCTTACACTGTTCCAAAGTAGATTAGATTGCAATGGTCCAAGAATGAAGACAGAAAGAACCATGTGGACCTCAGCCTCTGTGAGGAGTTGGTCTTACACTGTTCCAAAGTAGATCAGAGTGCAATGGTCCAAGAATGAAGACAGAAAGAGCCATGTGGACCTCAGCTTCTGTGAGGAGTTGGTCTTACACTGTTCCAAAGTAGTTCAGGGTGCAATGGTCCAAGAATGAAGACAGAAAGAGCCATGTGGACCTCAGCCTCTGTGAGGACTTGGTCTTACACTGTTCCAAAGTAGATCAGGGTGCAATGGTCCAAGAATGAAGACAGAAAGAGCCATGTGGACCTCAACCTCTGTTAGGAGTTGGTCTTACACTGTTCCAAAGTAGATCAGGGTCCAATGGTCCAAGAATGAAGATAGAAAGAGCCACGTGGACCTCAGCCTCTGTGAGGAGTTGGTCTTAGACTGTTCCAAAGTAGATCAGGGACCAATGGTCCAAGAATGAAGATAGAAAGAGCCATGTGGACCTCACCCTCTGTGAGGAGTTGGTCTTACACTGTTCCAAAGTAGATTAGAGTGCAATGGTCCAAGAATGAAGACAGAAAGAGCCATGTGGACCTCAGCCTCTGTGAGGAGTTGGTCTTACACTGTTCCAAAGTAGATCAGGATGCAATGGTCGAAGAATGAAGATAGAAAGTGCCATGTGGACCTCAGCCTCTGTGAGGAGTTGGTCTTACACTGTTCCAAAGTAGATTAGAGTGCAATGGTCCAAGAATGAAGATAGAAAGAGCCATGTGGACCTCAGCCTCTGTGCGGAGTTGGTCTTACACTGTTCCAAAGTAGATCAGAGTGCAATGGTCCAAGAATGAAGACAGAAAGAGCCATGTGGACCTCAGCCTCTGTGAGGAGTTGGTCTTACACTGTTCCAAAGTAGATCAGAGTGCAATGGTCCAAGAATGAAGATAGAAAGAGCCATGTGGACCTCAGCCTCTGTGAGGAGTTGGTCTTACACTGTTCCAAAGTAGATCAGAGTGCAATGGTCCAAGAATGAAGATAGAAAGAGCCATGTGGACCTCAGCCTCTGTGAGGAGTTGGTCTTACACTGTTCCAAAGTAGATCAGAGTGCAATGGTCCAAGAATGAAGACAGAAAGAGCCATGTGGACCTCAGCCTCTGTGAGGAGTTGGTCTTACACTGTTCCAAAGTAGATTAGAGTGCAATGGTCCAAGAATGAAGACAGAAAGAGCCATGTGGACCTCAGCCTCTGTGAGGAGTTGGTCTTACACTGTTCCAAAGTAGATTAGATTGCAATGGTCCAAGAATGAAGACAGAAAGAGCCATGTGGACCTCAGCCTCTGTGAGGAGTTGGTCTTACACTGTTCCAAAGTAGATTAGAGTGCAATGGTCCAAGAATGAAGACAGAAAGAGCCATGTGGACCTCAGTCTCTGTGAGGAGTTGGTCTTACACTGTTCCAAAGTAGATCAGAGTGCAATGGTCCAAGAATGAAGACAGAAAGAGCCATGTGGACCTCAGCCTCTGTGAGGAGTTGGTCTTACACTGTTCCAAAGTAGATCAGAGTGCAATGGTCCAAGAATGAAGACAGAAAGAGCCATGTGGACCTCAGCCTCTGTGAGGAGTTGGTCTTACACTGTTCCAAAGTAGATCAGAGTGCAATGGTCCAAGAATGAAGATAGAGAGCCATGTGGACCTCAGGTGAGCTTACACTGTTCCAAAGTAGATCAGATGCAATGGTCCAAGAATGAAGACAGAAAGAGCATGTGGACCTCAGCCTCTGTGAGGAGTTGGTCTTACACTGTTCCAAAGTAGATTAGAGTGCAATGGTCCAAGAATGAAGACAGAAAGAGCCATGTGGACCTCAGCTTCTGTGAGGAGTTGGCCTTACACTGTTCCAAAGTAGATCAGAGTGCAATGGTCCAAGAATGAAGACAGAAAGAGCCATGTGGACCTCAGCCTCTGTGAGGAGTTGGTCTTACACTGTTCCAAAGTAGATCAGAGTGCAATGGTCCAAGAATGAAGATAGGAAGAGCCATGTCGACCTCAGCCTCTGTGAGGAGTTGGTCTTACACTATTCCAAAGTAGATCAGAGTGCAATGGTCCAAGAATGAAGATAGGAAGAGCCATGTCGACCTCAGCCTCTGAGAGGAGTTGGTCTTACACTGTTCCAAAGTAGATCAGAGTGCAATGGTCCAAGAATGAAGATAGGAAGAGCCATGTCGACCTCAGCCTCTGTGAGGAGTTGGTCTTACACTGTTCCAAAGTAGATCAGAGTGCAATGGTCCAAGAATGAAGATAGGAAGAGCCATGTCGACCTCAGCCTCTGTGAGGAGTTGGTCTTACACTGTTCCAAAGTAGATCAGAGTGCAATGGTCCAAGAATGAAGATAGGAAGAGCCATGTCGACCTCAGCCTCTGTGAGGAGTTGGTCTTACACTGTTCCAAAGTAGATCAGAGTGCAATGGTCCAAGAATGAAGATAGAAAGAGCCATGTCGACCTCAGCCTGTGTGAGGAGTTGGTCTTACACTGTTCCAAATTAGATCAGAGCGCAATGGTCCAAGAATGAAGATAGAAAGAGCCATGTGGACCTCAACCTCTATGAGGAGTTGGTCTTACACTATTCCAAAGTAGATCAGGGTCCAATGGTCCAATAATGAAGATAGAAAGAGCCACGTGGACCTCAGCCTCTGTGAGGAGTTGGTCTTAGACTGTTCCAAAGTAGATCAGGATCCAATGGTCCAAGAATGAAGACAGAAAGAGCCATGTGGACCTCAGCCTCTGTGAGGACTTGGTCTTACACTGTTCCAAAGTAGATCAGGGTGCAATGGTCCAAGAATGAAGACAGAAAGAGCCATGTGGACCTCAACCTCTGTTAGGAGTTGGTCTTACACTGTTCCAAAGTAGATCAGGGTCCAATGGTCCAAGAATGAAGATAGAAAGAGCCACGTGGACCTCAGCCTCTGTGAGGAGTTGGTCTTAGACTGTTCCAAAGTAGATCAGGGACCAATGGTCCAAGAATGAAGATAGAAAGAGCCATGTGGACCTCACCCTCTGTGAGGAGTTGGTCTTACACTGTTCCAAAGTAGATTAGAGTGCAATGGTCCAAGAATGAAGACAGAAAGAGCCATGTGGACCTCAGCCTCTGTGAGGAGTTGGTCTTACACTGTTCCAAAGTAGATCAGGATGCAATGGTCGAAGAATGAAGATAGAAAGTGCCATGTGGACCTCAGCCTCTGTGAGGAGTTGGTCTTACACTGTTCCAAAGTAGATTAGAGTGCAATGGTCCAAGAATGAAGATAGAAAGAGCCATGTGGACCTCAGCCTCTGTGCGGAGTTGGTCTTACACTGTTCCAAAGTAGATCAGAGTGCAATGG
>CM034531.1:1486333-1516534 GCA_020002185.1 Paraescarpia echinospica | reverse complement strand
AAGAGTGGCACATGAAACACTTGACACCAAGAGGGGCACATGAAACACTTGACACCAAGAGTGACACATGAAACACTTAACACCAAGAGTGGCACATTAAACATTTGACATCAAGAGTGGCACATGAAACACTTGACACCAAGAGTGGTACATGAAACACATGTCACCAAGAGTGGCACACAAAACACTTGACACCAATAGTAGCACATGAAACACTTGGCACCAAGAGTGGCACATGAAACACTTGACACCAAGAGGGGCACATGAAACACTTGACACCAAGAGTGACACATGAAATACTTAACACCAAGAGTGGCACATTAAACACTTGACACCAAGAGTGGCACATGAAACACATGTCACCAAGAGTGGCACATGAAACACATGTCACCAAGAGTGGCACACGAAACATTTGACATCAAGAATGGCACACGAAACACAATTTACCAAGAGTGGCACATGAAACACATGTCACCAAGATTCTTTGTGTTGGAGTCTGTTCAAAACCGGTGGCTACACGTGTCAAATTAATTCTGATTTCAGACAAACCTACATATTAATATTATTCAAAAATATATTAATGTCAACCTCAGTTGTTATAACTATAACATGAAAGAGATGTTTGCATGTGGAGATGTTTGTTGATGTTGATCTGAAGGAAGTTTGTGCCAGTGACCTGGAAGAAATGTGTGCGATGACCTTAAATGAATCTATCTGAATGAGGAATATGTATGAGTATATAGCAGCCTGGAAGGAAGTTGACTTTGTGTGTTGACACACCACGATAGATGTGTTGTTCTAACTTAATTGCTTTTCTTTTAAATGTATTTTTACTGCATTTAATGCAAGATGACCTTTATCAACATACTGCAGGCACTGTATACTTGAAAATGCAGGTACACTTGTATAAAGTATGCATTGGAAATGTGTTTTCCAGTCTGCATAACTTGACATTTCTCATGAGACAACAAAGAACACGGTTTTATGAGCAGGATCAGCATAATATTATTTCCTCCGAATAGCCAAATTAGAGGTAGTACCAGCATATGAAATGACCTGGTCTAGCCAAAGACTTGTATTGATTAGTGATTCCTTGTTATTCTAAATGTATTATACATGCAAATGCCTTTGTACTATGAATTCTTGAATACCAGCGGCACTATCCAGCGATGATGGATGTAAACCAAAACTTATCCTGAGTATTGCGGCCTATAGCACAAAGATACACATAGAGACACGAATCACAAATTTATACCACAAATTATTTATAGATATGCAGAAATTTTTAGAAAAAGAAGACTAACTGTCCAATTCTTCGTCTTCATTGTTCACTTTAGACGGAAACGCCTGTCACCATCACAAATGATGCTGTCTTCCTCAATGTCTCGAGATCTCCATATATATCTCCTTGTTCAGGGGGCTGTCTTCAACAACAACGACTTATATTAGTGGTTCTTAACCCCTGGGTCGTCACCCAAAATTGGGTCGCTAAGCCATTTTGAGTGGGTCGCCTAGAGTTTCGAGGAATTACAATCCTTTCCTTGCATGATAGACAATCATTTATTTGCTAATGAGTAATGTCGTAGGAATTTGAAATGTTGTGTGACATAATGCCACTTGAATTTTAAATTCACGCCTACTAACAACAGTATTAAGTAAATTAGCGACTGCGTAATTTCCTTCAAAAATTTCTGAAATCATACGGTTTTCCCGACCGTGTCCACCATGTTTGTTTTCTATTTGTAAAGGATGTTCTCTTCCTATGTCGTTATGACAATGAACTGTGCACACTTGTCATCCTGCCGGATTCAGCAAGCACATTTTTTAATAGTCTCATTTATTTATTTTATCATTTATCACAAGTTTACTTTTTGGAGGCATGGGTCGCCCAGCAAGTTCCGCAATTGAAGTTTGGGTCGCGACCAAAATAGGTTAAGAACCGCTGACATGTGTTGTCTTACTGTATAGTATAATTTAATTTGGCTAATTTAATTGGGTGATTTTGCCACAACTCATAATCTAATTTCCTTTCAAAAGACTGCACAGATGCAGTCTCAACCACAGACTGAGTGAGGCTATTCCATACATCTGTGCATCAGTGTATATGGTAAATTAGTTTTTTAATGTTTAATCAACATCATTCTTTGAATATTTTTAGTTGGTGCTCTCTCGTATGTCAATCGTTGACCCTCAATGTCACAAACTATCCTTGGAGCAGTAGGCTGGTAGCATGACCAGTCCACAAAGGTGGGGCACACCTATCCTTGGAGCAGTAGGCTGGTTGCATGACCAGTCCACGAAGGTGGGACACACCTATCCTTGGAGCAGTAGGCTGGTAGCATGACCAGTCCACGAAGGTGGGGCACACCTATCCTTGGAGCAGTAGGCTGGTTGCATGACCAGTCCACAAAGGTGGGGCACACCTATCCTTGGAGCAGTAGGCTGGTTGCATGACCAGTCCACAAAGGTGGGACACACCTATCCTTGGAGCAGTAGGCTGGTTGCATGACCAGTCCACGAAGATGGGGCACACCTATCCTTGGAGCAGTAGGCTGGTAGCACGACCAGTCCACAAAGGTGGTGCACACCTATCCTTGGAGCAGTAGGCTGGTTGCATGACCAGTCCACAAAGGTGGGACACACCTATCGTTGGAGCAGTAAGCTGGTTGCATGACCAGTCCACAAAGGTGGGGCACACCTATCCTTGGAGCAGTAGGCTGGTTGCATGACCAGTCCACAAAGGTGGGGCACACCTATCCTTGGAGCATTAGGCTAGTAGCATGACCAGTCCACAAAGGTGGGACACACCTATCCTTGGAGCAGTAGGCTAGTAGCATGACCAGTCCACAAAGGTGGGGCACACCTATCCTTGGAGCAGTAGGCTAGTAGCATGACCAGTCCACGAAGGTGGGGCACACCTATCCTTGGAGCAGTAGGCTGGTAGCATGACCAGTCCATGAAGGTGGGGCACACCCATCCTTGGAGTAGTAGGCTAGTAGCATGGCCAGTCCACGAAGGTGGGGCACACCTATCCTTGGAGCAGTAGGCTGGTAGCATGACCAGTCCACGAAGGTGGGGCATACCTATCCTTGGAGCAGTAGGCTAGTAGCACGACCAGTCCACGAAGGTGGGGCACACCTATTCGTGGAGCAGTAGGCTAGTAGCACGACCAGACCCCGAAGGTGGGGCACACCTATCCTTGGAGCAGTAGGCTGGTAGCATGACCAGTCCACAAGGTGGGACACACCTATCCTTGGAGCAGTAGGCTGGTTGCATGACCAGTCCACAAAGGTGGGGCACACCTATCCTTGGAACAGTAGGCTGGTAGCATGACCAGTCCACAAAGGTGGGACACACCTATCCTTGGAGCAGTAGGCTGGTAGCATGACCAGTCCACAAAGGTGGGGCACACCTATCCTTGGAGCAGTAGGCTAGTAGCATGACCAGTCCACAAAGGTGGGGCACACCTATCCTTGCAGCAGTAGGCTAGTAGCATGACCAGTCCACAAAGGTGGGGCACACCTATCCTTAGAGCAGTAGGCCAGTAGCATGGCCAGTCCACGAAGGTGGGGCACACCTATCTTTGGAGCAGTAGGCTAGTAGCACGGCCAGTCCACGAAGGTGGGGCACACCTATCCTTGGAGCAGTAGGCTAGTAGCATGGCCAGTCCATGAAGGTGTGGCACACCTATCCTTGGAGCAGTAGGCTAGTAGCATGACCAGTCCACAAAGGTGGGGCACACCTATCCTTGGAGCAGTAGGCTAGTAGCATGACCAGTCCACAAAGGTGGGACACACCTATCCTTGGAGCAGTAGGCTGGTAGCATGGCCAGTCCACAAAGGTGGGGCACACCTATCCTTGGAGCAGTAGGCTAGTAGCATGACCAGTCCACAAAGGTGGGACACACCTATCCTTGGAGCAGTAGGCTGGTAGCATGACCAGTCCACAAAGGTGGGACACACCTATCCTTGGAGCAGTAGGCTGGTAGCATGACCAGTCCACAAAGGTGGGACACACCTATCCTTGGAGCAGTAGGCTGGTAGCATGACCAGTCCTCAAAGGTGGGACACACCTATCCTTGGAGCAGTAGGCTAATAGCATGACCAGTCCACAAAGGTGGGACACACCTATCCTTGGAGCAGTAGGCTAGTAGCATGACCAGTCCACAAAGGTGGGACACACCTATCCTTGGAGCAGTAGGCTGGTAGCATGACCAGTCCACAAAGGTGGGACACACCTATCCTTGGAGCAGTAGGCTGGTAGCACGACCAGTCCACGAAGGTGGGACACACCTATCCTTGGAGCAGTAGGCTAGTAGCATGACCAGTCCACAAAGGTGGGGCACACCTATCCTTGGAGCAGTAGGCTAGTAGCACGGCCATTCCACGAAGGTGGAGCACACCTATCCTTGGAGCAGTAGGCTGGTAGCATGACCAGTCCACGAAGGTGGGGCACACCCATCCTTGGAGTAGTAGGCTAGTAGCATGGCCAGTCCACGAAGGTGGGGCACACCTATCCTTGGAGCAGTAGGCTGGTAGCATGACCAGTCCACGAAGGTGGGGCATACCTATCCTTGGAGCAGTAGGCTGGTAGCATGACCAGTCCACGAAGGTGGGGCAATCCTTGGAGCAGTAGGCTAGTAGCATGACCAGTCCACGAAGGTGGGGCACACCTATCCTTGGAGCAGTAGGCTGGTAGCACGGCCAGTCCACGAAGGTGGGGCACACCTATCCTTGGAGCAATAGGCTAGTAGCATGACCAGTCCACGAAGGTGGGGCACACCTATCCTTGGAGCAGTAGGCCAGTAGCATGGCCAGTCCACGAAGGTGGGGCACACCTATTCTTGGAGCAGTAGGCTAGTAGCATGGCCAGTCCACGAAGGTGGGGCACACCTATCCTTGGAGCAGTAGGCTAGTAGCACGGCCAGTCCACGAAGGTGGGGCACACCTATCCAGATTGTATCTAGTTTTGTAACGTTACAGATTTTGATAAAACCGAACTATTTCTAAGCATGGTGATATTGATGGATATATATTATGTACCCAGAAATATGTCACGCTGGCAGTCCTGAATAGAATTCAAACAAGTGTAATAGTAATATGATTACATGCGTAATATTCCAAAATGTAATGTTCACATTTACCACGTTATTTAAGAGATCATACTATCATGCAATTTAATTAATGAAATTTTAATCAACTGATTTGGGGCACATAAAATTTTGAAAATGCACATAGTTCTATCTCTAATGAGCCTAAAGGGCACATGCGCATGTCTTTTTCCAGATTGATCCCTGTGGCAGTGATCTAGAAACATTTTTATCCAGGTATCCCATAAATCTAAAAAAAACAACAGCGTTCCTTGCTGGTGGCTTTGTCTGTGATCCTCGATGCATCCTGTGGTCTCTGCGCTGTCATCATCATGACCACCTGCCTCCGAATCCGTTGGCTGCACCCATTTCACTGAGTGATTTATAACTTGTGGCTATGATTGTGATTCGACAGGCAGTGAATCAAACACTGATGTTTGACAAGTGGTCACCGAAGCTGCCTGTTATTCTGCCCATGCCTTCCTTTCTGAGTGCTCACTATTCTTTTATTTCGGGTAAAACATTGATCCGTGAATTTCCTTGATTGCTTGCATTGTTCTCTGAAGGGGACTGCTGGAGTAAAAATGGTCGTTGTTGTTTGAAATGTGGGCATTAACGTGGTCTCGTTGATTGTCTATTATGGTTGACGTGGCGGAATAATACTGTCTTAATCATGACTTAATGATGTCCTTTTTATTGCGTGTTAACGTGAGTCAGTCAGACCAGAATATAAATGTGTCTTATTAACGTGGTTTTTCTTTTATTGAGTATTGTGCTATTTAAATAGAAGAAGGAAATCAATATTTTTAACGAGGCCCTGTTGGTTTTAAAATGATATTTCCTTCACCCACGTACCAACCCTCTTTGTCTTCGTTGTATTTCCTCAGAGATGCTGTTAACCAAGTTTTGCCGAGGGTGGTCTCTTTTACTGATGATTTCTTTGAAAGGACATTTTATATCAAGAATAGAACAAATCTTATTACAGGGCAGGAAATTGATTCAAGGTCTCATCATTGGCAGCTATTTAAATGACCACCTGGTTATTTGAACAGCTGAATTAAACAATACCAGTATGCGAGGTGAGATAACTATTTTATATTAAACAATTACGTATTTCTAATTCATCTTCACCACCAAGTCCACGTAATGATCCAGTCACAGCTGAGATTGCCGTCTATGCTACCTGACTGTCTGGGTTCGACAGCAGAGCAGAGTGCAATGAACAAGGGACCTAGTGCTGCCACTTAGTGGCTGGGACAAGTATATTTTTGTTAACCAGAATGGCAGTGTTCTGCTCAAGGAAGCGTTCTGTCTTGTCTGGTAGTCCAATATTTGTTGTCGCACAACTGCAGAATTAATCTTTGTGCTTGGCGCCTCTTGTCTGAATGTCCTCATTTTAGTAATCAAGTACATTGATTATATCAATCGCTATAAAGAACATTTACTGCCTCATATAATTCACACGATTGTATAATTTAGATAGACACATAACTTGAAAGGCCATCATATATAAAAAAAAATATTTGTCATGACTGCGGTGGCTCCTATGATAGCGACAATATGTCTTAATCAGAGCCACTGACCCCCTATTTATCATAAAATTAAAAGATGATTTTCTGTTAATTAATTACTATACTGGTTTCAAACATGGCACATACACACATTATTATGTAGGCAGACCTATTTTATTCGTGTAAATGTATATACCTGATATGTTTGTTGTATGAATATTTTATATATTTTGGGGTCAAAATTTACTTCTTGTTCTTGTCAATTTGTTTAACCAACTTTTTGTGAATACCGCAAATGTATTAAATTAATTGATATGAATATTCTATTACATCACGCTTCCCCTGTTGGCATGAGATAGTGTGTCATGTTGCTACATAACATAGCAGTTGTCAACATAAACATGGTTAGCGTTGAATTTGTTTACAAGACATTTGATCATTGGATGCTGTTATCTGGCCCCTCACAAAACCACAAAGGAAGCTCAAGGTGATTTAAACAAAGTGTTCAGGAAGCTTCGGTGCAATTGGAACAATAGGCCAACAAAGAGAGAACTTCATGTGGTTGTAGACAAACTCTCACACAAGATTTATATGTGATGCCTCAACCTAGCTGGTCACTGCTAATGTCAAAGTAGGCAGCAAGAATTAATACTTACTTTGGAGCGTTTAGTGGAAAATTGCGACTTTCCTTCCTATCTTAACATTTTTGTGTTATTTCCTCATTGCACTTTTTGTAATACCAGTTGGTTGTTCTACCAGTTGGTTGTACTACCAGTTGGTTGTTCTACCAGTTGGTTGTATTACCAGTTGGTTGTTCTACCAGTTGGTTGTTCTACCAGTTGGTTGTACTACCAGTTGGTTGTATTACCAGTTGGTTGTACTACCAGTTGGTTGTACTACCAGTTGGTTCTACCAGTTGGTTGTTCTACCAGTTGGTTGTACTACCAGTTGGTTGTATTACCAGTTGGTTGTACTACCAGTTGGTTGTTCTACCAGTTGGTTGTTCTACCAGTTGGTTGTACTACCAGTTGGTTGTATTACCAGTTGGTTGTATTACCAGTTGGTTGTATTACCAGTTGGTTGTACTACCAGTTGGTTGTTCTACCAGTTGGTTGTTCTACCAGTTGGTTGTATTACCAGTTGGTTGTATTACCAGTTGGTTGTATTACCAGTTGGTTGTACTACCAGTTGGTTGTACTACCAGTTGGTGCTACCAGTTGGTTGTTCTACCAGTTGGTTGTACTACCAGTTGGTTGTATTACCAGTTGGTTGTACTACCAGTTGGTTGTTCTACCAGTTGGTTGTTCTACCAGTTGGTTGTACTACCAGTTGGTTGTACTACCAGTTGGTTGTATTACCAGTTGGTTGTACTACCAGTTGGTTGTTCTACCAGTTGGTTGTTCTACCAGTTGGTTGTACTACCAGTTGGTTGTATTACCAGTTGGTTGTTCTACCAGTTGGTTGTTCTACCAGTTGGTTGTACTACCAGTTGGTTGTATTACCAGTTGGTTGTACTACCAGTTGGTTGTATTACCAGTTGGTTGTACTACCAGTTGGTTGTTCTACCAGTTGGTTGTTCTACCAGTTGGTTGTACTACCAGTTGGTTGTATTACCAGTTGGTTATATTACCAGTTGGTTGTTCTACCAGTTGGTTGTTCTACCAGTTGGTTGTACTACCAGTTGGTTTTATTACCAGTTGGGTGTTCTACCAGTTGGTTGTTCTACCAGTTGGTTGTTCTACCAGTTGGTTGTTCTACCAGTTGGTTGTACTACCAGTTGGTTGTATTACCAGTTGGTTGTATTACCAGTTGGTTGTACTACCAGTTGGTTGTATTACTTAATTGCTCCATCCATATTAGTCTCATACATGTTTTATAAATTAGTACAACAAAATGAATAAATTTGTTTTGATCGTTGTTTGCACATTTCAGTTTGTCTGATTAAACCTGTCCTGTTTCCTCATTTGTGCATATTTGTCAAGATTGAAAAATGTGTCATATTTACAGGCTGGTTAATCATGTACAACATATAATCTAATCTACTTACCACACTGAGCACATGTTAATTATTTATGATGCTCCTGGATGATATTGCTTGCCTTGGCCATAAGTCTGCTGGTATAAACACGGGTTGTTTACCAAACAAAGTAGAGACAAGAAGCATTTTTAAGGGTAGCCACTACCTGAAAACGGCCATCTCTGTTAATACTGAACATATCTTAGCTAAATTTGGAGTACTAATTGGTTGAATGAATAGTACATGATGTGTGGAATATGGGCTCATTTGCTTGTGCAGTGCCATGACAATCAACATTTCTAGTGTGATAGAGGGGCATGCATCCTTGAAAATTATACTGAGCTAACAACTGTATGTGTGATCATGCAGTTGTCAAGAATCATTAGCTAGAATGCTCCTCTGTCAGATAAGGTGGTTTTGGGCAAGGAAGTTTGACTGCAATGACTGTTGTGAGATTGGACTTCAGGTTTGAGCTTTTTGTCAAGGTGTCTTGAAAAATGCTTAAAACCTGAACAACTGTCACTAAAATCAGATATCCTACAAGTTCTACACACACACACCACACATACATGCTCGCACGCACACACGCCACAGACAACACCCCACTCCACCTCTCCACACATGTACGTACACATACGCACTTCTGCTTTGGAAAGAATTCAAATTCAATATTCATTTGGAAAGAATTCAAATTCAATATTCATTTGGAAAGAATTCAAATTCAATATTCATTCAACCAATTAGTACTCCAAATTTAGCTAAGATATGTTCAGTATTAACAGAGATGGCCGTTTTCAGGTAGTGGCTACCCTTAAAAATGCTTCTTGTCTCTACTTTGTTTGGTAAACAACCCGTGTTTATACCAGCAGACTTATGGCCAAGGCAAGCAATATCATCCAGGAGCATCATAAATAATTAACATGTGCTCAGTGTGGTAAGTAGATTAGATTATATGTTGTACATGATTAACCAGCCTGTAAATATGACACATTTTTCAATCTTGACAAATATGCACAAATGAGGAAACAGGACAGGTTTAATCAGACAAACTGAAATGTGCAAACAACGATCAAAACAAATTTATTCATTTTGTTGTACTAATTTATAAAACATGTATGAGACTAATATGGATGGAGCAATTAAGTAATACAACCAACTGGTAGTACAACCAACTGGTAATACAACCAACTGGTAATACAACCAACTGGTAGTACAACCAACTGGGAGAACAACCAACTGGTAGAACAACCAACTGGTAGAACAACCAACTGGTAATACAACCAACTGGTAGTACAACCAACTGGTAGTACAACCAACTGGTAGAACAACCAACTGGTAGAACAACCAACTGGTAATACAACCAACTGGTAATACAACCAACTGGTAGAACAACCAACTGGTAGTACAACCAACTGGTAGAACAACCAACTGGTATTACAAAAAGTGCAATGAGGAAATAACACAAAAATGTTAAGATAGGAAGGAAAGTCGCAATTTTCCACTAAACGCTCCAAAGTAAGTATTAATTCGTGCTGCCCACTTTGACATTAGCAGTGACCAGCTAGGTTGAGGCATCACATATAAATCTTGTGTGAGAGTTTGTCTACAACCACATGAAGTCATTATGTGATGGTTGCGGTTCTGTCTGCATCTGGTTATGTAGAATCTCATATTATTAGTAAATATATACAATAATTCTGTTAATGAAGGACCACTAACTAGCTATAGCTACAAAGAACCAGTCAGTATTAATTTTGTGCAAACAACTCATGGTAGGAAAAACAGGCTGAAAGAAAAGATAAATGTACACCGAGCTGATCAGGGACAGATCAGCCTGGTCAGCCATTGAATTTAAAGATAATAGTGCAGTGTTTCCCCTGGTATACGACAAGCGAGGCAGGCCGCCTCGCCGTTTTTCTGTGCCGCCTCACCCAAAATTTGCCGAAATTGCCGCCTCGTAGCTATTTCGTACGCCTATTTTTTTCGTTCTTTCGTGATATATTCAGTGCCGGTGAGCAGCGCGAAATGACACCACATAGTCACTTATATTCCTGCAAAATCGCGGATTTGTAGCAACATCGTTTCGTCGTCTTAACGATAACGTCGCTCAGAGCAGTTAGGATTTAACTCCATTGGACAACGTGAAAGATATCGTTTGTCAGTTGTCCAATCACGGAATATTCCTGCGGTATCCCCGGTGTCTCCAATGGTGACACCTCGTGGAGTTTCAACATACTAGAAATCTTGGCATTCATGTAAAATGGCGCCCAAACGGTAACTTGCGTTTTGGTTTTTGACGGTGGTGGGAGTGAAAACCATGCAGGCTGATGGCACTACGTCACTAGTCAGTGCTTGTGTTGAATCCGGACTCTTTTGAAGCCCAAATAAAAACCGTGCATCCTATCCACTAGTCGGCACTTGTATCGAATCCGGACCCTGTTGAAGCTCAAATAGCGACCCGGTTTGCGCTAGTCTGCTACCGCACAGCGCGCGTAAAATGAGAGCTATTATGCTATAGCAGCGTATGTTTATACAAACCGGGGCGCTATTTACGCCTCAAATGGGTGTAAGACGCAATATACTTAAAGGTAAATATGTCTAGGATAATGTTGAATGATGGAACTATCTCACTGAGGTATCAAAGTTAAGCAAAACTCTTGTTATAACGGCAAAATCAATTCAAGGTGGGTCTGGATTCGATGCAAATGCTCACAGTGTCAGTGACAAGTCTTTTCAACTAATGTTCTATGCCTTCTATTTTAAGCAAAATAAGGAATGTGATTCGTAAGATATCTTTGTGCTAAATATATAATACACATTCCAACAAAGTTGTGCAAATAAACGTTTGGGAAAGTTGATTTGAGTGAAGTATTTACTTACAAACCACCGAAGTTCACATCTCATAAAAGAAGCGTACTGCCCAAAACCGTGTATACTAATGGGTTATCAAACTTGGGTTAGACAATGATATGTTAGCACAGAAATTTGATATACTAAACAACTTATCCTGTTTTATAAAAAGGACACAATTTGAGAAACGTTCTTGCGATTAATAGAAACATACTTTTGTGGCATTCCAGAAATGAATGTTTAATTAATTGCATAGCATGCTAGCAACAAATGAAATATAATCTTTGGAACACAAACCTCCAATTTACCATAATATTATAATAATTTAAAGGTAATGATGAAAGAGTCTTCAGATGATACCCCTGGATGCTTCCCAGAGAAGTCGAGATGGTGTTCGACTGAACAGATCTGCCAGGGAGTAAAGTGTAAAGTGCTTTCAGCAGTCCTGCACTTTATAAGAACTTACCTTTTACTGACTCTGTCAGGGTGGTAACAAGGCCAAGGGTTAGTGCAAAAAAACATAACCATAGTCAAGTACCAGTGGTCAAGTGGAAACCATACCTCTACTGAGTACCAGTGGTAAAATGGAAACCACACCTCAACACGATGAAGCAATCATGACTACTGACTTTTATTAATCATGATTACTACATTTACACGTAGTGTCTTGTTGTTTTATATCTTCCCCTCTATATTCAAGAGTAAAGGTTAAAACATACCTCAGAATGCACCATTTTAAAGCTAATTTTTAAAAATTCTCCAGGGGGCATGCCCCCGGACCCCCCTAGCGACGCTTCTCATCTGCGGCGCTCCCATACCTGCCACCTCACCCATCATTTTACCCAGGGGAAAAACTGGTAGTGGGAAGAATTTATTAATAAATTGGGTTGATTACAGAATTTCAAAATGTTTGTCATTAGTTTTCATACTCTGCAGTAGTTGACTATTTTGTTGAACTTTCAATTTGACACCAGTTGTGTACATGATTGGTCCAACTTCCAGACACCTATATCACTCATGGGTGAACAGATACAGCAGTGTGTGTAACTAGAATTAGGAATATTACTAAACATTTGCTCTATTTTGATGCGGTCAGAATTGTTTTGCTGAAAGACACCGATGTGGTGGTGCAAACATTAACAACTCAAATCAAACTGAGGCAACAGGCGCAGGAATAAGTTACTTTCTAACAGCACATGTGAATGCTCTGTTGCTGCGTCCCTTGTGGTACACTTTTACTTTCTCTTTCAGAAATCCGTGAAATGGGCAGAGAAGATTGCTGCCGAATACACCTGGAGGAAAGACTTAAAGGTGTGTGCCTATTTCACAGAAGTCTCACTTTACATGCTGCGCTGTAACAATAACTGTAATTATAATACGGGGGTAATACATTTGTATATAATGATTCATAATAATAAAATAAATTCTTCTGTGCTTAAATCCCCAAAATCAAGCCCATGGGCACACATGATCAAAAAGGTTAGTCAATTTTGAAATTGGTGTTCTGCGTAAAGTTGTCAACAGATGGATAGATTCGCCAGGATAGTGGGTCTAAGGAGGATATGCAGAGTTATAAAGTTGTCAACAGATGGATAGATTCGCCAGGATAGTGGGTCTAAGGAGGATATGCAGAGTTATAAAGTTGTCAACAGATGGATAGATTCGCCAGGATAGTGGGTCTAAGGAGGATATGCAGAGTTATAAAGTTGTCAACAGATGGATAGATTCGCCAGGATAGTGGGTCTAAGGAGGATATGCAGTTATAAAGTTGTCATAAAGTTGTCAACAGATGGATAGATTCGCCAGGATAGTGGGTCTAAGGAGGATATGCAGAGTTATAAAGTTGTCAACAGATGGATAGATTCGCCAGGATAGTGGGTCTAAGGAGGATATGCAGAGTTATAAAGTTAATTGTTGTAAAATCATAATTATTTAAATCACAGTACTAAAATAATAGCAAGTGTATATTAAAATAGTATTCAACTGTACACCTGCTGTAGACATCACCGCCTATAAACACCTCATACTTATCCCATTCAGCTGTGTTAACTGGTTTTAGCAACATCCATCCAGAGCAAAAATCTAAGATGACAAATAGACAAGGAATCCTTTTGTTTATTCTGAGCTCAACGTTTGTTATTAATTATTTTAGTTGTAACCCGCCCTTGTGACAAATTTGGCAATTCATTTTGTTTATGAACTAATATATATATATATATTAAAGCTCTGTGCAGTGCGGGTTGTGGCTCGCAGCCCACAGGTCCCTGTGGGCTCAGGGTGCACGGTGGATTTAGTTGACAGGTAGCCGTCGGACTAGCTGACTCAAAAACAACTAGTCCTCATATTGTTTTACTAGTCCTTAAAAATAAATGTGCCAGGTACCATCAATCATACTGTTGTGTCATATATGTGTGACACATAGTAAAAGTGGCTTTATTTCATAAAGAAGATAAGCCGTTTCCCATTTCAATTAAATGTTCAACTAAATGTGTCATTAATAGAAACAAATACATGTGATTTCATAGATCCAATTGCAAAGTTATCAGAAGAAATGACTAGTTTAATCAGGGGCAGCAAACAGGAGTCGTGGACAAGGTGATGCCAGCAGAATTTGAAGCCTGACGGCGACAAAGGACCAACATTGTCGGACTAAGTTGCATCATTTGCCCTATACGTTTCATTAGCGTTTTCTTTCCTGAAGCTGACTAAACAATCAGTAACATTGCTGGCGTTTGGTAACTTGCTAAAATAATCACCCGATGCAGGAATAACGCAACTACCATCACGACGGGATAGCATGTAACAATGTCTGTAACCCGCGCATGTATGTTTGTCCATGTCGCTCATCACTCATGGTCGCTAGGTGGCGCTACCTATCCTACGCTAACCGGATGTAAACAGCCGCCATTTATATTCACTGCGTTCAGCAAGTTTCCCATCTGACGGTCGTACGGAATATTTAGCTGCCTGTAATAAAATGCTACCCTACTGTCTTATTTTGTTTTATTCCATCACAACACCCAACTAGCGTATACATAGCGTAAATTAATTCACATAATAACAGCTAGTCCTATGGGACTGCTCCACTAAACACAGACTAGTCCGATCACTGAAACTACTCGTCCGGGACGATCGGACCGGCCTTACTTCGCAGCCTGGGGCTGAATTTGTTTATTTGTTGCGGTGCGGGTTAAGTTTCAATTTGTGCAGGATGGGAAGGGACGGGCTGTGGGCCAGGTCACTGCGGGGCGGGGCGGTCTGCGGGCTAGTCATTTCTACATGCGGGCTACAGCGGGCTGACTTTTGTAACTCATTAACACCTCGTCAACAGCAGCCTTAAGTGAATGTTATGATTAAAGACTCAAATAGCCATATTTGGTCAAATTCAGCATGTTAATATTATAAACAACTGATTAATAATGAAGATGGTATATTTTAATTGATTCCATGTCATCTGTTGTGGGCTGCGGGGCGGGTGCAGACGGGTTTGACTAATTACTGCGGGCGGGTTTGCGGGCCAAGTTACTGCGGGGTGGGGTGGGCTGCGGGCCAGGATGTGGCAAAATATGTGGGGTGGGCTGCGGGCTGAGTTGTAATATGCGGGGTGGGCTGCGGGTCAAATGACATAGTTGCGGGGCGGATGCGGGCTCAGGCTTTAGTATATATATATATATGAATATATATATATATATTTATATATATATTATATATATATATAATATACATGTATTCAGGCTGCTGGCATTTACATGATCAGTAGGTAATGTTTTCCATTCGCCTATTCCATTTGCCTAAATAAATAATAATTATATCTGATTTGTAAATACTTCACTAACTTTGTTCTCTAATTCTTCTTACTTTATTAATTGAAAACAAATGCTTGTGTCAGCATTTTCAAACCCACCCAGTATTCAGTATCTTAAAAAAACTGTCCTTTTAATCTTGTAGTCTCTAGATTTAAAAATCACAGTGGTCTGCATAAGAAAATCTACATGTGTGCATTATTGTTGCATTAACATATAATCGTTACTTGCCGGATAAAAGCATGAAAATGGGACCATATATGTAAAATTTCACGGCAAATCTGATTAGAGGGGGCTCCACATCAGATTTTGTGTCCTTGACCTTGATTTTCAAGGTCAAACGTTACTGAACGTGAAATATATCTTTTTCAATACCACCACTGTTTTGTATATGTGTACGAATGCGTATGTATAATTATGTATGTTTGCATGTATGTGGGCATGTATGTTTTTGTTTGCATGCATGCCGGATCCAAATCTGATGTGTTCTTGACCGTGAAAGTCAAGGTTACATGTCAGCAACCTGGAAATGTCTTTGTCAAATGGCAATGATGGGGGAATTTGTATTCTTCAGCATGGTGACTGTTTTTGTTCATATATGCAAGCTAAATTTATATGCTGGTCTGTTTTATTTTATTTCAAGGCCTACTTCTAACTAGGTAAAATGAATTAGTAGCGTCTACATGATGCTGAGCTACGGTCAGCGTGCACCTGGAGAACATGAAGACATTGCTCCATGCAGCGTTGACGATATTCACACAAGGCGATTGGGCAGCACCCAAATCGATTCGCCAGTTCCCAGCAATGCCCGTCGCCCAGGCGCACGAAAAGGCAAATGAAGGTGTGAAGGGGAAAGGAGGCATCGTCGGTCTCCATGATCACGCAGCAGCAGAAGAAACCTTGGCTACTCAGCGAAAGTGCCACACCGATGTGTCTGCACTCATCGGAGTCATTCGGCAACACAGAAATCCCTTCGAGCTTGAGTGCTGCAGTCTGATTGTGCTCCACAGCCAAGCATGCACTCCAGAATCCATGGTGGAGACCATATGGAAGCTGAAGACTGTGGGCCAGGCACAATAAGAGGCATTCCGGTTGAATGTCTTACACGAAAGGAGCACACCGTTCAGCACCCCGATCAAGAGAAACGGCTTTCTCACGCTAAGAAAACCGAAGCTGGAGAAGAAGACAGGTCCGCCCGCAACTGTCGAATATCAAGTCAGATGCATCACTGTTTGGCAAGTTGTACATTGCAAATCAAGTCCGCGATGGCGACCCTGCTGTGTTTGTTTGCGCACGAGAACCAACCTTTCCCGCCCTCTCTATCACAATTTGGGGAAGTGAGGTTTGGTACAAAGTCGGACCTGCTGTCTTGTCTCGATGTTCCGGACCAACCCAGGCTCCTCCATTTGCAGACTCAAAGGGTTTTGACGGACCTGTCCTAACTCACATGTTGACCCCACAGGCTGCGCAACGTTCCAGTAATACGCCGAACAAGTGTTCATACCATTCATCAAGAGGGAACTTGAGTGTTGCGTTCCCATGAGGAGGTAGACATGCGAGTAGTGTACCACTCACTACACGCTCTTCAGCAAGGGGCGAAGACAGTCGTGGGGCGCACTGTAGACACGGATGTAGTGTACCACTCACTACACGCTCTTCAGCAAGGGGTGAAGACAGTCGTGGGGCGCACTGTAGACACGGATGTAGTGTACCACTCACTACACGCTCTTCAGCAAGGGGTGAAGACAGTCGTGGGGCGCACTGTAGACACGGATGTAGTGTACCACTCACTACACGCTCTTCAGCAAGGGGTGAAGACAGTCGTGGGGCGCACTGTAGACACGGATGTAGTGTACCACTCACTACACGCTCTTCAGCAAGGGGTGAAGACAGTCGTGGGGCGCACTGTAGACACGGATGTAGTGTACCACTCACTACACGCTCTTCAGCAAGGGGTGAAGACAGTCGTGGGGCGCACTGTAGACACGGATGTAGTGTACCACTCACTACACGCTCTTCAGCAAGGGGTGAAGACAGTCGTGGGGCGCACTGTAGACACGGATGTAGTGTACCACTCACTACACGCTCTTCAGCAAGGGGTGAAGACAGTCGTGGGGGCACTGTAGACACGGATGTAGTGTACCACTTACTACACACTCTTCAGCAAGGGGTGAAGACAGTCGTGGGGCGCACTGTAGACACGGATGTAGTGTACCACTCACTACACACTCTTCAGCAAGGGGTGAAGACAGTCGTGGGGCGCACTGTAGACACGGATGTTGTCGTCATCTTTGTTGGGTTCTTCGTCTGTTCAACAACGACCGTCGGTAACTTCCAACTGTGGGTGGCATTCGGAAGAGGGCGAAATTTCAGAAACAGCCTTGGAGAGCGGAAGGCTAAGGGACTCCTGATCTTCCATGCCATGACGGGCTGTGATGTAGTTTCAGCAATCCATGGCATGGGGAAAGGTCGCCTTGGAAAACTTGGTTTGAAGTTCCTGGTGTGACAGAGGCATTTGCAACCATAGCGAGGTTATCGTTTACCAAATTAGCTGTGGCTAGTCCAGAATTTAAGTTGATAGAGAAGTTCGTCATCACAATGTATGACAAGTCAAGTGCAGCATCATCTGTTAATGAGGCAAGATGAGAACATTTCATGAAGAAAAACTGTGCCTTCAAGAAGTGCCAAGTGATTAGCTGGCCTGCCGTGCACAGACCTTTGCACATGTTCCTGTGTCGAGAAGTGACAAGTGATTAGCTGGCCTGCCGTGCACAGACCTTTGCACATGTTCCTGTGTCAAGAAGTGACAAGTGATTAGCTGGCCTGCCGTGCACAGACCTTTGCACATGTTCCTGTGTCAAGAAGTGACAAGTGATTAGCTGGCCTGCCGTGCACAGACCCTTGCACATGTTCCTGTGTCAAGAAGTGACAAGTGATTAGCTGGCCTGCCGTGCACAGACCTTTGCACATGTTCCTGTGTCGAGAAGTGACAAGTGATTAGCTGGCCTGCCGTGCACAGACCTTTGCACATGTTCCTGTGTCGAGAAGTGACAAGTGATTAGCTGGCCTGCCGTGCACAGACCTTTGCACATGTTCCTGTGTCGAAAAGTGACAAGTGATTAGCTGGCCTGCCGTGCACAGACCTTTGCACATGTTCCTGTGTCAAGAAGTGACAAGTGATTAGCTGGCCTGCCGTGCACAGACCTTTGCACATATTCCTGTGTCAAGAAGTGACAAGTGATTAGCTGGCCTGCGGTGCACAGACCTTTGCACATGTTCCTGTGTCGAGAAGTGACAAGTGATTAGCTGGCCTGCCGTGCACAGACCTTTGCACATGTTCCTGTGTCGAGAAGTGACAAGTGATTATTGTTGGCTTGGGCAAGGAAATAAAAATATAAAAACTACTTACATACATATTTACTAATATAGTATGGCCACGCACACCCGCGGAAATGTGTGTGTGTGCATTCATATATATATATATATCTATATATTATAAATATATATATTTTATAATATATATATATATATATCACTTTCAGTAATACTTGACATTTAGGGTAAATAACATACATACATACATACATACACAGATATACTCACCTATACATACTTACATACACACATGCATGCATAAGTACACGCATATATTCATATAAATAAAACTGGCGATTTGTTTGGTGAAAAAAATGTGACCTTGACATTCAAGGTCATGGACACACATAAATGCACACATACAGAATTACACACATACAATCGTACATATATACAAAAAGAGATATGGTATTGAAAAATATGTATTCCACGTTCAGTAACATTTGACCTAAAAAATTCAAGGTCAAAGACTCAAAATCTGACATGGAGCTCCCTCTAATCGGAATCATTGTGAAATTTTACATAAATGGTCCAATTTTCATGCTTTTATCCGGCAAATAACGATACTATTCCTTAGACACCCTACTATAAATGAAAGTGAAACAACACACACTGAAGCATTATGCCTGGAAATACACTCTGTTGGCAGACAGTACTTCAACTGCTGTCTTCACTGAGTAGAAGAGTTCTACTTTAGTATAGATCTTCCTCCCAATCAGCCACTCATTCGGTTGTTATTTCAACAAGCAATAGGACAATGTAGATAGGACTGCCATATTATGAAGTCCATCAGTCTACACAGAGCAGGTGTTAGGATGTCAATGTTCTATGTCCTGACTCATTCCCAGATGGGAGCGCATGCTATGCAGTCTTATCTTATGATATATTAGATTAAGGATTGATCAGAGATGAAGCAGGATGGAATAATCATGTTCGCTTATGTCCCAAGACTGATGCAAACAACTAAACAAGATGACAAATGAAGATTAGATGTTGACAAAATTGACGTGTCCTGTAGTGTGGGGATAACATTGAGGGCATTGTCACCATCTTGTGTCTGTCGTCTTATCCTGTCACTCCATCTCAGTTGTCTGTCAACTTCCTTCTGATGCCAGCATCTGCCTTTTCTGGGTCTCTTTCATATCCGTTGATCTTCTTCCATCATCTTCTGCCGTTCCTCTTGTGGCAGTTTCTCCTCCTCCATTCTAGATATAGGACCATTCTTTCCCAGGAGCAATATGATGTCTTCGGCTACATAAATCCATTAATCAAAGGAAGTCTTCTGCACATAATGTGTTCATTAAAGATCCACCTATCTCATACGCTCGTTAAGCGGTTGAATTAAGTGATCTGTTGAACGGTTAATTAATTCCATATACCTGCACAGCCGAACAATTTTCCGAGACTTGACTCACTTGGCTGGCCGGCTGTTGCTTAACGTGCACGAGTGCACATTTTAGAGTGCGCACGTGCACATCTTAAACATGCAAGAGTGCCTGTTTCATCTGCCTGCATCTGAGCAGATTATTCTCTCAGGAATTTTGCCAGTAATGGGAGGAAGGGGACCAACATATAGAAACTGCAAGAGGATGGCGATCAACACACTGGTTGAGCAGATGTGTAAAGAAGAAGGGGTGGGATTCGTAGATTTATGGGGGTACTTTGTTGGGAGGGAAGATATGTACATGAGAGATGGACTCCATCTAAGTGGAAAGGGGGCAGCAGTTTTCTCAGAGAACTTGCTGCGATCTGTTGACAGTGGGACACGCTGCATCTATTTAAACTAGATTCGCAGGGGGACTCACAGAGAAGCCTGAAACTGGAGGCATAGATAAAGACAGCACAAATAAATCAGCAAAGAATCAGACTATTTAGGACAGTTAATTGTAACCCCGGAAATGGTTGCTAAGAAAATAAGGGCTATGAAGGATAATACATCACCTGGAGTGGATGGGATTCCGCCCAAACTACTATTGGAAATTGTAGAACAAATCAGCAAACCACTTGCTACAGTTTTCAACTTGTCTTTAGAAGAGGGAGTGGTTCCTTTAGAATGGAAAGAAGCAAACATTATACTGTTATTTAAAAAAGGTTCCAGAAACAAGTCAGAGAACTACAAACCAGTGAGTTTAACGTCAGTGATTTGCAAATTATTAGAAAGACTAATTAAAGATCACATGGTGGATTTTCTTGTTAAACAACTTGATAAACCCATCTCAGCATGGGTTTTTTAAAGCGAGGTCATGCTTAACAAATATGTTATGTTTTTTGGAAGACATCACTAAGTGGGTAGACGAGGGATCACCAGTTGATATCATCTACTTAGATTTTCAGAAAGCTTTTGACAAAGTGCCACATCAAAGATTACTCCTTAAGCTAAAGGCCCATGGCATAGGGAATGGTATAATAAACTGGATAGAAAAATGGCTGATTGACAGAAGACAATGTGTAGTAGTTGATGGGGAGGCTTCAAACTGGAAATCGGTATTGAGTGGGTACCACAAGGAGACCACTAAGACCTTCTTAATTTATATCAACGATTTGGATGATGAAATATCAAGTAAGGTGCGGAAATTTGCGGATGATACAAAAGTGTTTAGAAGGATTAAACGTGATGAAGATAGACAGCATTTACAAGATGATCTTGACAGATTGATAAAAGGGTCTGAAAAATGGCAAATGTTGTTCAATTTTGGGAAATGTAAATGCCTTCACACAGGACATGAGAACGAAGATGTACAATATACAATGGGGGGTACTGTACTAAGTACTAGTGTAAAAGAAAAGGACTTAGGGTTAACCTTTAGTGCTGATATGAAGGTTTCAGAGCAGTGCGGAATTGCTAATATTACCGCTGTACAAAACAATAGTTAGGCCTCATTTAGAATACTGTATACAAGCGTGGAGGCCATATCGCAAGAAGGACATAGATATGGTAGAAAGAGTACACAGGAGAGCAACTAAAATTATACAAAAACTGAAGGATCTTAGTTACGAAATATGCCTAAAAAATGTGGTTTAACAACACTAGAGACCAGGAGATTGAGAGGAGATCAGATAGAAGTGTTTAAAATATTGAATGGTTATGAAAATATTGATAGAAATGTTTTTTTCTCAGTTAAGAAAAATAGAAGGACTAGAGGACATGAACTTACATTAGCAAAGGAGCAGTGTAGATTAGATATAAGAAAGTTCTCATTCTCACAAAGGACTGTAAATGAATGGAACAGATTATCTCCTGATTGTGTTGGTGCTAGTAGCATGAATATGTTTAAAAATAAAATCGACACATACCTTAAAAGGGCGGGATACACGTAGATAAAAAGTACTGGACTCTCGATAAGCCAAAAGGCTTCCTCGTCCACCTGCCATCTAGAGTTAATTTTCTGGATGGCAATCTTGTTAAATCTTGTCTTGTTGAATCTGGCCAAACTTGCAGGATGTTTAGATGAAACATTTTCTTTATCTTTCTGAAGTGAGAGTTCCCCATATTAACCTTTTAGATCCCAAGTCATTTTATGAAACACTCCATATCCCCTTATCGTGCCCACAGAATTACCAAGTTACGGGACCACCTTGTTTTTTTGCATTTAACTTGTTTGTACTTCGTTTCCTTTGCAAGTTGAGCTTATCATAAAGATAATTAAATTCTGCACAAGATGGTGCTAAATCTACTAATCAACTTTTAAATTAAGTGTGTAAAATGCAATACGCTGTGTCTGGGTGAGTTTGCATAGAATACAATGCATATCTCCGCACACGCCAAATTTTTTGTCAGTTGATATTCTCAGATAGTGCTCAATCAAAAACTTCCAATACAAAGCCGTATCACAAACACTACACTACACTAAAAAATCCAGTGGCACAAGTTACATAAGTGTCCAGAAGGTGGTGCCACCTCCTTGCGTTGTCAAACCTAAACGATGCTTTCAGACACTTGAGGAAGCAGACGTTTGACAACTTTGGCAAGGACACCATCTTGTGTCTGTCATCGTAACCAGTCTCTCCATCTCGGTTGTCTATCAACTTCCTTCTGATGCCAGAAGCTGCCTTTTTTGGGTCTCTTTCATATCCGTTGATCTTCTTCCATCATGTATGCATGTATTATTTATCTGCTGTTTTTATCGAATGGTTTTGTGGTTTTATGTATATATTGCAGTCATGTCTGTTCTCACCCAAGACAAATTTCTCAACTCCATAGTTGAGACAATAAAGCATTTTGTTATTGTATCTTAACTTTCGGGCATTCATGTTGTAATGGGTCAAGGGTCAATCTCATGGTTATAAGACGAAACACAAAATATGGATTTACATCTGGTCCATGAAATGTTCTCTTCTCTTAGGCTGTGACCATCACGTACCATTCATATTTAGTCACAGTAATACAAAGTTGCCTGTTAGCATTCAAAGTCGGCACGATAATCAACCATGCTCAGAAAATAAGCAACATTTTGGGAAAACTACATTGCTGTGTGATACTAAACAAACACGCTGTCAATTCCAGCGTGTATTGCACGTCAGTGTTCTGGCTCATCCATAATTAAGTAACAATTTATATATGCCAAGGGGCGACATTTGGCCACATGGGTTGGTTTCCAGTGGATGCAATAAAATAAAAATTGGTCAATACATGGTATATAAATACATAATGTTGAATAGATTTAACAAGATTTAACAAGATTGCCATCCAGAAAATTACTCTAGATGGCAGGTGGACAAGGAAGCCTTTTGGCTTATCGAGAGTCCAATACTTTTTATCTACATGTATCCCGCCTTTTTAAGGTGTGTGTCGATTTTATTTTTAAACATATTCACGCTACTAGCACCAACACAATCAGGAGATAATCTGTTCCATTCATTTACAATCCTTTGTGAGAATGAGAACTTTCTTATATCTAATCTACACTGCTCCTTTACTAATGTAGCTTCATGTCCTCTGGTCCTTCTATTTTTCTTAACTGAGAAAAAAATGTTTATCAATATTTTCATAACCATTCAATATTTTAAACACTTCTATGTGATCTCCTCTCAATCTCCTGGTCTCTAATGTTGTTAAACCACATTCTTTTAGGCGTATTTCGTAACTAAGATCCCTAAGATTTGGTATCATTTTAGTCGCTCTCCTCTGTACTCTTTCTAGCATATCTATGTCCTTCTTGCGATATGGCCTCCATGCTTGTATACAATATTCTAAATGAGGCCTCACTATTGTTTTGTACAGCGGTACTATTAATTCTTTTTTCTTATACGCTATATTTCGCCTAATTAATCCAAGGATTTGATTTCCCTTTGACGCTGCAATTCCGCACTGCTCTGAAACCTTCATATCAGCACTAATGGTTAACCCCAAGTCCTTTTCTTTTACAGTAGTACTTAGAACAGTACCCCCCATTTTATATTTTACCTCTTCATTCCCATGACCTGTGTGGAGGCATTTACATTTCCCAAAATTGAACAGCATTTGCCACTTTTCAGACCATTTGATCAACCTATCAAGATCATCTTGTAAATGCTGTCTGTCTCCATCACTTTTAATCCTTCTAAACACTTTTGTATCATCCGCAAATTTTAACACCTTGCTTGTTATATCATCGTCCAAATCGTTGATATATATTAAGAATAATATAGGTCCTAGTACTGATCCCTGTGGTACCCCACTCAATACCGATTTCCAGTTTGAAGCCTCCCCATCAACTACTACACGTTGTCTTCTGTCATTCAGCCATTTTTCTATCCAGTTTATTATACCATTTCCTATGCCATGGGCCTTTAGCTTAAGGAGTAATCTTTGATGTGGTACTTTGTCGAAAGCTTTTTGAAAATCTAAATAGATGATATCTACTGGTAATCCCTCATCTACCCACCTAGTGATGTCTTCCAAAAAACATAACATATTTGTTAAGCATGACCTCGCTTTTAAAAACCCATGTTGAGATGGGTTTATCAAGTTATGTTTAACAAGAAAATCCACCATGTGATCTTTAATTAGTCTTTCTAATAATTTGCAAATCACTGATGTTAAACTCACTGGTCTATAGTTCTCTGACTTGTTTCTCGAACCTTTTTTAAATAACGGTATAATGTTTGCCTCTTTCCATTCTAAAGGAACCACTCCCTCTTCTAATGACAAATTGAAAACTGTTGCAAGCGGTACGCTAATTTGTTCTACAATTTCCAATAGTAGTTTGGGTGGAATCCCGTCCACTCCAGGTGATTTATTATCCTTCATAGCCCTTATTTTCTTAGCTACCATTTCCGAGGTTACAACTAACTGTCCTAAATAGTCTGAATCTGCCCCCTTGAACTTAGCCTCTGGTACTGGCAGTGAACTAATATCTTCCCTGGTAAACACTGAACTAAAATACTCATTCAGGTCTTCTGCCATTAAGAATCCCTCTGATATTGTATTTCCAGCACTATCTTCTAGAGGACCGACCTTATCCTGAACTTTCTGTTTGCTTCGAATATACGCATAAAAACTCTTACTGTCATGTTTTATATTACTAGCTAATTTTTTTTCATAGCTTCTCTTTGAATTTCTAATTTCAGCTGTAGCTTGATTAAGTGCTTCTTTATAAATGTTGTAGTCTTCATCATTTCCAGTACATCTATATGACTTCCACATCATTTGTTTATACTTAATTTTTCTAATGGCTTCTTTCGATAAGTGTTTCTTTTTAGACCGTTTCCCTTGTTTTTTGAAAGGTACAAATTTATCGACTATGCACTTAATTTCACTATTTAAGATATTCCAGCATTCGGTTGCTGTCTTATTCTTCAGTGTGTTATTCCAGTCTATCTTTGCTAAATATTTCCTCATGTCCTTATACCTTCCTTTGTGGAAATTTCTCCTATACTGCTTTTTACTATTCCTTTCTGATTTTACTTTGATGGTAAAATGTATCTGGTTGTGATCACTACTCCCCAGTGGCTCACATATCTTGACATTGTCAACTAATTCTTTCTGTGAGGACAAAACTAAGTCTAACACATTCTCTCCCCTGGTTGGTTCTAGCACATGTTGAGAAAGGAAACTATCTTGTACTAAAACTAAAAACTTGTGGTCCTCACTCCCCATACTCTGTAGAGATTTCCATTGTATATGCCCATGGTTAAAGTCCCCCATAATAATACAGTTCCGTTTGCTTACTTCCCTTATAGCGTTTTGTATTTTTTCATTCTCTTCTATGCTTATGTTTGGACTTCGATAAACTAACCCAACTGTTAACGTTGAGTTTCCTGTAACTATGTTACACCAAACAGCTTCTTCGCAATCTGCTTCTCTTTCTAATTTTATTTCATAAGCCTGGATATATTCTTTAATATATAAAATAACTCCACCTCCCTTTCTTCCTATTCTATCTTTCCTAAACATTACATATCCTGTTAGTCCCAATTCGGCATCTGATATATCAGTGGTGGCCCACGATTCGGTTATACCTATTATGTGAGGGTCAATATCTTCTACCATAATGTTTAGTTCACTTCTTTTGTTTACTATGCTCCTTGCATTTAAACAAATGCATTTATATCCTGATTCAGAACAGTTTTCCAGGCTGTTCTTTGCCGATTTATTTCTGCTGTCTTTATCTATGCCTCCAGTTTCAGGCTTCTCTGTGAATCCCCCCTGCGAATCTAGTTTAAATAGATGCAGCCTGTCCCACTGTCAACAGATTGCAGCAAGTTCTCTGAGAAAACTGCTGCCCCCTTTCCACTTAGATGTAGGCCATCTCTCATGTACATATCTTCCCTCCCAACAAAGTATCCCCATAAATCTACGAATCCCACCCCCTCTTCTTTACACATCTGCTCAACTAGTGCGTTGATCGCCATCCTCTTGCAGTTTCTATATGTCGGCCCCCTTCCTCCCATTACTGGCAAAATTCCTGAGAGGATAATCTGTTCTACTCTTGTCTTCTTTAACTTCTTCACTAACTGTCTGTACTTCTGAACTATCCCAGTTGTTCCCTCCCTCTCTGCGTTATTTGTCCCTACATGTACTAGTATAGACCCTCCCTTGCCATGCCCCAGTACCTTCTCTACCCTTTCAGTTACATGTTCTATCCTAGCCCCCGGTAGACAAACAACGACGTCCTCC
The DNA here is from genome assembly GCA_020002185.1 of Paraescarpia echinospica. NCBI lineage: Eukaryota > Metazoa > Annelida > Polychaeta > Sabellida > Siboglinidae > Paraescarpia > Paraescarpia echinospica. The sequence continues at coordinate 1,489,791 of CM034531.1, read as the reverse complement.
CCCTCGCTTAGAGTCTTATCTGTCTTTCTCATAATCGAATCGCCCATAAACACCCTCTCTTTCCTCATTGCCCCCTCAATCACTGCCTCAGTGTAGCTCTTTCTACGGTTTGCATCTGTCTGGTTGTAATCTTGTTCCCCTGTCTTCTGCTCTCCCGTCACAATCTCGTCCGTTCCATTCTTTCCTGACGCTGTTTCTCTTGTCACCTTTCTTCCTGTCATCGTCCCTCCCGACTTCTCTTCTGTCACATGTACTCTCACTTCCTTTCTTCCCGTCATCTTTCCTCCCATTGCATTTCCTTCTCTCCTCTCCCGTCTCTTTTTCCCTCCTACCTCTTTCTCTACGGTCACTTTCTCTCCTGCCACCTTCACACCTGTCACATTTCCTGCCGTCGATCCTCCACTTTCTTCCCCTCCGATCACCTTCCCTCCTCTCAGTCTCCTTTCCTCGGTCTTGTTGCCACTACTCTGCTCCTTCAGTTTCACAGTATTCCCAACTTTATCCCTGTCGTCTCTCTCCATTCCATCTGTCTCCTTGCTGATTCTCATCTCCATCCCCTTCACAATATCTACCAACCTAGCTACCTCTTTCTCCAGACATTTCACCTTCCAACACCCCACGCACTGAAAGGTGAATCCCTCTTCCTTGGTTTCTGTCCATGACTTCGTACAGCCGGATAATGCAAAATCTACCCAACTGTGGCAGTCGTCGCACACCAAGTGTCTCTTTGCCTTGACTTGCCGCCATATCAGAATTTATTTAATAATAATAATTAATTAGCTATTTAAAATAGTTTTGTCAACTGTGTTTACACTATTCACTGTCTATGTAGTCTTTAAGAAGACTGTTTTCTGTGCACAAATGTTACACTTTACGTAAGATTGCGTACGCTAGACTGCCTTATTTATTTAGGTTATACAGCGCCCTAGCGAATAAGAGAGACACTAGTACATAAACTTAGTTCGCCCGATTATCGGAAATGCTTAATTTTAACAACAAAGCTACCTTATCAAAATGTCTAGTAGGTACTGACTTACACAGATATTATCTTATGTAGGTAGTTTATGGTTGTTACTTTATCACCTATATATTCTACCACATAACGAGGTTTGTTAAATCTTGTTTACAAACTTATCGTAGCCGTAAGCTAACGTACCCTATTATCACTCACTAGTCTAAAGTGTCCTAAAATACTTTATCTAACTAACTTTAAGCACAACTGCTACTCAATATATATTTACTGCTACTTTATGAATGATATTAAGGCAAGAATAATACTTATCAATCAGTAATTCCACTTGCTTATGAACTTTGATACACCACCAATTTCAACGATCTATCTCCGCCAAATATAGCCTCGCCTCGAATAGAAATGGTATATATTGACAAACGTGGAAAATGTAAGAGTTATGTGCACATAATTGCTGCATCATATGTTTAATTTCCTACAGTTAAAATGATAATTGCAATCAATGTTTTGGTCATAAACGCATGACATTCCAGTAGCACAATCAATTCAACTCTGCATGAAACACTTGTTCAGTTAAACTCTGCATGAAACACTTGTTCAGTTAAACTCTGCATGAAACACTTGTTCAGTTAAACTCTGCATGAAACACTTGTTCAGTTAAACTCTGCATGAAACACTAGTTCAGTTCAACTCTGCATGAAACACTTGTTCAGTTCAACTCTGCATGAAACACTTGTGCTGAGTTCTGATACTAACTGAACTATATCTGAACTCCATTTTGTGGTATTTACCCCTGTCCCCTCATCATCCCACGGAGATCATTCATGCCAAGTTCAGATGTAATTTGTCCAACAAGTTTGTCCAGTGACCAGGTAAAGATGCATAAAGCCAGTAGCTGAGCAGTTATTTCCCACGGTATCTTTCAGCTGGGGGAAGTGGAGTATGTCCACACCAAGCGGATCAACATCAGTGGTCCGGATTACCAGTACAGCGAGAAGTTCCGGCAGAAGGTCGGATTCAACGTATCCAGCATCCACATTCCAGTGGAGATATACGAGGGAGGTGAGTCACTGTGAGACGTTACAATAATACATTCCAGTGGAGATATACGAGGGAGGTGAGTCACTGTGAGACGTTACAATAATACATTCCAGTGGAGATATACGAGGGAGGTGAGTCATTGTGAGACGTTACAATAATACATTCCAGTGGAGATATACGAGGGAGGTGAGTCACTGTGAGACGTTACAATAATACATTCCAGTGGAGATATACGAGGGAGGTGAGTCACTGTGAGACGTTACAATAATACATTCCAGTGGAGATATATGAGGGAGGTGAGTCACTGTGAGACGTTACAATAATACATTCCAGTGGAGATATACGAGGGAGGTGAGTCACTGTGAGACGTTACAATAATACATTCTAGTGGAGATATACGAGGGAGGTGAGTCACTGTGAGACGTTACAATAATACATTCCAGTGGAGATATACGAGGGAGGTGAGTCACTGTGAGACGTTACAATAATACATTCCAGTGGGGCTCTCTGAGGGAGGTGCTGTCAGGCGTTACAATAATACATTCCAGTGGGGGAGATATCACGAGGGAGGTGAGTCACTGTGAGGCGTTACAATAATACATTCCAGTGGGAGAGATATGAGGAGGTGAGTCACTGTCAAGGCGTTACAATAATACATTCCAGTGGAATGCTCGAGGGAGAGTGAGTCACTGTGAGGCGTTACAATAATACATTCCAGTGGGGAGGAATGTCTGAGGAGGTGAGTCACTGTGAGACGTTACAATAATACATTCCAGTGGAGATATACGAGGGAGGTGAGTCACTGTCAGACGTTACAATAATACATTCCAGTGGAGATATATACGAGGGAGGTGAGTCACTGTGAGACTTTACAATAATACATTCCAGTGGAGATATACGAGGGAGGTGAGTCACTGTCAGACGTTACAATAATACATTCCAGTGGAGATATACGAGGGAGGTGAGTCACTGTGAGACGTTACAATAATACATTCCAGTGGAGATATACGAGGGAGGTGAGTCACTGTGAGACGTTACAATAATACATTCCAGTGGAGATATACGAGGGAGGTGAGTCACTGTGAGACGTTACAATAATACATTCCAGTGGAGATATACGAGGGAGGTGAGTCACTGTCAGACGTTACAATAATACATTCCAGTGGAGATATACGAGGGAGGTGAGTCACTGTGAGACGTTACAATAATACATTCCAGTGGAGATATACGAGGGAGGTGAGTCACTGTGAGACGTTACAATAATACATTCCAGTGGAGATATACGAGGGAGGTGAGTCATTGTGAGACGTTACAATAATACATTCCAGTGGAGATATACGAGGGAGGTGAGTCACTGTCAGACGTTACAATAATACATTCCAGTGGAGATATACGAGGGAGGTGAGTCATTGTGAGACGTTACAATAATACATTCCAGTGGAGATAT
>CM034531.1:1449236-1485333 GCA_020002185.1 Paraescarpia echinospica | reverse complement strand
GCGTCTTTTCAATGTGAGTGAAACAAAACATATTTAAAGACTGTTTTGTGATGAGTTAAGCAAGCTGTTTGTCTGTGTTGCAGGGAGATAGAAAAGAATATTGAGTCGATCAACAATCTCCGTCGAGACAAGTGGATCATTGAGGGCAAACTCAGGAAGTATGTCACCTTTCACCAACTAATGTGCCTTGTTTTCTTTGACAAAGATTATTGTACTGTGTTCTTTTTATATTCAAAATTGTTTTACATTAATTAATAATTAATTCTGCATGTAAAAGCAATTATTGTATATTTCTCGATATTGGTCCCCTGCCTAATAGACACACGTCCCTTTTACATATGTGAACAAATATTGCCTTAAAGTGAACACATGCTTTAAAAATGCAAAGTTAAGTAATACTGCTGCTGGCGCCCCCTTGCAGATACTTTCTAGTTAACAATGCATTTTAGTTGTAAGATGACACCAACTTATTATCATTGTCAGCAAGAGTCGCTAGGGCTAGTATTTTTTTGTATTTTTATTTGTCACTTGCTCATTAGCAAAGCGAGCGCTGTCTGTTCTTGGACCAGTTGTCAGTTGAGAGCTTCAGTTATTTAACAAGATTTAACAAGATTGCCACCCAGAAAATTAACTGTAGATGGCAGGTGGACAGGGAAGCCTTTTGGCTTATCGAGAGTCCAAACCCTATTTAACTACATATATCCCGCCCTTCTGAGGTTTGTGTCGATTTTATTTTTATACATTCACGATACAAGCACCCACATAATCAGCAGGTAATCTGTTCCATTAATTTACAGTCTTTTGTGAAAATGAGAACTTTCTTATATCTAATCTACACTGCTCCTTTACTAATGTAACTTCGTGTCCTCTGGTCCTATCTTTCTTAACTGAAAAAAATTCTATCAATATTTTCACAACCATTCAATATTTTAAACACTTCTATCTGATCTCCTCTCAATCTCCTGGTCTCTTGTTTTGTTAAACCACATTCTTTTAGGCGTATTTCATAACTAAGATCCCTCAGTTTTGGTATCATTTTAGTCGCTCTCCTCTGTACTCTTTCTAGCATACCTATGTCCTTGTGATATGGCCTCCACGCTTGTATACAATATTCTAAATGAGGCCTAACATTGTTTTGTACAGCGGTATTATTAGTTCTTTTTCTTTATACGCTATACTTTGTCTAATTAATCCAAGGATTTGATTTCCCTTTGAAGCTGCAATTCCGTACTGCTCTAAAACCTTCATATCAGCAGCAATGGTTAACCCTAAGTCCTTTTCTTTTACACTAATACTTAGTACAGTACCCCCCATTGTATATTGTACATGTTCGTTCCCATGTCCTGTGTGGAGGCATTTACATTTCCCAAAATTGAACAACATTTGCCACTTTTCAGACCATTAAATCAACCTGTCAAGATCATTTTGTAAATGCTGTCTATCTGCATCACTTTTAATCCTTCTAAAAAATGTTGTATCATCCGCAAATTTCAACACCTTGCTTGTTATATCGTCGTCCAAATCGTTGATATATATTAAGAATAATATAGGTCCCAATAGTGATCCCTGTGGTACCCCACTCAAAACTTATTTCCAGTTTGAAGCCTCCCCATCAACTACTACCCGTTGTCTTCTGTCAATGAGTAATTTTTCTATCCAGTTAATTATACCATACCCTATGCCATGGGCCTTTAGTTTAAGCAGTAATATTTGATGTGGCACTTTGTCGAAAGCTTTCTGAAAATCTAAGTAGATAATATATACTGGTGATCCCTCGTCTACCCACTTAGTGATATCTTCCAAAAAACATAACATATTTGTTAAGCATGACTTTGCTTTTCAAAACCCATGTTGAGATGGGTTTAACGAGTTATGTTTAAAAAGAAAAAGTTATGTTTAACTTGAAAACTGTTGCAAGTGGTATGCTAATTTGTTCTACAATTTCCAATAGTAGTTCGGGCGGAATCCCATCCACACCAGGTGGTTTATTATCCTTCATAGTCTTTATTTTCTTAGCTGCCATTTCCGGTGTTACAATTAACTGGCCTAAACAGTCTGATTCCGCCCCCTTGAACTTAGCCTCTGGTACTGGCAGTGAACTAAAATCTTCCCTGATAAACACCGAAATAAAATACTCATTCAAGTCTTCTGCCATTAAGAATCCCTCTGATATTATATTTCCAGCACTATCTTCTAGAGGACCGACCTTATCCTGAACTTTCTGTTTCCTCTGAACATATGCATAAAAACTCTTGCTGTCGTATTTTATATTACAAGCTATTTTTTGTTCATTGATTCTCTTTGAATTTCTAATTTCAGTTGTGGATTGGTTAAGTGCTTCTTTATAAATGTTGTAGCCTTCATTTCCAGTATGTCTATATGACTTCCACATCATTTGTCTCTACTTAATGTTTCTAATGGCTTCTTTTGATAAGTGTTTTTTTCTGGACCATTTCCCTTATTTTTCAAGGGAACAAATTTATCGACGATGCACTCAATTTCACTATTTAAGATATTCCAGCATTCTGTTGCTGTCTTAATCTTCAGTATGCTATTCCAGTCTATCTTTGCTAAATATTTCCTCATGTCCTTATATCTTTCTTTGTGGAAATTTCTCCTGTACTGCTTTTTACTATTCCTTTCTGATTTTACTTTGATGGTAAAATGTATCTGGTTGTGATCGCTACTCCCCAGTGGCTCACATATCTTGACATTGTCAACTAATTCATTCTGTGAGGACAAAACTGTCTAACACATTCTCACCCCTGGTTGGTTCTAGCACATGTTGAGAAAGGAAACTATCTTGTACTAAAACTAAAAACTTGTGGTCCTCACTACCCATACTCTGTAGAGATTTCCATTGTAAATGCCCATGGTTAAAATCCACCATAGTAAAACAGTCCTGTTTGCTTACTTCCCTTATAGCGTTTTGTACTTTTTCATTCTGTTCTATGCTTGTGTTTGGACTTCGATAAACTAATCCAACCGTTAACGTTGAGTTTCCTGTAAATATGTTACACCAAACAGCTTCTTCACAATCTGCTTCTCTTTCTAATTTTATTTCATAAGCCTGGATGGATTCTTTAATATATAAAATAATTCCACCTCCCTTTCTTCCTATTCTATCTTTCCTAAACATTACATAACCTATCAGTCCCAATTCGGCATCTGATATATCGGTGCTGGCCCATGATTTGGTTATACTTATTATGTGAAGGTCAATATCTTCTACCATAATGTATAATTCACTTCTTTTGTTTATTATGCTCGTTGCATTAAACAAACGCATTTATATCCAGCTTCAGAACAGTTTTCCAGGCTGTTCTTTGCTGAACTATTTGTGCTGTCTATATCTATGCTTCCAGTTTCAGGCTTCTCTGTGAACCCCCCTGCACATCTAGTTTATATAGATTTAACAAGATTTAACAAGATTGCCATCCAGAAAATTACTCTGGATGGCAGGTGGACAAGGAAGCCTTTTGGCTTATCGAGAGTCCAATAGTTTTTATCTACATGTATCCCGCCCTTTTAAGGTGTGTGTCGATTTTATTTTTAAACATATTCACGTTACTAGCACCAACACAATCAGGAGATAATCTGTTCCATTCATTTACAGTCCTTTGTGAGAATGAGAACTTTCTTATATCTAATCTACACTGCTCCTTTACTAATGTAGCTTCATGTCCTCTGGTCCTTCTATCTTTCTTAACTGAGAAAAAAATGTTTCTATCAATATTTTCATAACCATTCAATATTTTAAACACTTCTATGTGATCTCCTCTCAATCTCCTGGTCTCTAATGTTGTTAAACCACATTCTTTTAGGCGTATTTCGTAACTAAGATCCCTCAGATTTGGTATCATTTTAGTCGCTCTCCTCTGTACTCTTTCTAGCATATCTATGTCCTTCTTGCGATATGGCCTCCATGCTTGTATACAATATTCTAAATGAGGCCTCACTATTGTTTTGTACAGCGGTACTATTAATTCTTTTTTCTTATACGCTATATTTCGCCTAATTAATCCAAGGATTTGATTTCCCTTTGACGCTGCAATTCCGCACTGCTCTGAAACCTTCATATCAGCACTAATGGTTAACCCCAAGTCCTTTTCTTTTACAGTAGTACTTAGAACAGTACCCCCCATTTTATATTTTACCTCTTCATTCCCATGACCTGTGTGGAGGCATTTACATTTCCCAAAATTGAACAGCATTTGCCACTTTTCAGACCATTTGATCAACCTATCAAGATCATCTTGTAAATGCTGTCTGTCTCCATCACTTTTAATCCTTCTAAACACTTTGTATCATCCGCAAATTTTAACACCTTGCTTGTTATATCATCGTCCAAATCGTTGATATATATTAAGAATAATATAGGTCCTAGTACTGATCCCTGTGGTACCCCACTCAATACCGATTTCCAGTTTGAAGCCTCCCCATCAACTACTACACGTTGTCTTCTGTCATTCAGCCATTTTTCTATCCAGTTTATTATACCATTTCCTATGCCATGGGCCTTTAGCTTAAGGAGTAATCTTTGATGTGGTACTTTGTCGAAAGCTTTTTGAAAATCTAAATAGATGATATCTACTGGTGATCCCTCATCTACCCACCTAGTGATGTCTTCCAAAAAACATAACATATTTGTTAAGCATGACCTCGCTTTTAAAAACCCATGTTGAGATGGGTTTATCAAGTTATGTTTAACAAGAAAATCCACCATGTGATCTTTAATTAGTCTTTCTAATAATTTGCAAATCACTGATGTTAAACTCACTGGTCTATAGTTCTCTGACTTGTTTCTCGAACCTTTTTTAAATAACGGTATAATGTTTGCCTCTTTCCATTCTAAAGGAACCACTCCCTCTTCTAATGACAAATTGAAAACTGTTGCAAGCGGTACGCTAATTTGTTCTACAATTTCCAATAGTAGTTTGGGCGGAATCCCGTCCACTCCAGGTGATTTATTATCCTTCATAGCCCTTATTTTCTTAGCTACCATTTCCGAGGTTACAACTAACTGTCCTAAATAGTCTGAATCTGCCCCTTGAACTTAGCCTCTGGTACTGGCAGTGAACTAATATCTTCCCTGGTAAACACTGAACTAAAATACTCATTCAGGTCTTCTGCCATTAAGAATCCCTCTGATATTGTATTTCCAGCACTATCTTCTAGAGGACCGACCTTATCCTGAACTTTCTGTTTGCTTCGAATATACGCATAAAAACTCTTACTGTCATGTTTTATATTACTAGCTAATTTTTTTTCATAGCTTCTCTTTGAATTTCTAATTTCAGCTGTAGCTTGATTAAGTGCTTCTTTATAAATGTTGTAGTCTTCATCATTTCCAGTACATCTATATGACTTCCACATCATTTGTTTATTCTAATTTTTCTAATGCTTCACAAGTGCTTCTTTTTAGACTGCTTCCCTTTGTTTTTGAAAGGTAAAAATTTATCACTATGCACTTAATTTCACTATTTAAGATATTCCAGCATTCAAGTTGCTGCCTTATTCTTCAGTGTGTGTTATTCCAGTCTATTCGCCAAATATTTCATGTCCTTATACCTTCCTTTGTGGAAATTTTTCCTATACTGCTTTTACTATTCCTTCTGATTTTTACTTTGATGGTAAAATGTATCTGGTTGTGATCACTACCTCAGTGGCTCACATATCTTGACATTAATAACTAATTCTTTCTGTGAGGACAAAACTAAGTCTAACACATTCTCTCCCCTGGTTGGTTCTAGCACATGTTGAGAAAGGAAACTATCTTGTACTAAAACTAAAAACTTGTGGTCCTCACTACCCATACTCTGTAGAGATTTCCATTTTATATGCCCATGGTTAAAATCCCCCATAATAACACAGTCCCGTTTGCTCACTTCCCTTATAGCGTTTTGTATTTTTTCATTCTCTTCTATGCTTATGTTTGGACTTCGATAAACTAATCCAACCTGTTAACGTTGAGTTTCCTGTAACTATGTTACACCAAACAGCTTCTTCGCAATCTGCTTCTCTGTCTAATTTTATTTCATAAGCCTGGATAGATTCTTTAATATATAAAATAACTCCACCTCCCCTTTCTTCCTATTCTATCTTTCCTAAACATTACATATCCTGTTAGTCCCAATTCGGCATCTGATATATCAGTGGTGGCCCACGATTCGGTTATACCTATTATGTGAGGGTCAATATCTTCTACCATAATGTTTAGTTCACTTCTTTTGTTTACTATGCTCCTTGCATTTAAACAAATGCATTTATATCCTGATTCAGAACAGTTTTCCAGGCTGTTCTTTGCCGATTTATTTCTGCTGTCTTTATCTATGCCTCCAGTTTCAGGCTTCTCTGTGAATCCCCCCTGCGAATCTAGTTTAAATAGATGCAGCCTGTCCCACTGTCAACAGATTGCAGCAAGTTCTCTGAGAAAACTGCTGCCCCTTTCCACTTAGATGTAGGCCATCTCTCATGTACATATCTTCCCTCCCAACAAAATATCCCCATAAATCTACGAATCCCACCCCCTCTTCTTTACACATCTGCTCAACTAGTGCGTTGATCGCCATCCTCTTGCAGTTTCTATATGTCGGCCCCCTTCCTCCCATTACTGGCAAAATTCCTGAGAGGATAATCTGTTCTCCTCTTGTCTTCTTTAACTTCTTCACTAACTGTCTGTACTTCTGAACTATCCCAGTTGTTCCCTCCCTCTCTGCGTTATTTGTCCCTACATGTACTAGTATAGACCCTCCCTTGCCATGCCCCAGTACCTTCTCTACCCTTTCAGTTACATGTTCTATCCTAGCCCCCGGTAGACAAACAACGACGTCCTCCCCCTCGCTTGGAGTCTTATCTGTCTTTCTCATAATCGAATCGCCCATAAACACCCTCTCTTTCCTCATTGCCCCCTCAATCACTGCCTCAGTGTAGCTCTTTCTACGGTTTGCATCTGTCTGGTTGTAATCTTGTTCCCCTGTCTTCTGCTCTCCCGTCACAATCTCGTCCGTTCCATTCTTTCCTGACGCTGTTTCTTCCTGTCATCGTCCCTCCCGACTTCTCTTCTGTCACATGTACTCTCACTTCCTTTCTTCCCGTCATCTTTCCTCCCATTGCATTTCCTTCTCTCCTCTTCCAACACCCCACGCACTGAAAGGTGAATCCCTCTTCCTTGGTTTCTGTCCATGACTTCGTACAGCCGGATAAGGCAAAATCTACCCAACTGTGGCAGTCGTCGCACACCAAGTGTGTCTTTGCCTTGACTTGCCGCTTGCAAGGCGCCATATCAGAATTTATTTAATAATAATAATCTAATTAGCTATTTAAAATAGTTTTGTCAACTGTGTTTACACTATTCACTGTCTATGTAGTCTTTAAGAAGACTGTTTTCTGTGCACAAATGTTACACTTTACGTAAGATTGCGTACGCTAGACTGCCTTATTTATTTAGGTTATACAGCGCCCTAGCGAATAAGAGAGACACTAGCTACATAAACTTAGTTCGCCCGATTATCGCAAATGCTTAATTTTAACAACAAAGCTACCTTATCAAAATGTCTAGCAGGTACTGACTTACACAGATATTATCTTATGTAGGTAGTTTATGGTTGTTACTTTATCACCTATATATTCTACCACATAACGAGGTTTGTTAAATCTTGTTTACAAACTTATCGTAGCCGTAAGCTAACGTACCCTATTATCACTCACTAGACAAAAGTGTCCTAAAATACTTTATCTAACTAACTTTAAGCACAACTGCTACTCAATATATGTTTACTGCTACTTTATGAATGATATTAAGGCAAGAATAATACTTATCAATCAGTAATTCCACTTGCTTATGAACTTTGATACACCACCAATTTCAACCATCTATCTCCGCCAAATATAGCCTCGTCGTAAGTAAGTAAGAAGGCTCTCTTACCCGTCGTAAGTAAGTAAGAAGGCTGTCTGCCCAGTAAAGAGTTAAGACTGCCATTGTCTGCCAGCAGCAGGGTGTAAAGTAAGAAGGCTGTCTGCCCAGTAAAGAGTTAAGACTGCCATTGTCTGCCAGCAGCAGGGTGTAAAGTAAGAAGGCTGTCTGCCCAGTAAAGAGTTAAGACTGCCATTGTCTACCAGCAGCAGGGTGTAAAGTAAGAAGGCTGTCTGCCCAGTAAAGAGTTAAGACTGCCATTGTCTACCAGCAGCAGGATGTAAAGTAAGAAAGCTGTCTGCCCAGTAAAGAGTTAAGACTGCCATTGTCTACCAGCAGCAGGGTGTAAAGTAAGAAGGCTGTCTGCCCAGTAAAGAGTTAAGACTGCCATTGTCTGCCAGCAGCAGGGTGTAAAGTAAGAAGGCTGTCTGCCCAGTAAAGAGTTAAGACTGCCATTGTCTACCAGCAGCAGGGTGTAAAGTAAGAAGGCTGTCTGCCCAGTAAAGAGTTAAGACTGCCATTGTCTACCAGCAGCAGGGTGTAAAGTAAGAAGGCTGTCTGCCCAGTAAAGAGTTAAGACTGCCATTGTCTACCAGCAGCAGGGTGTAAACTAAGAAGGCTGTCTGCCCAGTAAAGAGTTAAGACTGCCATTGTCTACCAGCAGCAGGGTGTAAAGTAAGAAAGCTGTCTGCCCAGTAAAGAGTTAAGACTGCCATTGTCTGCCAGCAGCAGGGTGTAAAGTAAGAAGGCTGTTTTCCCAGTAAAGAGTTAAGACTGCCATTGTCTACCAGCAGCAGGGTGTAAACTAAGAAGGCTGTCTGCCCAGTAAAGAGTTAAGACTGCCATTGTCTACCAGCAGTAGGGTGTAAAGTAAGAAGGCTGTCTGCCCAGTAAAGAGTGAAGACTGCCATTGTCTACCAGCAGCAGGGTGTAAACTAAGAAGGCTGTCTGCCCAGTAAAGAGTTAAGACTGCCATTGTCTACCAGCAGCAGGGTGTAAAGTAAGAAAGCTGTCTGCCCAGTAAAGAGTTAAGACTGCCATTGTCTACCAGCAGCAGGGTGTAAAGTAAGAAGGCTGTCTGCACAGTAAAGAGTTAAGACTGCCATTGTCTACCAGCAGCAGGGTGTAAAGTAAGAAGGCTGTCTGCCCAGTAAAGAGTTAAGACTGCCATTGTCTACCAGCAGCAGGGTGTAAAGTAAGAAAGCTGTCTGCCCAGTAAAGAGTTAAGACTGCCATTGTCTACCAGCAGCAGGGTGTAAAGTAAGAAGGCTGTCTGCACAGTAAAGAGTTAAGACTGCCATTGTCTACCAGCAGCAGGGTGTAAAGTAAGAAGGCTGTCTGCCCAGTAAAGAGTTAAGACTGCCATTGTCTACCAGCAGCAGGGTGTAAAGTAAGAAGGCTGTCTGCCCAGTAAAGAGTTAAGACTGCCATTGTCTACCAGCAGCAGGATGTAAAGTAAGAAAGCTGTCTGCCCAGTAAAGAGTTAAGACTGCCATTGTCTACCAGCAGCAGGGTGTAAAGTAAGAAGGCTGTTCGCTCCAAAGAGTTGGTGACTGCCATTGTCTACCGTGCAGCAGGGTAAAGCAAGAAGGCTGTCTGCCCAGTAAAGAGTTAAGACCGCCATTGTCTACCAGCAGCAGGCGTAAGTGAAAAGCAAGAAGGCTTCGTCTGCCCAGTAAAGAGTTAAGACTGCTACTGTCTACCAGCAGCAGGGCGTAAACTAGCTGGGCTTCGCCCGTCCAGTAAAGAGTTAAGACCGCCAATAATATTCACCAGCAGCAGGGTGTAAAGTAAGAAAGCTGTCTGCCCAGTAAAGAGTTAAGACTGCCATTGTCTACCAGCAGCAGGGTGTAAAGTAAGAAGGCTGTCTGCACAGTAAAGAGTTAAGACTGCCATTGTCTACCAGCAGCAGGGTGTAAAGTAAGAAGGCTGTCTGCCCAGTAAAGAGTTAAGACTGCCATTGTCTACCAGCAGCAGGGTGTAAAGTAAGAAAGCTGTCTGCCCAGTAAAGAGTTAAGACTGCCATTGTCTACCAGCAGCAGGGTGTAAAGTAAGAAGGCTGTCTGCACAGTAAAGAGTTAAGACTGCCATTGTCTACCAGCAGCAGGGTGTAAAGTAAGAAGGCTGTCTGCCCAGTAAAGAGTTAAGACTGCCATTGTCTACCAGCAGCAGGGTGTAAAGTAAGAAGGCTGTCTGCCCAGTAAAGAGTTAAGACTGCCATTGTCTACCAGCAGTAGGGTGTAAAGTAAGAAGGCTGTCTGCCCAGTAAAGAGTGAAGACTGCCATTGTCTACCAGCAGCAGGGTGTAAAGTAAGAAGGCTGTCTGCCCAGTAAAGAGTTAAGACTGCCATTGTCTACCAGCAGTAGGGTGTAAAGTAAGAAGGCTGTCTGCCCAATAAAGAGTGAAGACTGCCATTGTCTGCCAGCAGCAGGGTGTAAAGTAAGAAGGCTGTCTGCCCAGTAAAGAGTGAAGACTGCCATTGTATGTTGCAGACATTGACATCCAGAACGGCCTGGCGTGGTCGAATGGACTGTTTGACGTATGGAAGAAGAACAGAGAGGAAGACCCCGACCTGCTGTGGCAGTACTTCGGCAGTCAGACAGGCATCCTACGCATCTACCCAGGTCTGTCTATGCCCAACATCATGGCCTCGGCAACAGGACTGGTTGTCAATGCATGTCAGTGTCACACTTTTTGTAAAATTAATATATCTGCATTACATTGCTAGGGCAGTATGACATCTGCTAGATCAAACATACCCTCGTGTAATTCTCTCTTAACCACCTTTATGTTTTTGTCATAAAAAACATTTTGGGCCTAAATTTCAAAAAAAATACAACAAAATGTACAACAGAATGTCTGAGCACTCCACAAGTTCACTATCTGTTTTTGATGGCTTGACAGACCTTGTTTCTAGGCAACAGGTCAGTTGATACAATCTTCTGCTAGATGTGACCTGTTGGCATGTTGATGGTTGTATCATCACCTCTCAGTGCCAGTCATGTGACATGGTGACATGTTGATGGTTGTACCATCACCTCTCGATGCCAGTCATGTGACATGGTGACATGTTGATAGTTGTACCATCACCCCTCAGTGCCAGACATGTTGATGGTTGTACCATCACCTTTCAATGCCAGTCATGCGACATGGTGACATGTTGATGGTTGTACCATCACCTCTCAGTGCCAGTCATGCGACATGGTCACATGTTGATGGGTGTACCATCACCTCTCAGTGCCAGTCATGTGACATGGTGACATGTTGATGGTTGTACCATCACCTCTCAGTGCCAGTCATGTGACATGTTGATGGTTGTACCATCACCTCTCAGTGCCAGTCATGTGACATGTTGATGGTTGTACCATCACCTCTCAGTGCCAGTCATGCGACATGGTGACATGTTGATGGTTGTACCATCACCTCTCAGTGCCAGTCATGCGACATGGTGACATGTTGATGGTTGTACCATCACCTCTCAGTGCCAGTCATGCGACATGGTGACATATTGATGGTTGTACCATCACCTCTCAGTGCCAGTCATGTGACATGGTGACATGTTGATGGTTGTACCATCACCTCTCAGTGCAAGTCATGCGACATGGTGACATGTTGATGGTTGTACCAGCACCCTCAGTGCCAGTCATGTGACATGGTGACATATTGATGGTTGTACCATCACCTCTCAGTGCCAGTCATGTGACATGGTGACATGTTGATGGTTGTACCATCACCTCTTAGTGCCAGTCATGTGACATGGTTATGTTCTGTTTGCAGCGAGCAAGTGGAAGATCACTGGGGTTGACCTGTATGACGTCAGGAGACGGCCGTGGTGGGTGGCTCATGTCATTGTCATCATTGTCAACACTAGCGAGACTCAGAGTAATTACTGTCATTTGGGTC
Source organism: Paraescarpia echinospica (assembly GCA_020002185.1). Taxonomy (NCBI): domain Eukaryota; kingdom Metazoa; phylum Annelida; class Polychaeta; order Sabellida; family Siboglinidae; genus Paraescarpia; species Paraescarpia echinospica. Next base: position 1,473,514 of record CM034531.1, on the reverse strand, counting down.
CCATGGTCATTTATCACCCCCAGTTATGTTATTCTCCGTCATTTATAACCTTCTGTAATTTCTGTCATCTTCTGGCATTTGTTGCTTTATTTAAGTTTTGTCATGTTATGTGACTTTCTGTCGTTTATATCATCTTGTGTCATTTACATCATTTTCTGTCATTTGTGAAATCTTCTATCATTTATTTTCTTCCATCATGGAGTTGACAATGCAGTAGGATAGATTGTTGTGTGGACATATGAAACCACGACATAGACAATTGTGAAATTCATGCAAATGTAATCTATGAATTAGAAGTTGCTAGCGTGGAGCAACAAACCATTTCTTTGGTGCCGTCTGATGTACTGAGGCAGGAGAAAGCAAGGAGAAAGGCCAGTTGGTTCAAGTAAGCAATTAAACATAGAAAGAAACAGATGCAAAAATAAAGACTTCCAATGCTCCGGAGTTAGTGTTTACTACAACATGCCAGTGTTGTGTTGCAGGTACACGCAGGGCGCCAGTTCCCCCAAGAATATGTTCATTCTCATTGACACGTAAGTCATTCCTCGTGTCTATACGGCACACTACGCACTTGCATTGGCGTCATTCCTCGTGTCTATACGACACACTACACACTTGTATTCGCGTCATTCCTCGTGTCAATACGGCACACTACACACTTGTATTGGTATCATTCCTCGTGTCTATACGGCACACTACACACTTGTATTGGCATCATTCCTCGTGTCTATACGGCACACTACACACTTGTATTGGCATCATTCCTCGTGTCTATACGGCACACTACACACTTGTATTGGCATCATTCCTCGTGTCTGTACGGCACACTACACACTTGTATTGGCATCATTCCTCGTGTCTGTACGGCACACTACACACTTGTATTGGCATCATTCCTCGTGTCTGTACGGCACACTACACACTTGTATTGGCATCATTCCTCGTGTCTATACGGCACACTACACACTTGTATTGGCATCATTCCTTGTGTCTATACGGCACACTACACACTTGTATTGGCATCATTCCTCGTGTCTGTACAGCACACTACACACTTGTGTTGGCATAATTCCTCGTGTCTGTACGGCACACTACACACTTGTATTGGCATCATTTCTTGTGTCTGTACGGCACACTACACACTTGTATTGGCATCATTCCTCGTGTCTATACGGCACACTACACACTTGTATTGGCATCATTCCTCGTGTCTGTACGGCACACTACACACTTGTATTGGCATCATTCCTCGTGTCTGTACGGCACACTACACACTTGTATTGGCATCATTCCTCGTGTCTATATGGCACACTACACACTTGTATTGGCATCATTCCTCGTGTCTATACGGCACACTACACACTTGCATTGGCATCATTCCTCGTGTCTATATGGCACACTACACACTTGTATTGGCATCGTGTCTGTACGGTACACTTCACACTTGTATTGGCATCATTCCTCGTGTCTGTACGGCACACTACACACTTGTATTGGCATCATTCCTCGTGTCTACGGCACACTACACACTTGTATTGGCATCATTCCTGCGTCTGGTTGTAATGGCATTACTCACAATACCTGCCATTGGTATCATTCCTGTGTCTATAATGCACACTACACACTTGCAGTAGACAGTATCATTCCTCAGGTCTGTACTGCACACTACACACTTGTAGGAGCTAAGTATCATTCCTCGTGTCTATACGGCACACTACACACTTGTATTGGCATCATTCCTCGTGTCTATACGGCACACTACACACTTGTATTGGCATCATTCCTCGTGTCTACACGGCACACTACACACTTGTATTGGCATCATTCCTCGTGTCTATACGGCACACTACACACTTGTATTGGCATCATTCCTAGTGTCTATACGGCACACTACACACTTGTATTGGCATCATTCCTCGTGTCTGTACGGCACACTACACACTTGTATTGGCATCATTCCTCGTGTCTGTACGGCACACTACACACTTGTATTGGCATCATTCCTCGTGTCTATACGGCACACTACACACTTGTATTGGCATCATTCCTCGTGTCTGTACGGCACACTACACACTTGTATTGGCATCATTCCTCGTGTCTGTACGGCACACTACACACTTGTATTGGCGTCATTCCTCGTGTCTGTACGGCACACTACACACTTGTATCGGCATCATTCCTCGTTTCTATACGGCACGCTACACATTTGTATTGGCATAATTCCTCGTGTCTGTACTTCACACTACATACTTGTATTGGCATCATTCCTCGTGTCTATACGGCACACTACACACTTGTATTGGCATCATTCCTCGTGTTTATACGGCACACTACACACTTGTATTGGCATCATTCCTCGTGTCTGTACGGCACACTACACAGTTGTATTGGCATCATTCCTCGTGTCTGTATGGCACACTACACACTTGTATTGGCATCATTCCTCGTGTCTACACAGCACACTACACACTTGTATTGGCATCATTCCTCGTGTCTATACGGCACACTACACACTTGTATTGGCATCATTCCTCGTGTCTATACGGCACACTACACACTTGTATTGGCATCATTCCTCGTGTCTACACGGCACACTACACACTTGTATTGGCATCATTCCTCGTGTCTATACGGCACACTACACACTTGTATTGGCATCATTCCTCGTGTCTACACGGCACACTACACACTTGTTTTGGCATCATTCCTCGTGTCTGTACGGCACACTACACACTTGTATTGGCATCATTCCTCGTGTCTATACGGCACACTACACACTTGTATTGGCATCATTCCTCGTGTCTATACGGCACACTACACACTTGTATTGGCATCATTCCTCGTGTCTACACGGCACCATTCCTCGTGTCTATACGGCACACTACACACTTGTATTGGCATCATTCCTCGTGTATGTATGGCACACTACACACTTGTATTGGCATCATTCCTCTGTCTACGGCACACTACACACTTGTATTGGCATCATTCCTCGTGTCTACACGGCACACTACACACTTGTATTGGCATCATTCCTCATGTCTATACGGCACACCACACACTTGTATTGGCATCATTCCTCGTGTCTATATGGCACACTACACACTTGTATTGGCATCATTCCTAGTGTCTATACGGCACACTACACACTTGTATTGGCGTCATTCCTCGTGTCTGTACGGCACACTACACACTTGTATTGGCATCATTCCTCGTGTCTATATGGCACACTACACACTTGTATTGGCATCATTCCTCGTGTCTGTACGACACACTACACACTTGTATTGGCATCATTCCTCGTGTCTGTATGGCACACTACACACTTGTATTGGCATCATTCCTCGTGTCTATACGGCACACTACACACTTGTATTGGCATCATTCCTCGTGTCTGTATGTCACACTACACACTTGTATTGGCATCATTCCTCGTGTCTGCACGGCACACTACACACTTGTATTGGTGTCATTCCTTGTGTCTACACGGCACACTATACACTTGTATTGATGTCATTCCTTTTGTCTATACGGCACACTACACACTTGTATTGGTGTCATTCCTCGTGTCTATATGGCACACTACACACTTGTATTGGTGTCATTCCTCGTGTCTACACGGCACACTACACACTTGTATTGGCATCATTCCTCGTGTCTATACGGCACACTACACACTTGTATTGGTGTCATTCCTCGTGTCTATACGACACACTACACACTTGTATTGGTGTCATTCCTTGTGTCTATACGGCATACTACACACTTGTATTGGTGTCATTCCTCGTGTCTATACGGCACTCTACACATTTGTATTGGTGTCATTCCTCGTGTCTACACGGCACACTACACACTTGTATTGGCATCATTCCTCGTGTCTATACGGCACACTACACACTTGTATTGGTGTCATTCCTCGTGTCTATACGACACACTACACACTTGTATTGGTGTCATTCGTCGTGTCTACACGGCACACTACACACTTGTATTGGTGTTATAAAGTGGTAATAGTGGTGATGATGGTCATTATAAAGTTTTTATATTTTAACCAGGAAGCTTTAATAATAGTTATATATTATGATAGTGTTAAGCCCGGGATACACTGGCACGTTTTTGCCCAGCCTGACCTGATCTGACCAGTCGATGCAGGTTTAGTCAGGTTGTTATCAGTCAGGTAGCATATCCCTACTTTCAGCTGAGACCACAGAGAGTTGGTATTAATTGGGTCTAGTCGAAAATTGTCAAGCAATATTGAAAAAATTAACGCTGTTTATCTAGCTCAGTCGGGCTCAATCTTGTCAACGTTGCCAGTGTGCCCAGTTGATGGTAGTTGTTCCTGGTCGGTGACATGGCAGCCAATAAGGGGCCTTTAAGAACTTTGTATATCTTTTGAGTAAATGCTTCCACCTCCAGTTAGGTCAGTGACCTTGAACTTGAACTGACCGTGCCCCATTCTCTAACCACAGGAGTGGCAGCACCCACGGTCAAGCCTTGACCCTCATCAAACACTCGGTCAAGTCTCTGCTGGATACACTTGGAGAGAACGACTTTGTCAATGTCGCCGGGGTAAGTCTTCAGTGTCATCACAGGTGCATCATGGGTAAGCTGGTGCAGTGGCATATCTAAGGGTTATTGGGCCATGGCCCACTCTGGCAATTTTATAATTTTCCAATATTACCCGACACAATGTACTAGGATAGAACATTCATGAGACTAAATCTGGCTCTCTTTCTGAGATACTAGATACATCACTGGGATGATGTTTGATGAAGTGAAATGGCAAATGATACAGGTTTATTAATTGGTTAACAGTTTTTTGATAGAAATCTGCTTTGAGAAGTATGGGGAAGTGAGATTACAAATGTGATATTGGTGATTCTTGCCTCTTTACATCAAATTTGGAAAGAAGGTAGTTTCTAGAAACATTAACTTAGCACGGCTTCTAATATTTTTTAATAGTTTTCCCACATAAGAGCTACATTTCTAAATATTAGCAAAGAATTACAATATTTTATTTGCCACAAAAATTATTAGTTCTGCCCTATGTTCGAATATGACCTATAAATGTAGCTGTCATAGTCCTAGTACGTGGATGCTTTTGGTTTGTTTTAGTTTGCAGACAAGGCAAAGATTGTGGCCTGCTTTGATCGGTTTGTGCAGGCAAACTTCAGAAATAAACAGGTGAGTGAAATGTGAACATGCTCAAAGCATAACTGTTTCTGGATGGTCTAACAGTCATTGGGCTCGCTAGGGGGCAGTCGCACCAGCTTGCAATGCCTCCAAATACCCTAATCAATAGATAGGGTGTGGGGTGGTTTGGTTGTCACCAAGTGACATGTGTTTGGTAATGGTCTCGTAACTTTGCAATCCAACAAATGTAATGCATATTGGTTTGGTGAGAATGTGTTCGACATAGTTTTGTCCTCACAGAATGAATTAGTTGACAATGTCAAGATATGTGAGCCACTGGGGAGTAGTGATCACAACCAGATACATTTTATTATCAAAGTAAAATCAGAAAGGAATAGTAAAAAGCAGTAGAAATTTCCACAAAGGAAGGTATAAGAACATGAGGAAATATTTAGCAAAGATAGACTGGAATAAGACACTGAAAAAAGATACACTTATCGAAAGAAGCCATTAGAAAAATTAAGTAAAAGCAAATGATGTGGAAGTCATATAGATGTACTGGAAATGATGAAGACTACAACAGTTATAAAGAAGCACTTAACCAAGCTACAGCTGAAATTAGAAATTCAAAGAGAAGCTATGAACAACAATTAGCTAGTAATATAAAACATGACAGCAAGAGTTTTTATGCATATGTTCGAAGCAAACAGAAAGTTCAGGATAAGGTCAGTCCTCTAGAAGATAGTGCTGAAAAATATAATATCAGAGGGACTCTTAATGGCAGAAGACCTGAACGAGTATTTTAGTTCAGTGTTTACCAGGGAAGATATTAGTTCACTTCCAGTTCCAGAGGCTAAGTTCAAGGGGGCAGAATCAGATTATTTAGGACAGTTAATTGTAACCCCGGAAATGGTAGCTAAGAAAATAAGGGCTGTGAAGGATAATAAATCACCTGGAGCGGATGGGATTCTGCCCAAACTACTATTGGAAATTGTAGAACAAATTAGCATACCGCTTGCAACAGTTTCCAATTTGTCATTAGAAGAGGGAGTGATTCCTTTAGAATGGAAAGAGGCAAACATTATACTGTTATTTAAAAAAAGTTTGAGAAACAAGTCAGAGAACTATAGACCAGTGAGTTTAACATCAGCGATTTGCAAATTATTAGAAAGATTAATTAAAGATCACATGGTGGATTTCTTGTTAAACATAACTTTTAAACCCATCTCAGCATGGGTTTTTTAAAGCGAGGTCATGCTTAACAAATATGTTGTTTTTTGGAAGACATCACTAAGTGGGTAAATGAGGGATCACCAGTAGATATCGTCTACTTAGATTTTTAAAAAGCTTTCGACAAAGTACCACATCAAAGATTACTGCTTAAACTAAAGGCCCAAGGCATAGGAAATGGTACAATAGACTGGAGAGAAAAATGGCTGATTGACAGAAGACAATGTGTAGTAGTTGATGGGGAGGCTTCAAACTGGAAATCGGTATTGAGTGGGATACCACAGGGATCAGTACTAAGACCTATGTTATTCTTAATATATATCAATGATTTGGATGATGAAATAGCAAGCAAGGTGTTGAAATTTGCAGATGATACAAAAGTGTTTAGAAGGATTAAAAGTGAAGGAGATAGACAGCATTTACAAGATGATCTTGACAGGTTGATCAAATGGTCTGAAAAGTGGCAAATGCTGTTCAATTTTGGGAAATGTAAATGCAACCACACAGGACATGGGAACGAAGAGATAGAATATACAATCGGGGGTACTTTACTAAGTACTACTGTAAAAGAAAAGGACTTAGGGTTAACCATTAGTGCTGATATGAAGGTTTCGGAGCGGTGCGGAATTGCAGCTTCAAAGGGAAATCAAATCCTTGGATTAAGTAGGCGAAATATAACGTGTAAGGAAAAAGAACTAGTAATACCGCTGTACAAAACAATAGTGAGGCCTCATTTAGAATATTGTATACAAGCGTGGAGGCTGTATCGCAAGAAGGACATAGATATGCTAGAAAGAGTACAGAGGAGAGCGAATAAAATGATACCAAAACTGAGGTATCTTAGTTATGAAATTTGCCTAAAAGAATGTTTTAACAACACTAGAGACCAGGAGATTGAGAGGAGATCAGATATAAGTGGTTAAAATAATAAATAGTTATGAAAATATTGATAGAAATATTTTTTTCTCAGTTAAGAAAGATAGAAGGACTAGAGGACATGAAGTTAGCAAAGGAGCAGTGTAGATTAAATATAAGAAAGTTCTCATTTTCACAAAGGACTGTAAATGAATGGAACAGATTATCTGCTGATTGTGTGGGTGCTAGTAGCATGAATATGTTTAAAAAATAAAATCAACACATACCTCAGAAGGGCGGGATACACATAAATAAAAGGGTTGGACTCTCAATAAGCCAAAGGGCTTCCTTGTCCACCTGCCACCTACAGTTAATTCTCTGGCTGGCAATCTTGTTAAATCTTGTTTAAACCACCCCACCCTTGGAGCAGATACCAAGAAAGTTCTGTCGCCATATTGGCTGCGAGATGGTGACACATACAAGTCATTGTTTGTAGTTGAACACAACACTCGAGTAGCTCTTTGTTCATGGAATAGGTCATTGATGTAAGCTGGTGCCAGTCTGTGTTGAGCACGAAATGTCAGAATTGCTAAATGAATGCATTGCTTCACGGGAAGCCAGTGCAGTTTCTTGAGTACTGGTGTGATATGGTCCCATCTGTGGCAGCGGACCACCAGCCGAGCAGCAGTATTTTGTACTTGTTGATTAGGCAGTCGGGGATGCCATATAGCAGACGGTTCGTCTAGTCAATTCTCAATAAAACAAGAGAATACATAAGATGGAGCTTTCTGTGTTAGGCACGATTGTATCGATGCAATATTCCTCAGATGATAGTAGGCTACGCAGCAGATGTGCTTTACATGACTGACCATTGACATTTCTGAGTCGAATCCTGATCGAGATTTGCCTTCTTAAGCACAGGGGTGACGTTGGCATGTTTCAGGCAAAATGGAACATTCTGTACCAAGACTAGCGCAGTGTCCGTGGAGTGATGCGATTTGTAGGCTGATTGGTATCAATCAAGAAGATTGTTATCAGTCATGTGGTCGATCAGACAGCATGCAACATACTTTTTTCAGCAGTCATGTTGGTAAGGGATTGAGCACGCACGATGTTGTTAGTGAGTTGTTGAGCAGATTGCGGATGTCTGATGTAGTCGCAATTGGAAGTGAGTGAAGTTGTGACACGCAGGGTGCTGGATGGTGGTCTGTGGTCATGGTGGACGTGAGTGTAGACTGGGTATGTAGCGCAGGGTGCTGGATGGCGGTCTGTGGTCATGGTGGACGTGAGTGTAGACTGGGTATGTAGTGCAGGGTGCTGGATGGTGGTCTGTGGTCGTGGTGGACGTGAGTGTAGACTGGGTATGTAGTGTAGGGTGCTGGATGGTGGTCTGTGGTCATGGTGGACGTGAGTGTAGACTGGGTATGTAGTGCAGGGTGCTGGATGGTGGTCTGTGATCGTGGTGGACGTGAGTGTAGACTGGGTATGTAGCGCAGGGTGCTGGATGGCAGTCTGTGGTCGTGGTGGACGTAAGTGTAGACTGGGTATGTAGCGCAGGGTGCTGGATGGCGGTCTGTGGTTGTGATGGACGTGAGTGTAGACTGGGTATGTAGCGCAGGGTGCTGGATGGCGGTCTGTGGTCATGGTGGACGTGAGTGTAGACTGGGTATGTAGTGCAGGGTGCTGGATGGTGGTCTGTGGTCGTGGTGGACGTGAGTGTAGACTGGGTATGTAGTGCAGGGTGCTGGATGGTGGTCTGTGGTCATGGTGGACGTGAGTGTAGACTGGGTATGTAGTGCAGGGTGCTGGATGGTGGTCTGTGATCGTGGTGGACGTGAGTGTAGACTGGGTATGTAGCGCAGGGTGCTGGATGGCAGTCTGTGGTCGTGGTGGACGTAAGTGTAGACTGGGTATGTAGCGCAGGGTGCTGGATGGCGGTCTGTGGTCGTGGTGGACGTGAGTGTAGACTGGGTATGTAGCGCAGGGTGCTGGATGGCGGTCTGTGGTCGTGGTGGACGTGAGTGTAGACTGGGTATGTAGCGCAGGGTGCTGGATGGCGGTCTGTGGTCATGGTGGACGTGAGTGTAGACTGGGTATGTAGCGCAGGGTGCTGGATGGCGGTCTGTGGTTGTGATGGACGTGAGTGTAGACTGGGTATGTATGCCAACACAGTTCGTCTAAATGTTCGCAGAGAAGAAGTTTGACAAACTTGTTGCGAGATCTTGCATGTTGTCGTTAGCTGGAAGACATTGGGATTTTCTTCCCTGCAGCAGTCCGTCTAGCAGATGTTACAGTCGCCTGTTGTCATTCCCGTACTGTTCTTTCTCTGAAGCATAGTAATTAGACTTAGCTTCTTTGATTGTCCTCTTTACCTGTGCACACTGTACATTTGTACATTTCGCAATGCACTTGAAGTGATGAGTGACACCACTTCCGTTCATGCTGTCGTCGAATTTGCTTGGCTTTGATCACCTTCTTGTTGTACCAAGGTACGAGTGGATGATCAGCGATACGACACGTCTGTAGTGGAGCGTGCTTCTCGATAGGTCAAAACCACATTGTAGTGATCTGCAAGTTCAGTCGTTGTTTGTATGACAGATGGAATTGTGGTCGGAAGCGACGATGCAATGTCATTGCGAAATGCAGCCTTGTGAATCATATTGAATGACTCAAGCAGGTCGGCGAAACATTTCACACCGTTGTCAGATGGCTCGTCCCAGTGTATAATATATGACACAAATCGGTATGGATTATATCTTGTAGCAGCAAATGTTGAATATCACGAATAAAAAAATGAAAAATTATTAAAGTTATTTGTATTCATGTTTTGTCAGTCATATTTGATGTGGTGATATTTGTTTCAGGTTTTGGTTGACAGTGTGTTCAAATTGGTGGCGAAAGGAATGGCAAGCTATGCAAAGGGTTTTGACTTTGCTTTCAAGCAATTCAAAAAGGTAATTGTACAAAGAAAGTGTTCTCTTGATATCTCGCATGATGGAGCATAACGATTTGCACCACTAGGAATCTTAAAAAAATACCAAAATAGGATTTCTGAATATGAGGAAATATCTAAATTTCAGTAAGTTTGCCAACAATCTGGTATTTTATATGTTCTGTCTAGTTATAGAATGACAATAGTCTTCTTTGTCAAAAAATAGACAGGAACTGTCAGAACTTCCTTTTCTCATCAAGCTAACTAACAACGGTACAATTAATTATAATTTCAATTTTTGTACACATTTAATTCTTTAATTCATTCTTTTATGACAATTTCAGTTCAATTTCTTCTTTACAAAAATAATATTGTTTTGATGTGCACAATACAGTAGTCCCTCTCTTCAGCGGACACTCTGACGAGGGGACACCTACTATGTCGGGACAGTTTGTCAATGTACGGACCGTTCTGCCATGTTAATGTCCCTCTGATGAAGGGACACCTCGTATACGCGGACAGCGGACAGGATATTTTGGTTATATGTCCCTCCTAAGATGGACAATATTAATTAATTCAAAGATTTTTTGCCGAATTTGTTTACAAAATGGTGGACATACAGCTCGGTGTGTGTCAATGGTAACACCAAGTACACGTGTACCCGTAATAACAAGCTTGTCTTCCTTGCTGTAATCGTTGTGTTTGTCTAAATTTAGAGTTCCTTTGATTACGATATGTAAACTTTAGGCAGAGTGAATGTGGAGGAAGGTATTGTTAATTTTGTGCTGTTATCAATCACGTTTGCCGCCGGCAATGCCATGATGGCTTCCCCGTTCGCGCCTCCAGCCCCAGTCAGGGCTTCCGCTTGGCATTGCCTTTTCATCTTGTAAATTGCAATTAAGATTCACAAATATGTTGTATAAAAGGTTCACCTCAATTGTTTTCAATGTAGTCCAACATTAAGCCTAAACTGAGGTGAAATAATAAACAAGCATCATCAAATTATGCTGCGCTACTCCAAACGGCAAATATTACCAGTGCCTTGAAAAGATGAACTGGTTACCAGTGTATGAAACGGTGGAATGCATTATCAAGTGACACACAATTTGTGCATTAATGAATCTTTCGAAATTGGATGGGGAAAATGAAGTGGGACAATTAACGATTGTACCCATTACCGTTTTTAATGTTTAATTAATGTTCACGCTGCATGTAGCAACTGATTTAAATATTCGGTTGATCATTTCCAGGTTATTATTTTAGCTGGTAGGGGGCAGCAAAAATCGTCAACTTGCAAATTACTTACAAAGTATTTTAGCTACGGAATATCTAAATCGTTCGAGAATACCAATTTATAAAATGTTGTAATGGAGATGTTTTGTTCGACATTTTTGGTTGAATGCTGCCATACGCGCAGCAAATTCTACTGCAACGCCGGGCCGATACCGTTGCGTAGGCTAGTGGCAGTGAGTGAGTAACCAGTGTGCTGACGCGGTTGAGGAATATCTCAGATCGACAGAGGGAGTCGGGCGGACGATGCCGGGCGGGCGATATGACTTCATGACCAACTGTTTATTTTTTAATACATCACAGTAATAATAAACATATATATAGTGCTTAATTCCTATCAGTCAATGCGTTGACATAATGCCACATCTTTACCATGCGTCGGTTGTACTGGTCTGAACTTTGGCACTAAGATGCCTGTCCCTCCGATGAGCAGACACCTGCCATGTCGAGACACTTGCTTGGATACAGATGTGTCCGCTGAAGAGAGGGACTACTGTATTTACTATGTATAACTGTTGTGTTGTCAGTTTGAGGAGTACGAGATGGGCCCCGAGGGCGAGGGCGCCAAATGTAACCCCATCATCATGTTCCTGACGGACGGAGGCACGGAGATGCCCGAGGAAGTCTTCAACAAGTACAACTGGCCAGAGAAGAAGGTCAGTGGCTACTTGTGATCACTGGACAGAGCACGACAACATGAAAACTGTTTTACTTGGCCCAGGTCGACTTAGCATCTGACATCGACCAGTGGTTGGCGAGTAGAACCTGTTACCCGTGTATACATGTTCCTGCTGAGTAATCTAAGCTGAATGAGAATTGGTCAACTGTGGTTGTTTCATAGCGGCGGCAAATGTTACATGTCAGGTGCACACATTGACGTTATAGTCAAAACTATCACTAAAACGATGGTCGGTTTATTAGTGGCTAATTCATTTATTCCACGTTGTTCCAGTTCACTCAGCTCTATAAATGAGTACCTGGCTATACACTGTGGTGGATATTTGTATACGAATAGTCTTCATGCAGTGATTGCAGTATTGCTGGATGCATTCCAGAGAAGTCGAGGTGGTGTTCGATTGAACATGTCTGCAGGGAGTAAAGTGTAAAGTGGTTTGAGCAGTCCCGAGGACTGGATACTGCGCTGTATAAGAACCTACCATTACCTTTACTTTACTGCTGTAGATCCGCATCTTCTCCTACGCTGTTGGTCCCATTGCCAATCCAGTGGCCGCCGTCAAGTGGATCGCTTGTGCCAATCGAGGTAAACTATCTCAGGAAACCATGATCAGCTAGCTGCCCTACCTGTCGCCTGCACAGGCCCAGGCTGACTCTCGTATTAGGTGTAACTGATAATTGAGATTCTAGATTAGTCTTGGCTCACTGTGTGTTTAGTCTATGCAACATTTCACCAACATCCGTATGATCCTATAAGCCCACTTTGGCTCTTTAAAATAGATTTAACTTCTCTACAGTCATCCTATGAACTGAATACATACTCGTTAGATGTAAAAACAGATTCTCTCTAATGATGGCATTCGCTGTAGCTCAGTATCTTGTGTGGAGCGCAGTAGGGCAGTGGTAAGAGCTTCGGACTCTTGACTGAGAGAACCTGGATTCAAATCCGGTGTCAAACCTTGGGCAAGTTCGTTTCACTCAGCTGTATGAATGAGTACCTGGCTATAGGCAGTGGTAGATATTTGTGTACAAAGTCTTTGTGCAGTCATTGCAGAATGGCTGGATGCTTCCAAGAGAAGTCGAGATGGTCAATTGAACAGGTCTGCCAGGGAGTAAAGTGTAAAGCACTTTGAGCAGTCCTAAGGACTGGATACTGCGCTATATAAGAACTTACCTTTACTTTATCGTAATAAAATGGTCCCCTGGTCTGGTCTCATCAATGGTCCCCTGGTCTGGTCTCATCAATGGTCCCCTGGTCTGGTCTCATTAATGTGTACAAACGTTTTAGCTGATGTCACAATTATATACTCATTCCCACAGATGATGTCACAATTATATACTCATTCCCACAGATGATGTCACAATTATATACTCATTCCCACAGATGATGTCACAATTATATACTCATACCCACAGATGATGTCACAATTATATACTCATTCCCACAGATGATGTCACAATTATATACTCATTCCCACAGATGATGTCACAATTATATACTCATTCCCACAGATGATGTCACAATTATATACTCATTCCCACAGATGATGTCACAATTATATACTCGTTCCCACAGATGATGTCACAATTATATACTCATTCCCACAGATGATGACACAATTATATACTCGTTCCCACAGATGATGACACAATTATATACTCGTTCCCACAGATGATGACACAATTATATACTCGTTCCCACAGATGATGACACAATTATATACTCATTCCCACAGATGATGTCACAATTATATACTCATTCCCACAGATGATGACACAATTATATACTCATTCCCACAGATGATGACACAATTATATACTCATTCCCACAGATGATGACACAATTATATACTCATTCCCACAGATGATGTCACAATTATATACTCATTCCCACAGATGATGTCACAATTATATACTCATTCCCACAGATGATGACACAATTATATACTCATTCCCACAGATGATGACACAATTATATACTCATTCCCACAGATGATGACACAATTATATACTCATTCCCACAGATGATGACACATAATTATATACTCATTCCCACAGATGATGACACAATTATATACTCATTCCCACAGATGATGTCACAATTATATACTCATTCCCACAGATGATGTCACAATTATATACTCATTCCCACAGATGATGTCACAATTATATACTCATTCCCACAGATGATGACACAATTATATACTCATTCCCACAGATGATGACACAATTATATACTCATTCCCACAGATGATGACACAATTATATACTCATTCCCACAGATGATGACACATGATGTCACAAATATATACTCATTCCCACAGATGATGACACAATTATATACTCATTCCCACAGATGATGCACAATTATATACTCATTCCCACAGATGATGTCACAATTATATACTCATTCCCACAGATGATGACACACAATTATATACCTATTCCCACAGATGATGACACAATTATATACTCATTCCCACAGATGATGACACAATTATATACTATTCCCACATATGATGTCACAATATATACTCATTCCCACAGATGATGTCACAATTATATACTCATTCCCACAGATATGTGTCACAATTATATACTCATTCCCACAGATGATAGTCACAATTATATACTCATTCCCACAGATGATGTCACAATTATATACTCATTCCCACAGATGATGCAATTATACATCATTCCTGTTAGAGCAGACACAATTATATACTCATTCCCACAGATGATGTCACAATTATATACTCATTCCCACAGATGATGACACAATTATATATACTCATTCCCACAGATGATGCCACAATTATATACTCATTCCCACAGATGATGACACAATTATATACTCATTCCCACAGATGATGACACAATTATATACTCATTCCCACAGATGATGACACAATTATATACTCATTCCCACAGATGATGACACAATTATATACTCATTCCCACAGATGATGACACAATTATATACTCATTCCCACAGATGATGACACAATTATATACTCATTCCCACAGATGATGACACAATTATATACTCATTCCCACAGATGATGACACAATTATATACTCATTCCCACAGATGATGACACAATTATATACTCATTCCCACAGATGATGACACAATTATATACTCATTCCCACAGATGATGACACAATTATATACTCATTCCCACAGATGATGACACAATTATATACTCATTCCCACAGATGATGACACAATTATATACTCATTCCCACAGATGATGACACAATTATATACTTATTGCCACAGATGATGACACAATTATATACTCATTCCCACAGATGATGACAATTATATACTCATTCCCACAGATGATGACAAAATTATATACTCATTCCCACAGATGATGACACAATTATATACTCATTCCCACAGATGATGACACAATTATATACTCATTCCCACAGATGTCACAATTATATACTCATTCCCACAGATGATGTCACAATTATATACTCATTCCCACAGATGATGTCACAATTATATACTCATTCCCACAGATGATGACACAATTATATACTCATTTCCACAGTTGATGTCACAATTATATACTAATTCCCACAGATGATGTCACAATTATATACTAATTCCCACAGATGATGACACAATTATATACTAATTCCCACAGATGATGACACAATTATATACTCATTCCCACAGATGATGTCACAATTATATACTCATTCCCACAGATGATGTCACAATTATATACTCATTCCCACAGATGATGACACAATTATATACTCATTCCCACAGATGATGTCACAATTATATACTCATTCCCACAGATGATGTCACAATTATATACTCATTCCCACAGATGATGTCAAAATTATATACTCGTTCCCACAGATGATGACACAATTATATACTCGTTCCCACAAATGATGACACAATTATATACTGACACAATTATATGCTCATTCCCACAGATGATGCCACAATTATATACTCATTCCCACAGATGATGTCACAATTATATACTCATTCCCACAGATGATGACACAATTATATACTCATTCCCACAGATGATGACAATTATATACTCATTCCCACAGATGATGACACAATTATATACTCATTCCCACAGATGATGTCACAATTATATACTCATTCCCACAGATGATGACACAATTATATACTCATTCCCACAGATGATGACACAATTATATACTCATTCCCACAGATGATGACACAATTATATACTTATTGCCACAGATGGTGACATAATTATATACTCATTCCCACAGATGATGACAAAATTATATACTCATTCCCACAGATGATGACAAAATTATATACTCATTCCCACAGATGATGACACAATTATATACTCATTCCCACAGATGATGACACAATTATATACTCATTCCCACAGATGATGACACAATTATATACTCATTCCCACAGATGATGACACAATTATATACTCATTCCCACAGATGATGACACAATTATATACTCATTCCCACAGATGATGACACAATTATATACTCATTCCCACAGATGATGACACAATTATATACTCATTCCCACAGATGATCACACAATTATATACTCATTCCCACAGATGATGACACAATTATATACTCATTCCCACAGATGATGTCACAATTATATACTCATTCCCACAGATGATGTCACAATTATATACTCATTCCCACAGATGATGACACAATTATATACTCATTCCCACAGATGATGACACAATTATATAATCATTCCCACAGATGATGACACAATTATATACTCATTCCCACAGATGAAGACACAATTATATACTCATTCCCACAGATGATGACACAATTATATTCTCATTCCCACAGATGATGACACAATTATATACTCATTCCCACAGATGATGACACAATTATATACTCATTCCCACAGATGATGACACAATTATATACTCATTCCCACAGATGATGACACAATTATATACTCATTCCCACAGATGATGACACAATTATATACTCATTCCCACAGATGATGACACAATTATATACTCATTCCCACAGATGATGACACAATTATATACTCATTCCCACAGATGATGACACAATTATATACTCATTCCCACAGATGATGTCACAATTATATACTCATTCCCACAGATGATGTCACAATTATATTCTCATTCCCACAGATGATGACACAATTATATACTCATTCCCACAGATGATGTCACAATTATATACTAATTCCCACAGATGATGACACAATTATATACTAATTCCCACAGATGATGACACAATTATATACTAATTCCCACAGATGATGTCACAATTATATACTCATTCCCACAGATGATGTCACAATTATATACTCATTCCCACATATGATGTCACAATTATATACTCATTCCCACAGATGATGACACAATTATATACTCATTCCCACAGATGATGACACAATTATATACTCATTCCCACAGATGATGTCACAATTATATACTCATTCCCACAGATGATGTCACAATTATATACTCATTCCATCAGATGATGTCACAATTATATACTCATTCCCACAGATGATGACAAAAGGACGGGAATAAATTGTCTAATGAATGTGTTCAAATTTCCAGTATGAATATGTTTAAAAATAAAATTGACAGATATCTGAATAGGGTGGGCTAAACATAGATGACCACTTCTTGAACTCTTAACAAAGACATCCTTGGATGGCAATCTTGTTTTAATCTTATTAAAAATCTTGTTAAACATTTTGCAGAACTTTGTTTATTTGTGACACTTTGTCTATTTGTGACACTGCAATCATGTCACATATTTTGCTTTAATACGTAATTATGACATTGATAAGCAGATGTATATATTGATGCAGAACTGTTTTCGTTGTCAGGATACTTCTACAAGATTCCTGCAATGGGCGCCATCAGATCGACAGTCCAGGTGAGTCGATAAGACAGGTGTCTACTAAGTTTTTATTAGAATTTGACTTTCACAATAGCCGTCCCCTTTGTAAGCCATGGTGTGTTAGAATATTGCTATGTTACAGATACGCCGTAATAATTAACAAGCTACTGTTAAGTTTTTCACTTTGTGTTTATTACTGTTAAATATTTATATGTATTTACACTGTGTTTATGTCACAGTTCTGTTGAAATCGTAGAGTATTCAAAGACATGTTCATTGTTGTTGCTAAATGGATGAGTCATTTGATAGATGTTGTTTCACATTTGAATTATTGTTTCATATTATATTGTTTTGTTTGGTGTTCATCTGATAAAGCTGTGACAGTTGTCAGGTGATCTCCATTTATCATTCATATTTATGTGAATATGTCAAATGTCACTTTCTGTAACCAACTTACACATTGTGCAGTAAACCAGACACACAGAGTTGTGCCACTGTTATAAGTCAGTGACATGGAGGCGTGTCATGTCACTTTCAGCGTCGTGTCAGTCATGGTGTAACCCAGTGACATGGCTATATACTGTGTAACCATCGTGCAGTGCCATGTCGGTCATCATATAAACCAATGTCAGTGACATGGCTAAGTTGTGTCTCACAACCGTCACAGTTGTATGGTATGCCTGTGTCACTAGCATCACACTCTGCCATGAAACCATCTCTGACAGCCACTTTGGACTTGTGACACATGTCACATGTTAGTGATATAAAAGCTGTCCGTCGCTGACATACAGGTGTTTTGCGTCACTGTCTTTCAGCTCCACGTCGAGTTTGTGGCAAACCCTCTTGCCAGGTTGAATGCTCGCTGGCTTAGATGGAGTAACATCTACCTTGACTTCCAGGTAGAACCCCGCCAAGTCAAATACTAACTAATTCATAACGAGGGTTGCGCAGTGGTTTCCATGGTAACACAAAATCTCATTCACCTGACAGATGACATAGCAATGTCTAACACACACTTCTGTAGAGATATATACTTTAGATATAACCTGGTTGTAGGGGGTCAGGATTACTAAAAAAAAACACTGTATCTGTTGGTTCAACAAGATACAATCTTATTTCACTACGAACATAAAAGTTAGATATCTTGATCTTGTTTTTGTTGTATTTATCAGCAACTTGGACTAGTTCCCCAATTAGTGACTACCTTTGTCATGTTCTTGAGAAGAAAATTATGTGTTTCCAAGAAGTAACTTTGTTAGGATAATGATCTCTACAGAAAAATTAACTTGCCAACTATGTGGAAAGCTGAGTGTATATTTTAGATCTAAACTAACAACACTGATTTACGCACATCGATATAATTCGGCGGTATTTAACCAGGGGGTAATTACCCGTCGGGGATAATTCGGGCATTTTCGAGGGGTAAAACAAACTTTTCAAAGTATGGATTTTTCAGCAATTATCACCTTAGGACACAACTGTGAAAACTGGATATCTGAGACGGGCGAGGTCACTTTTGGATCGGGCCATTTTAGTTGCAGACGTATTAGTAAACCCCTGGATGCTTAGCACTTCTTGAGTGAATCAGCGTACATGTATGTAGTCTATTGTTGTGCACAGCTGTTTGTACCTGAAAGGTGACTCTGTAGAAAGAGAACTGTCTGTTCTCTAAACTGTTTACCATTGAGTGCCATGAACCCCATTATCAGTGAGATCAATCAGCTGAACTTCTCACAAAAAGGCTCTGTTACCCCTTGAGCGTTGGCTCGCTCAAGGGGTAACAGAGTCAAAAAGGTTAACTACCACTGATATTAATAATCAATTACTGGTGCAGCTGACAAAATTTTTTATCCATTTTGATAATGCTGCATTCCTTTTTCAGCATCATATAGAATCGATCCACAATGTCATGATTTCTTATGTTCGCCCTGGTGGATACATCTGAATTAAAAGACAGATGAACTTTGACCCATTTTATGTGTGAACCAATGAAATTTCCTGCTATGATTGACCTCATCGGCTTGCAGACTCTCACTGTGGACCAGCAGTCAGTTATTGTAATCATAAATACATAAATAGCTATGAATACAATATTTCATATTTGTTGACACTTTGAATACACATGCCACACACAAGCACACACGCACATCTACTTACACACATGCATGCACCCACTTACACACATGCACGCACGCACGCACAACAAAGTACCACTCATTTATATTTACAAAATGTATAATAGTTATTTTTATTAAAAAAAGTACACTCATTCCACTCTGAGTAACATAATTTGCTACATATACTAGTTACGTAAGATGTATTTTACGGGTTATCCACCAGGGGTTGTAGATGGAGCCACCAGGACTGGAGGAGGAGGCAAACAATTCCGCTGGCTCTGCGCAAGTGTGTCATTTTACAATACATATACTTGTCTATTTATGCACTTCGCAGCGATACCAAAAACTCTTAGGCTCTGGCTTGGTGGGCGGACAAAGCAAAGAATTCCTTTGGACGAACATTTACGAAGACTTCTGGGTAAAGATTTGCTCGAGCCTTGTGCGTCTGTGGTTCGTCCCATTCTATTAGGTTCTTAACAACGATGTCGTCGGAATGTTGCAGTCTCCGCATTCAGTATTAGCTACTAAATTGACGTTATTTTTATGGTTTCACATTCATATAATTTGTTGCATTCACGAGGGTAGCTAGAGTAGGGTTTATTTTATCTGTTTTTGTCTCTTCTTTCAATAGATGTTTTTGATATTGTGCATATTAGAAATTAGATGAAGTGACTTTTCACTAATAAAATGACTAACAAACTATTAATTGTTTGTAAGACAACATCATTAGGTTTATTGTCAACATTTTTGGATATCATTACAGGAACTGCATTCAGTTCAAAGAGCTGTGAAAATATGATTGAGATTATTTACACATCTCAACTTTCGCATATTGAATTATATTTGCATCTGTACATTAAAGTAATAATGTTATCTAGTATACATAAACCTCAAGTAGTTGATCATATTTTTTCTCAAGAAAACATTAGTTTTTGTCAAGCAAGAAAATGTCTTGATTGCACATTTTACTTTCCTCTACTGATTATGAGTGGTCTATGATTACTAATAGTCATGTGTGTGTTAAACAGTAATCACATAATTAACTACTAACTGAGTGATATTTTTAATTAACACCCAACAGTATCCATGTGGAGGATTAGACTAAATAAAGTTATTCCTTTCACTTTTAAATTGTCTTTAATATTCACCTGCAAATATTTTATTCACATCGGTACTTGTGGCCATTTGTGGTAATCAGAATACTAAGTTAATTTAATGAACTCAAAACTGTAATTTAACAATGTTATAAATAGTTTATATACTTATGAAAAACAGTCAAAAGAAATGACACTGTAGTGTCATTATCGTAAACAAGATCTACCTCCATCTGTCGTAACAAAGGGGTTATCACAAATATACAATATTGAAAAAATACAAACATTTCGGGGGCCACCAAAAACTAACAAAATGAGTTTTTTTTTAAAAACTTATATTTGCATCTTAACTCTTTAGGGTGTTATGTTACCCGCCATTGTCAGCACACCCCATAAGGCATAACAGGTCGTAATGACAAGGTTCCAACCAGGTCTGTGTGTCTATGTCTGTCACCACTCGAGTGTGCATGTCATTTCATGAAAATGGTCCATTCCGTGAAACAGCGACTATTTTTTAATTAATATTTCTGTTGTGGTTTTGCCAGAGACTGACTTCGTTCGCCGATACCGTACCTTGAGTTGTGACCTCTCTAATGTGCCCCTGTTTCAGCGTGCCCATTAACGCATGCTCCGCTGTGTTCTGTCTTTAAAGGACTATCTTTCGATACTGTCCCGACCCAAGGCACCAGTCAATGATAAGCGTTTCAGCTGGACTAACGCCGAAGACTCGGTAACCAACAAACTGTCACTTCACTTTGTGCTTCTTGTGTGCCTTCAAGTGTGTTCAAACTGCCACGTTGTGCCTCCTGGTGTGTTCAAACTGCCATGTTGTGCCTCCTGGTGTGTTCAAACTGCCACGTTGTGCCTCCTGGTGTGTTCAAACTGCCACGTTGTGCCTCCTGGTGTGTTCAAACTGCCACGTTGTGCCTCCTGGTGTGTTCAAACTGCCACGTTGTGCCTCCTGGTGTGTTCAAACTGCCACGTTGTGCCTTCAAGTGTGTTCAAACTGCCACGTTGTGCCTCCTGGTGTGTTCAAACTGCCACGTTGTGCCTCCTGGTGTGTTCAAACTGCCACGTTGTGCCTTCAAGTGTGTTCAAACTGCCTGCCACGTTGTGCCTCCTGGTGTGTTCAAACTGCCACGTTGTGCCTTCAAGTGTGTTCAAACTGCCATGTTGTGCATCCTGGTGTGTTCAAACTGCCACGTTGTGCCGTCAAGTGTGTTCAAACTGCCACGTTGTGCCTCCTGGTGTGTTCAAACTGCCACGTTGTGCCTCCTGGTGTGTTCAACTGCCACGTTGTGCCTTCAAGTGTGTTCAAACTGCTGCGTTGTGCATCCTGGTGTGTTCAAACTGCCACGTTGTGCCTTCAGGTGTGTTCAAACTGCCACGTTGTGCCTCCTGGTGTGTTCAAACTGCCACGTTGTGCCTCCTGGTGTGTTCAAACTGCCACGTTGTGCCTTCAAGTGTGTTCAAACTGCCACGTTGTGCATCCTGGTGTGTTCAAACTGCCACGTTGTGCCTTCAAGTGTGTTCAAACTGCCACGTTGTGCCTCCTGGTGTGTTCAAACTGCCACGTTGTGCCTCCTGGTGTGTTCAAACTGCCACGTTGTGCCTCCTGGTGTGTTCAAACTGCCACGTTGTGCCTTCAAGTGTGTTCAAACTGCCATGTTGTGCATCCTGGTGTGTTCAAACTGCCACGTTGTGCCGTCAAGTGTGTTCAAACTGCCACGTTGTGCCTCCTGGTGTGTTCAAACTGCCACGTTGTGCCTCCTGGTGTGTTCAAACTGCCACGTTGTGCCTTCAAGTGTGTTCAAACTGCCACGTTGTGCATCCTGGTGTGTTCAAACTGCCACGTTGTGCCTTCAAGTGTGTTCAAACTGCCACGTTGTGCCTCCTGGTGTGTTCAAACTGCCACATTGTGCCTCCTGGTGTGTTCAAACTGCCACGTTGTGCCTCCTGGTGTGTTCAAACTGCCACGTTGTGCCTTCAAGTGTATTCAAACTGCCACGTTGTGCATCCTGATGTGTTCAAACTGCCACGTTGTGCCTTCAAGTGTGTTCAAACTGCCACGTTGTGCCTCCTGGTGTGTTCAAACTGCCACGTTGTGCCTTCAAGTGTATTCAAACTGCCACGTTGTGCATCCTGGTGTGTTCAAACTGCCACGTTGTGCCTCCTGGTGTGTTCAAACTGCCACGTTGTGCCTTCAAGTGTGTTCAAACTGCCACGTTGTGCCTCCTGGTGTGTGCCTGTGTTTTCTTCAGATATCATTATTGTATTTTGCTGCGTGAGAAAATAACCGAAGCTGCTCTTTTTAAAATATATAATTGGATTATTACGTTAATACTGTTTGCGTATTATGTATAAAAACCTACAGCAGAAACTGTCCCTGTGTCAGATACATACTTGTGAAGACGTTTGTATAATTAAATTGCTTTTTTGCAAGTATCTATGCAAATTAAAATTAATTGGATTCAACTGTTATAGAAATTGTTTGAATGGATTTATTTATGTTGTCTTGCATGTAGGTAGGTGTGTTAGTATAGAATATAGTGTGATTTATTTATGTTGTCTTGCATGTACATGTAGATAGGTGTGCTAGTATAGAATATAGTGTGATTATTGGTTATTTCATTATGTGATTATTTTGGTTTATAACATGGTAACTGTCTTCTGTGTAGTTTACTGTTATGAATTTTGGTTTATAACATGGTAACTGTCTTCTATGTAGTTTACTGTTATGAATTTGAAGATTACTATTGAAATATATATCAGAAATATGAGACAGTTGCCATTTTATTACATTTGTTGTTTGAAATGTTGTACTCTTTGTGACTGGTCAATCAGAGTTGTACAAAGCCTGAAATGTGCATTTAGTGAAACACTGAAATAATTTATTTTGTTGAGATATTGGCCTTTGGAACCTGTTGAAGAAAACCTTGAACATCTGAGAGACATGAAAGCTGTGGTGGTTGTTTTGTCAGTGCAAAACAACACAACACTAAATATGCTTTCATAAACAAAATGTTAACCGTGCAATATCTCTAA
>CM034531.1:1413160-1448236 GCA_020002185.1 Paraescarpia echinospica | reverse complement strand
CTATGATTGACCTCATCGGCTTGCAGACTCTCACTGTGGACCAGCAGTCAGTTATTGTAATCATAAATACATAAATAGCTATGAATACAATATTTCATATTTGTTGACACTTTGAATACACATGCCACACACAAGCACACACGCACATCTACTTACACACATGCATGCACCCACTTACACACATGCACGCACGCACGCACAACAAAGTACCACTCATTTATATTTACAAAATGTATAATAGTTATTTTTATTAAAAAAAGTACACTCATTCCACTCTGAGTAACATAATTTGCTACATATACTAGTTACGTAAGATGTATTTTACGGGTTATCCACCAGGGGTTGTAGATGGAGCCACCAGGACTGGAGGAGGAGGCAAACAATTCCGCTGGCTCTGCGCAAGTGTGTCATTTTACAATACATATACTTGTCTATTTATGCACTTCGCAGCGATACCAAAAACTCTTAGGCTCTGGCTTGGTGGGCGGACAAAGCAAAGAATTCCTTTGGACGAACATTTACGAAGACTTCTGGGTAAAGATTTGCTCGAGCCTTGTGCGTCTGTGGTTCGTCCCATTCTATTAGGTTCTTAACAACGATGTCGTCGGAATGTTGCAGTCTCCGCATTCAGTATTAGCTACTAAATTGACGTTATTTTTATGGTTTCACATTCATATAATTTGTTGCATTCACGAGGGTAGCTAGAGTAGGGTTTATTTTATCTGTTTTTGTCTCTTCTTTCAATAGATGTTTTTGATATTGTGCATATTAGAAATTAGATGAAGTGACTTTTCACTAATAAAATGACTAACAAACTATTAATTGTTTGTAAGACAACATCATTAGGTTTATTGTCAACATTTTTGGATATCATTACAGGAACTGCATTCAGTTCAAAGAGCTGTGAAAATATGATTGAGATTATTTACACATCTCAACTTTCGCATATTGAATTATATTTGCATCTGTACATTAAAGTAATAATGTTATCTAGTATACATAAACCTCAAGTAGTTGATCATATTTTTTCTCAAGAAAACATTAGTTTTTGTCAAGCAAGAAAATGTCTTGATTGCACATTTTACTTTCCTCTACTGATTATGAGTGGTCTATGATTACTAATAGTCATGTGTGTGTTAAACAGTAATCACATAATTAACTACTAACTGAGTGATATTTTTAATTAACACCCAACAGTATCCATGTGGAGGATTAGACTAAATAAAGTTATTCCTTTCACTTTTAAATTGTCTTTAATATTCACCTGCAAATATTTTATTCACATCGGTACTTGTGGCCATTTGTGGTAATCAGAATACTAAGTTAATTTAATGAACTCAAAACTGTAATTTAACAATGTTATAAATAGTTTATATACTTATGAAAAACAGTCAAAAGAAATGACACTGTAGTGTCATTATCGTAAACAAGATCTACCTCCATCTGTCGTAACAAAGGGGTTATCACAAATATACAATATTGAAAAAATACAAACATTTCGGGGGCCACCAAAAACTAACAAAATGAGTTTTTTTTTAAAAACTTATATTTGCATCTTAACTCTTTAGGGTGTTATGTTACCCGCCATTGTCAGCACACCCCATAAGGCATAACAGGTCGTAATGACAAGGTTCCAACCAGGTCTGTGTGTCTATGTCTGTCACCACTCGAGTGTGCATGTCATTTCATGAAAATGGTCCATTCCGTGAAACAGCGACTATTTTTTAATTAATATTTCTGTTGTGGTTTTGCCAGAGACTGACTTCGTTCGCCGATACCGTACCTTGAGTTGTGACCTCTCTAATGTGCCCCTGTTTCAGCGTGCCCATTAACGCATGCTCCGCTGTGTTCTGTCTTTAAAGGACTATCTTTCGATACTGTCCCGACCCAAGGCACCAGTCAATGATAAGCGTTTCAGCTGGACTAACGCCGAAGACTCGGTAACCAACAAACTGTCACTTCACTTTGTGCTTCTTGTGTGCCTTCAAGTGTGTTCAAACTGCCACGTTGTGCCTCCTGGTGTGTTCAAACTGCCATGTTGTGCCTCCTGGTGTGTTCAAACTGCCACGTTGTGCCTCCTGGTGTGTTCAAACTGCCACGTTGTGCCTCCTGGTGTGTTCAAACTGCCACGTTGTGCCTCCTGGTGTGTTCAAACTGCCACGTTGTGCCTCCTGGTGTGTTCAAACTGCCACGTTGTGCCTCCTGGTGTGTTCAAACTGCCACGTTGTGCCTCCTGGTGTGTTCAAACTGCCACGTTGTGCCTCCTGGTGTGTTCAAACTGCCACGTTGTGCCTTCAAGTGTGTTCAAACTGCCATGTTGTGCATCCTGGTGTGTTCAAACTGCCACGTTGTGCCGTCAAGTGTGTTCAAACTGCCACGTTGTGCCTCCTGGTGTGTTCAAACTGCCACGTTGTGCCTCCTGGTGTGTTCAAACTGCCACGTTGTGCCTTCAAGTGTGTTCAAACTGCCACGTTGTGCATCCTGGTGTGTTCAAACTGCCACGTTGTGCCTTCAAGTGTGTTCAAACTGCCACGTTGTGCCTCCTGGTGTGTTCAAACTGCCACATTGTGCCTCCTGGTGTGTTCAAACTGCCACGTTGTGCCTCCTGGTGTGTTCAAACTGCCACGTTGTGCCTTCAAGTGTATTCAAACTGCCACGTTGTGCATCCTGATGTGTTCAAACTGCCACGTTGTGCCTTCAAGTGTGTTCAAACTGCCACGTTGTGCCTCCTGGTGTGTTCAAACTGCCACGTTGTGCCTTCAAGTGTATTCAAACTGCCACGTTGTGCATCCTGGTGTGTTCAAACTGCCACGTTGTGCCTCCTGGTGTGTTCAAACTGCCACGTTGTGCCTTCAAGTGTGTTCAAACTGCCACGTTGTGCCTCCTGGTGTGTGCCTGTGTTTTCTTCAGATATCATTATTGTATTTTGCTGCGTGAGAAAATAACCGAAGCTGCTCTTTTTAAAATATATAATTGGATTATTACGTTAATACTGTTTGCGTATTATGTATAAAAACCTACAGCAGAAACTGTCCCTGTGTCAGATACATACTTGTGAAGACGTTTGTATAATTAAATTGCTTTTTTGCAAGTATCTATGCAAATTAAAATTAATTGGATTCAACTGTTATAGAAATTGTTTGAATGGATTTATTTATGTTGTCTTGCATGTAGGTAGGTGTGTTAGTATAGAATATAGTGTGATTTATTTATGTTGTCTTGCATGTACATGTAGATAGGTGTGCTAGTATAGAATATAGTGTGATTATTGGTTATTTCATTATGTGATTATTTTGGTTTATAACATGGTAACTGTCTTCTGTGTAGTTTACTGTTATGAATTTTGGTTTATAACATGGTAACTGTCTTCTATGTAGTTTACTGTTATGAATTTGAAGATTACTATTGAAATATATATCAGAAATATGAGACAGTTGCCATTTTATTACATTTGTTGTTTGAAATGTTGTACTCTTTGTGACTGGTCAATCAGAGTTGTACAAAGCCTGAAATGTGCATTTAGTGAAACACTGAAATAATTTATTTTGTTGAGATATTGGCCTTTGGAACCTGTTGAAGAAAACCTTGAACATCTGAGAGACATGAAAGCTGTGGTGGTTGTTTTGTCAGTGCAAAACAACACAACACTAAATATGCTTTCATAAACAAAATGTTAACCGTGCAATATCTCTAAGCACACCTAAACATGCTCTTTTGTGACATTTCATCAGGCCGTATTCTCTGAGTGTTGGTGTTAGTATTAGAATTGTCTAGAGTTTGTCATTGTTTGTTGTCAGTGTATGTACATTTGTTGTCATTCACAGAGAAAGGTGCATTGGTTGTTAAATGTTCAGATTTTGTACAAAACCAACTGTGAGGAAATTTGAGAAACATCTTAGTTACAGCTGCAAACTTGCTTTGTAGGATTGGCCTATCATGCACAAACCCAAATCGAGTAATTCTCCTTTCGAAACACCATTTGTGGAGGGTGATCCGACCCCCATAAAAGTAAGCATGTGTGGACACCTATGCTCCCACAGGGTGTTGCTAAATGCTTCCCTTCTTAATGCTATTTTGTCAGCTCTCTTGTTGTTAACCTTGGTTTGGGTTGTCAAGTTGGTTTTGAGAATCTTGATTCCTGTGATGTGATAGATTCTATCAAAGTTGATGGAATTCAGCTGCTGATAGAATCCTCCCCATTGTTGGCAAGTTGACGTTTTACTTTGAAAACTACGTGTGATGAGTGTTTGTCTGGCTGTTTTTGATGACACCACGCCAGCTGGGACTCACCTTTGTCATGTCACAGCAATACTGACCCGGCTCTGTTACTCAGTTTCTGCACATTTATGCAGATACCTGTAAATTGTTCCACTGCTTTAAAATGGCATTTATGAGTCATTAAGTTTCTTGTTAAGGTAAATTAAATTACCGGTATGTCTAATGAAACAAGCCAATGAACCTGATTTTAAGATTTTAGATACATTCATGGATGAAGAAAAGTTTCATGTTGATGGCTCTGATGGGGGAACCCTCTGATGAATGTAAATCCCCCAATTTACAGAGTTAAAAAAAATACATTTTACAATTTTAACCATGACAAATCCCATTGTTTTGTATTGCACTGAAGTTAAATCTAAATAAATCAGTCACACAAAATGTGTATTTAAGTGCTTGTGTTCTCGTGGCATTCCATCCTTTCCCCTGTCAGCTTCTTTCTTCTAACACTGTGTTTTGTTCTCATTTTATGTGTTGATTCTGTTACTTTTGTTTTTTTATCAGACCTACTGTGTTAATTTTGTTTTATTTTTAGGTGTTTTGTTGTAATGTCAGTTCATGTGCCAAACCTCTGAACTTTCACAGCAGGTTTTAATATATCTACAGAGTCTTAACTTGCTTATTATAATTTTTATGTGAACCATACTTGAATTTTAACATTTAATTAATATACCTGGATGTACAAACACAAACCTATTAGTGAAAATGTTCGTCACACCATCTGCAGAGCAGAGGAAGAACACTTCCTGATGACGACTGCCAATGATAGTCAAAATGTTGACGTGAGTTTAAGATTTGTAGCTGCGTTATAAGAACATTTTATTTTAAATCACTAAATCCTATATTTGCCAATAATGTTGAATACAAACATGAAACACCAACACATAATATAAACATCTTCATAGCTATTTGTTTGCTATCTTCGAATGAATCCTCAAGATTTTTCATCAGTCTATGCCTTTGATCAAGTCCTGAAGATTGTTCTTGCAAGGACATGTAATTGATTATGTCCTGCAAATAATTATTCTGAGGTTTTGTCTCGTACGAAGTCCTATTATCACTGTACATTTACTTATGGTATGAAATGGACCAATTACTGCAAATCATTGGCTGAGGATATGCCTTGTACAGGGTCCTTAGGATCATTGTCCTCAGGATAAGCTTTGTACAGAGTCCTCAGGATCATTGTCCTCAGGATATGCCTTGTACAGGGTCCTTAGGATCATTGTCCTCAGGATAAGCTTTGTACAGAGTCCTCAGGATCATTGTACTCAGGATATGCCTTGTACAGGGTCCTTAGGATCATTGTCCTCAGGATAAGCTTTGTACAGAGTCCTCAGGATCATTGTCCTCAGGATATGCCTTGTACAGAGTCCTTAGGATCATTATTATCAGGATATATGGCTTGTACAGAGTCCTTAGGATCATTGTCCTCAGGATATGCCTTGTACAGAGTCCTTAGGATCATTATCATCAGGATATATGGCTTGTACAGAGTCCTTGGGATCATTGTCCTCAGGATATGCCTTGTACAGAGTCCTTAGGATCATTGTCATCAGGATATGCCTTGTACAGAGTCCTTAGGATCATTGTCCGCATGTAATGTCTTGTACATAGTCCTTAGGATCATTGTCATCAGGATATGCCTTGTACAGAGTCCTTAGGATCATTGTCCTCAGGTAATGTCTTGTACGTAGTCCTTAGGATCATTGTCACTAGGATATGCATTGTACAGAGTCCTTAGGATCATTGTCCTCAGGATATGCCTTGCATAAAGTCCTGCAAATCATTGTTCCGAAGGTATATCTTGGACCAGCTCTGTAAGATCATTGTCATTGATGATCTTACTGAAGATCATGATACTGAGCATATGCCATGGACCAAGTCCTCACGTCAGTGACCTGCTTCATTCTTCTGAGCTGTGCCATTGTCTTATGTGTTTTTAAGAAGATGCCTTGGTTTGTCAAACTCGGTCCTTCAGGTTGGTATTCCTTTGCTCCGTGATCTTTTGCAATGAATAGGTTCAATGTGTGGTTGCTTGTAGCACCGGTAACTCGTAACCAACAGTGCAACCATCATCTTAACCACTGAGGTTCTTACAGTTCATCCGTCACTGATGGTCGTAGAGTCATCTCCACTTGATACAGTTTCTTCTCTCTTATTCACTGTATACGTCAAAAGCCAAACCAATTTTGTCTGAATATCCATTTAAAGTAGAGGCAAGTTCTCATATAGTGCAATATCCAGTCCTTAGTATTGCTCAAAGCATTTTACACTTAACGCCCTAGGGAAGTATTAAGCCATGTTGTAATTATTCCATGAAGGTTGTTCGTACACAGTATCCACCACTGTCTATAGCTTGGTACTCATATGCATACAGCTGAGTGAACTGGAGCAACGTAGAGTGAACAAACTTGTCCAACAACTAGAGGATTCGAACCTGGAATTCTCTTGACTGAGATTTCCGTGTTCTAATCACTAGTGATGCTGCCATACTCTCTGTATACGTGAAACTAGCATTTTCTGAATATCTATGTACCTGGTATTAACTGTGGCTAGCAGTGACGATGTGAAGGTAAGCCAAGGCTTTCACTGCTATACACTGTATGTTGCTCCTGCAGGCAATGAGAAGATCAGTCAGTTAAAGGTGGAAGAACATAGGTTTTGATTAAATTATTTCTATTATGAACATAGAAATGCATATGAGTGTTTGAAACTGTTGAGAGAACAAGCAACAATTACTCACGTCTTTTCATCTGTCGTATTATTGAAATACTGTAATAATAATAATGTAGCTAAAATAAAATTAATACTCTGTTGTTTCCTTTGAACCTATTTAATTAGAACTGACAAGTTTTGTAGAACCAGTTATATTAGTACCACGATAGAAAACATTGCTCTGTCAAAACTATCATCCACATGTCCTGTGTACAGTTAAGCAATGTTCTGTCATCAATAGTTGGCTACAATGTGTAGGTGTATTAAAACTTCCTCCTCAGGTGATTTAGTTACTCTCCAATCTGGTTCTTTGATGTTGTATGAGTTGTTTATAAGGAATATGCATAGCTAGATTACTTTATTGATTTAATTTTTTTCATACATCCATTCCAAAAGGGTTTGTTCATGTGATTCATTTTTTTATTAGAAGAACCAGCAAATCAGATGCACAACGATAGTATTAATAAATGCATCTCTTTTTAAAATATATTAAAAAACAATAATAATTATTTTTGTCTGAATTATAATCAGACAAGCGGTTTCAGTCAGTGAATTGTTTTCAGCCACGACGACATGACACAAGGTGCAGCCAAAGATTGCACACCAGTAAATATATAGAGTCAACCTATGGCAGTTATAGGCAGCCTGTAGGAGTGGCCAGACAAAACTGGCTTGCAAACGTATCTGCCATTTTAACTGCATTCTTGCTTTAATGCTTAGAACAAGCCTTGTAATGATGATAAACTAACACATATAGGATTCCTCTACTGCCCAATGTGTTTAGAATCAACACATTGTTTAGCCACTGTCTCCTGTGCATGTTCTCTATGTTATATATACTTGACATGTGTGACTATGTTGGTGAATGTTGACTTCATGCATTCTTTGGTTTTGTCTTACAGTTTTTACTCAGAGATATGCAATATTGCCGATAATTACTCCAATTGGATCTAAAATACATAATATAACCAACTCGTTTAAAGATGTATTATTGATAACAATATAAAGATTAGAAGTTAAGATAACAAGATACGTTAGTCTCAGAACATTTCTTTATTTGTCACTTCTGTGATTCTTTCTACTGACGTTGTTTTAGACACTTCTGTTTAACGCTTGCTGTCTTTACTTTTGCATTTGCATGAAATAGTGCATGCCTTTAGATGGTAGCACATTGCATGTTGGCGGAGGTGACTACAGACATCTGTCTGAAGACTTTCCGTGCCACTTCATCTCTTATTCATCCACATCATTGTTGATCACTGAAAATATGCCATTGAACAGGTTGATGATTAGAAAATTAAAATATCTTCAGAATAATTATCACATATTGTAAATGACTTAATTTTAAATTATAAACTGCATTACCAGTGTTTGGTATATTCTCAAGAAGATTGTAAAGTCTGAAAACAAGTTAATATTTGTCTAAATTCAGGTCTTCTTCTTTGCATGTAGTATATAAAAGTGTAAAGTTACATGACGAATAGATTCGATGTGATCTAGTGATTAACTTGTAGTTGTTGGGTTGTTGTTTAGGGTCTTGGGATGATGACCTCTGTCACACTGCCCGTCTACAACATATCAACTGATATCGTAAGTAATCTATTGCGATTTTTAGCTTACCCTCCTAACATGTCTATTGTAGATTATTTTATTTCAGAGTGAGAACTGTATGGATTGTGTTTCTAATTACCTAAAGAAGGTAACTTGTGGTTGTCAAAATATAAAAGTTAATAAACGTTTTTACTTGTGTTCAGAATATATTCTTATTTAATTGCAAAGTTTATTGCTTAGTATAGGTACACAGCATTGATTACTGATGCTAACAGAAACACCTATTATATCTGGACACTACAG
Source organism: Paraescarpia echinospica (assembly GCA_020002185.1). Classification (NCBI taxonomy): domain Eukaryota; kingdom Metazoa; phylum Annelida; class Polychaeta; order Sabellida; family Siboglinidae; genus Paraescarpia; species Paraescarpia echinospica. The sequence goes on along the minus strand of CM034531.1, from coordinate 1,439,389 downwards.
ACACACAGGCTCGCATGCACATGTGATTACCGTTTTGGAGCCTCCTGTAGATGTTCTGTTTCATATATGTAATTATTGCATTGAGTGTCACTAGAGTGTGTTTACAGGCGAACCAGATGGTGCTGGGGAGTGTCAGTGCATTGAGTGTCACTAGAGTGTGTGTTTACAGGCAAATCAGATGGTGCTGGGGGGTGTCAGTGCATTGAGTGTCACTAGAGTGTGTGTTTACAGGCGAACCAGATGGTGCTAGGGGGTGTCAGTGCATTGAGTGTCACTAGAGTGTGTGTTTACAGGCGAATCAGATGGTGCTGGGGGGTGTCAGTGCATTGAGTGTCACTAGAGTGTGTGTTTACAGGCGAATCAGATGGTGTTAGGGGGGTGTCAGTGTATTGAGTGTCACTAGAGTGTGTGTTTGTGTGTGTTTACAGGCGAATCAGATGGTGCTGGGGGGTGTCAGTGCATTGAGTGTCACTAGAGTGTGTGTTTACAGGCGAATCAGATGGTGCTAGGGGGCGTGTCAGTGCATTGAGTGTCACTAGAGTGTGTTTACAGGCGAATCAGATGGTGCTAGGGGGGTGTCAGTGCATTGAGTGTCACTAGAGTTTGTGTGTGTTTACAGGTGAATAAGATGGTGCTGGGGAGTGTCAGTGCATTGAGTGTCACTAGAGTGTGTGTGTTTGTGTGTGTTTACAGGCGAATCAGATGGTGTTAGGGGGGTGTCAGTGCATTGAGTGTCACTAGAGTGTGTGTTTGTGTGTGTTTACAGGCGAATCAGATGGTGCTAGGGGGGTGTCAGTGCATTGAGTGTCACTAGAGTGAGTGTGTTTGTTTGTGTGTGTTTACAGGCGAATCAGATGGTGCTAGGGGGGTGTCAGTGCATTGAGTGTCACTAGAGTGTGTGTTTACAGGCGAACCAGATGGTGCTAGGGGGTGTCAGTGCATTGAGTGTCACTAGAGTGTGTGTTTACAGGCGAATCAGATGGTGCTGGGGGGTGTCAGTGCATTGAGTGTCACTAGAGTGTGTGTTTACAGGCGAATCAGATGGTGTTAGGGGGGTGTCAGTGTATTGAGTGTCACTAGAGTGTGTTTGTGTGTGTTTACAGGCGAATCAGATGGTGCTGGGGGGTGTCAGTGCATTGAGTGTCACTAGAGTGTGTGTTTACAGGCGAATCAGATGGTGCTAGGGGGCGTGTCAGTGCATTGAGTGTCACTAGAGTGTGTTTACAGGCGAATCAGATGGTGCTAGGGGGGTGTCAGTGCATTGAGTGTCACTAGAGTTTGTGTGTGTTTACAGGTGAATAAGATGGTGCTGGGGAGTGTCAGTGCATTGAGTGTCACTAGAGTGTGTGTGTTTGTGTGTGTTTACAGGCGAATCAGATGGTGTTAGGGGGGTGTCAGTGCATTGAGTATCACTAGAGTGTGTGTTTGTGTGTGTTTACAGGCGAATCAGATGGTGCTGGGGGGTGTCAGTGCATTGAGTGTCACTAGAGTGTGTGTTTACAGGCGAATCAGATGGTGCTAGGGGGGTGTCAGTGCATTGAGTGTCACTAGAGTGCGTGTGTTTACAGGTGAATCAGATGGTGCTGGGGGGTGTCAGTGCATTGAGTGTCACTAGAGTGTGTGTTTACAGGCGAATCAGATGGTGCTGGGGGGTGTCAGTGCATTAAGTGTCACTAGAGTGTGTGTGTTTGTGTGTGTTTACAGACAAATCAGATGGTGCTGGGGGGTGTCAGTGCATTGAGTGTCACTAGAGTGTGTGTTTACAGGCGAATCAGATGGTGCTGGGGGGTGTCAGTGCATTGAGTGTCACTAGAGTGTGTGTGTTTGTGTGTATTTACAGGCGAATCAGATGGTGCTGGGGGGTGTCAGTGCATTGAGTGTCACTAGAGTGTGTGTGTTTGTGTGTATTTACAGGCGAATCAGATGGTGCTGGGGTGTGTCAGTGCATTGAGTGTCACTAGAGTTTGTGTGTGTTTACAGGCGAATCAGACTGTGCTAGGGGTGATGGGCTGTGACATGACAGTCAGTGACATGGAGGCATTTACTCCCCACAGAAAGGTTAGTCAGCACTTTTGGGGTCCAAACCTATGGCTATGGGTCCAACAACTATTTACTGTCTCTTCCGAGAGACTCGGGCAAACTGCAGTGGGCGAAGTTACCCAAGTTTTTAAATGGCAGTAGATGGGACTCAAACGAGGGTCCTCTTGATCGATAGTCTGACCCCATAACTGCTAGACCACTGGATATATCAGGAGGAAGGAAAGAAAAATATCAAGGTTTAATGCCATGGCCATCCTTGGATAAAGCAGAAAATTTGACAGTGTATATTGAGAGCAAAGCTTGACACAAGTAGCTAGCAAAATGTGATGTGACATCTAGAGGATGAAGTATGAATGATAAGAACTGGTGCATTTGTGAGTTAGTGAGAATACGTACCAGAATATTAAGTAATCTTATATATAGAATGAAATATAGAAAACAACTTGATAGATGTGAGTTGCTCATATTTGTGTGTATTGTCTCCTGCAGCTTGGCCCAAACGGATACGCTTTTGCGATCAACTCAAATGGTTACATTGTGTTTCACCCTAACCTCAAGGCAAAGGTAGGAACTCATTCAAGCTGGTTAGTGACAATCTCCTGTGTCATTTTTGGGTTATGTTTGATGCAGTTTTCTTCCCTTCTTCAGTATCAGCCTGTATGTAGGATACAACTTTTCCTGTAATCTTTGAGCATAGTAATGTACACCAAATGGTGTCTCCTATTTTGGTCAGAATTGTTCATATATCCACTGTTGTTCAACCGAAAATTAATAATCAGTACTATTAAGTGATTCCAAAGTTGTTCAACAACAGTTTTATAGCAATATTAAAATGGGAAAATAACCAGCATGTTTTACTTATTGCTGCCCATTTCATTAAAGGTATTTTAACTGTTGTTATCGGAAAAGCCAAGCCTTTGGGCAGGCATGTAGTGTGTATCTGAGTAAAATGTCCAGGAATTAAACAAAGATACATGTTGTTGTGTTTTTCCAACATTTTTATTCAAAATGATGTTTTAGAATGGCTGGGTGCCGTCTCCACCAAACGTTGACTTCCTCGACATAGAATACAACAGTCCTGAGAAAGAGGAGGTAAGAAATGTATAATTAATACAGCTCATTTAATTCTGTGAAACATTCATCAAATCATTTAATAGAGAGTGTTGTTACTAATTGTCCGCCGTATGGAGAATGTTGTGTCTGCTGCATGGAGAATGTTGTGTCTGCTGTAAGGAGAATGTTGTGTCTGCCGTATGGAGAATGCTGTGTCCGCTGTATGGAGAATGTTGTGTCTGCTGTATGGAGAATGTTGTGTCTGCTGTATGGAGAATATTGTGTCTGCTGTATGGAGAATGTTGTGTCTGCTGTATGGAGAATGTTGTGTCTGCTGTATGGAGAATGTTGTGTCTGCTGTATGGAGAATGTTGTGTCTGCTGTATGGAGAATGTTGTGTCTGCTGTATGGAGAATGTTGTGTCTGCTGTAAGGAGAATATTGTGTCTGCTGTACGGAGAATGTTGTGTCTGCCGTATGGAGAATGTTGTGTCTGCTGTAAGGAGAATGTTGTGTCTGCTGTATGGAGAATGTTGTGTCTGCTGTATGGAGAATGTTGTGTCTGCTGCATGGAGAATGTTGTGTCTGCTGTAAGGAGAATGTTGTGTCTGCTGTATGGAGAATATTGTGTCTGCTGTATGGAGAATGTTGTGTCTGCTGTATGGAGAATATTGTGTCTGCCGTATGGAGAATGTTGTGTCTGCCATAAGGAGAATATTGTGTCTGCCGTATGGAGAATGTTGTGTCTGCTGTACGGAGAATGTTGTGTCTGCTGTATGGAGAATGTTGTGTCTGCTGTAAGGAGAATGTTGTGTCTGCTGTATGGAGAATGTTGTGTCTGCTGTAAGGAGAATATTGTGTCTGCTGTATGGAGAATGTTGTGTCTGCTGTATGGAGAATGTTGTGTCTGCTGTATGGAGAATGTTGTGTCTGCTGTAAGGAGAATGTTGTGTCTGCTGTACGGAGAATGTTGTGTCTGCCGTATGGAGAATGTTGTGTCTGCTGTAAGGAGAATGTTGTGTCTGCTGTACGGAGAATGTTGTGTCTGCCATATGGAGAATGTTGTGTCTGCTGTATGGAGAATGTTGTGTCTGCTGCATGGAGAATGTTGTGTCTGCTGTAAGGAGAATGTTGTGTCTGCCGTATGGAGAATGTTGTGTCTGCTGTATGGAGAATGTTGTGTCTGCTGTATGGAGAATGTTGTGTCTGCTGTATGGAGAATATTGTGTCTGCTGTACGGAGAATGTTGTGTCTGCCGTATGGAGAATGTTGTGTCTGCTGTATGGAGAATGTTGTGTCTGCCGTATGGAGAATATTGTGTCTGCTGTAAGGAGAATGTTGTGTCTGCTGTATGGAGAATGTTGTGTCTGCTGCATGGAGAATGTTGTGTCTGCTGTATGGAGAATGTTGTGTCTGCTGTAAGGAGAATGTTGTGTCTGCCGTATGGAGAATGTTGTGTCTGCTGTATGGAGAATGTTGTGTCTGCTGTAAGGAGAATGTTATGTCTGCTGTAAGGAGAATGTTGTGTCTGCTGTATGGACAATGCTGTGTCCGCTGTATGGAGAATGTTGTGTCTGTTGTATGGAGAATGTTGTGTCTGCTGTACGGAGAATGTTGTGTCTGCTGTATGGAGAATATTGTGTCTGTTGTATGGAGAATGTTGTGTCCGCTGTATGGAGAATGTTGTGTCTGCTGTATGGAGAATATTGTGTCTGCTGTATGGAGAATGTTGTGTCTGCTGTATGGAGAATGTTGTGTCTGCTGTATGGAGAATGTTGTGTCTGCTGTAAGGAGAATATTGTGTCTGCTGTACGGAGAATGTTGTGTCTGCCGTATGGAGAATGTTGTGTCTGCTGTAAGGAGAATGTTGTGTCTGCTGTACGGAGAATGTTGTGTCTGCCGTATGGAGAATGTTGTGTCTGTTGTATGGAGAATGCTGTGTCTGTTGTATGGAGAATATTGTGTCTGCTGTATGGAGAATGTTGTATCTGTTGTATGGAGAATGTTGTGTCTGCTGTATGGAGAATGCTGTGTCTGTTGTATGGAGAATGTTGTGTCCGCTGTAAGGAGAATGTTGTGTCTGCTGTAAGGAGAATGTTGTGTCTGCTGTATGGAGAATGTTGTGTCTGCTGTATGGAGAATGTTGTGTCTGCTGTATGGAGAATGTTGTGTCTGCTGTAAGGAGAATGTTGTGTCTGCTGTATGGAGAATGTTGTGTCTGCTGTATGGAGAATGTTGTGTCTGTTGTATGGAGAATGCTGTGTCTGTTGTATGGAGAATATTGTGTCTGCTGTATGGAGAATGTTGTATCTGTTGTATGGAGAATGTTGTGTCTGCTGTATGGAGAATGCTGTGTCTGTTGTATGGAGAATGTTGTGTCCGCTGTAAGGAGAATGTTGTGTCTGCTGTAAGGAGAATGTTGTGTCTGCTGTATGGAGAATGTTGTGTCTGCTGTATGGAGAATGTTGTGTCTGCTGTATGGAGAATGTTGTGTCTCCTGTATGGAGAATGTTGTGTCTGATGTAAGGAGAATATTGTGTCTGCTGTATGGAGAATATTGTGTCTGCTGTATGGAGAATGTTGTGTCTGTTGTATGGAGAATGCTGTGTCTGTTGTATGGAGAATATTGTGTCTGCTGTATGGAGAATGTTGTATCTGTTGTATGGAGAATGTTGTGTCTGCTGTATGGAGAATGCTGTGTCTGTTGTATGGAGAATATTGTGTCTGCTGTAAGGAGAATGTTGTGTCTGTTGTATGGAGAATGCTGTGTCTGCTGTATGGAGAATGTTGTGTCTGCTGTATGAAGAATGTTGTGTCTGCTGTACGGAGAATGTTGTGTCTGTTGTATGGAGAATGTTGTGTCTGCTGTATGGAGAATGTTGTGTCTGTTGTATGGAGAATGTTGTGTCTGCTGTACGGAGAATGTTGTGTCTGTTGTATGGAGAATGTTGTGTCTGCTGTAAGGAGAATGTTGTGTCTGCTGTATGGAGAATGTTGTGTCTGCTGTATGGAGAATGCTGTGTCTGCTGTATGGAGAATGTTGTGTCTGTTGTATGGAGAATGTTGTGTCTGCTGTACGGAGAATGTTGTGTCTGCCGTATGGAGAATATTGTGTCTGCTGTAAGGAGAATGTTGTGTCTGCTGTATGGACAATGCTGTGTCCGCTGTATGGAGAATGTTGTGTCTGTTGTATGGAGAATGTTGTGTCCGCTGTATGGAGAATGTTGTGTCTGCTGTATGGAGAATATTGTGTCTGCTGTATGGAGAATGTTGTGTCTGCTGTATGGAGAATATTGTGGAGAATGTTGTGTCTCTGCTGTATGGAGAATGTTGTGTCTGCCGTATGGAGAATGTTGTGTCTGCTGTAAGGAGAATGTTGTGTCTGCCAATGCTGTGTCCGCTGTATGGAGAATGTTGTGTCTGCTGTATGGAGCATTGTGTTGTATGGAGAATGTTGTGTCTGCCGTATGGAGAATATTGTGTCTGCTGTAAGGAGAATGTTGTGTCTGCTGTATGGACAATGCTGTGTCCGCTGTATGGAGAATGTTGTGTCTGCTGTATGGAGAATGTTGTGTCTGCCGTATGGAGAATATTGTGTCTGCTGTAAGGAGAATGTTGTGTCTGCTGTATGGACAATGCTGTGTCCGCTGTATGGAGAATGTTGTATCTGTTGTATGGAGAATGTTGTGTCCGTTGTATGGAGAATGTTGTGTCTGCTGTAAGGAGAATGTTGTGTCCGTTGTATGGAGAATGTTGTGTCTGCCGTATGGAGAATGTTGTGTCTGCTGTAAGGAGAATGTTGTGTCTGCTGTAAGGAGAATGTTGTGTCTGCTGTATGGACAATGCTGTGTCCGCTGTATGGAGAATGTTGTGTCTGTTGTATGGAGAATATTGTGTCCGCTGTATGGAGAATGTTGTGTCTGTTGTATGGAGAATGCTGTGTCTGCTGTATGGAGAATGTTGTGTCTGCTGTATGAAGAATGTTGTGTCTGCTGTACGGAGAATGTTGTGTCTGTTGTATGGAGAATGTTGTGTCTGCTGTATGGAGAATGTTGTGTCTGTTGTATGGAGAATGTTGTGTCTGCTGTACGGAGAATGTTGTGTCTGTTGTATGGAGAATGTTGTGTCTGCTGTAAGGAGAATGTTGTGTCTGCTGTATGGAGAATGTTGTGTCTGCTGTATGGAGAATGCTGTGTCTGCTGTACGGAGAATGTTGTGTCTGTTGTATGGAGAATGTTGTGTCTGCTGTACGGAGAATGTTGTGTCTGCCGTATGGAGAATATTGTGTCTGCTGTAAGGAGAATGTTGTGTCTGCTGTATGGACAATGCTGTGTCCGCTGTATGGAGAATGTTGTGTCTGTTGTATGGAGAATGTTGTGTCCGCTGTATGGAGAATGTTGTGTCTGCTGTATGGAGAATATTGTGTCTGCTGTATGGAGAATGTTGTGTCTGCTGTATGGAGAATATTGTGTCTGCTGTATGGAGAATGTTGTGTCTGCCGTATGGAGAATGTTGTGTCTGCTGTAAGGAGAATGTTGTGTCTGCCGTATGGAGAATGTTGTGTCTGCTGTATGGAGCATGTTGTGTCTGTTGTATGGAGAATGTTGTGTTTGCCGTATGGAGAATGTTGTGTCTGCTGTATGGAGCATGTTGTGTCTGCTGTAAGGAGAATGTTGTGTCTGCTGTATGGACAATGCTGTGTCCGCTGTATGGAGAATGTTGTGTCTGTTGTATGGAGAATGTTGTGTCCGCTGTATGGAGAATGTTGTGTCTGCTGTATGGAGAATATTGTGTCTGCTGTATGGAGAATGTTGTGTCTGCTGTAAGGAGAATGTTGTGTCTGCTGTATGGACAATGCTGTGTCCGCTGTATGGAGAATGTTGTGTCTGCTGTATGGAGAATGTTGTGTCTGCCGTATGGAGAATATTGTGTCTGCTGTAAGGAGAATGTTGTGTCTGCTGTATGGACAATGCTGTGTCCGCTGTATGGAGAATGTTGTATCTGTTGTATGGAGAATGTTGTGTCCGTTGTATGGAGAATGTTGTGTCTGCTGTAAGGAGAATGTTGTGTCCGTTGTATGGAGAATGTTGTGTCTGCCGTATGGAGAATGTTGTGTCTGCTGTAAGGAGAATGTTGTGTCTGCTGTAAGGAGAATGTTGTGTCTGCTGTATGGACAATGCTGTGTCCGCTGTATGGAGAATGTTGTGTCTGTTGTATGGAGAATGTTGTGTCCGCTGTATGGAGAATGTTGTCTGCTGTATGGATAATGTTGTGTCTGCTATATGGAGAATGTTGTGTCCGTTGTATGGCGAATGTTGTGTCTGCTGTATGGAGAATGTTGTGTCCGCTGTATGGAGAATGTTGTGTCTGCTGTATGGGGATTGTTGTTTATTTTCACCAGCTGCGGAAAGCCATGATTGACAACACAACTGGAGAGCCGGGCGAGATGACCATCACTTCATTTGTCCACGTCCAAGACGAGGTGAGGGAGGGTCAAGTTTTGTATTGTGGGTCGTGGTTTGTCCACGTCCAAGACGAGGTGAGGGAGGGTCAAGTTTTGTATTGTGGGTCGTGGTTTGTCCAAGACGAGGTGAGAGAGGGTCAGGCTTTGTACTGTGGGTCGTGGTTTGGTTGAAATTTGACTGATAAATTCTTTTTGATTAATAATTTTTAGAATTCTTTAAGAACTGGTAAATTGATTGATGTTTTTAATTTCTTGTTTGTTTAATATGATATACTGTAGTGAAATGTACTGTATATTTGATTTACAGTATTAGTTATACAAATTATGATGTAGGAAAGTATGCGTTTCTGATGACCCATTGAAAATCATGCTGTAAATGTGACATGGTTACCATCGTGAAATAAAGCTGTTACGACTGTTATGACTTCAACTAGGACTATTACTACTATTATTATGACTTCAACTACTACTACTATTACTACTACTACTACTACTACTCACCACATATGACAGGGAAAATCAACTAGTACAGGACACCACATGTTAAGTGGAATGTAAGTATATTATTACTAACGCATGCTGACCTTAATATTGCAAGCGAAAAGTGCATTTACTTGAACATTTAGTTACATGTATACATACATGATTATGAGTATGACAAATGAAATAATTGCACCATTTTTGTTAAATAAATGAACGTGTTACGTTTCTTTCTGCAGATGCATGTTGACCAGAAAACAAGAAAATTTTATTACACAGGAATACCTGGTAGTTCATTTAGGTAAGTATTATTACACAGGAATACCTGGTAGTTCATTTAGGTAAGTATTATTACACATGAATACCTGGTAGTTCATTTAGGTAAGTATTATTACACATGAATACCTGGTAGTTCATTTAGGTAAGTATTATTACACATGAATACCTAGTAATTCATTTAGGTAAGTATTATTACACAGGAATACCTGGTAATTCATTTAGGTAAGTATTATTACACAGGACTACCTGGTAGTTCATTTAGGTAAGTATTATTACACAGGACTACCTGGTAGTTCATTTAGGTAAGTATTATTACACAGGACTACCTGGTAGTTCATTTAGGTAAGTATTATTACACAGGACTACCTGGTAGTTCATTTAGGTAAGTATTATTACACAGGACTACCTGGTAGTTCATTTAGGTAAGTATTATTACACAGGAATACCTGGTAGTTCATTTAGGTAAGTATTATTACACATGAATACCTAGTAATTCATTTAGGTAAGTATTATTACACAGGAATACCTAGTAATTCATTTAGGTAAGTATTATTACACAGGACTACCTGGTAATTCATTTAGGTAAGTATTATTACACAGGAATACCTGGTAGTTCATTTAGGTAAGTATTATTACACATGAATACCTAGTAATTCATTTAGGTAAGTATTATTACACAGGAATACCTAGTAATTCATTTAGGTAAGTATTATTACACAGGAATACCTGATAATTCATTTAGGTAAGTATTATTACACAGGAATACCTGGTAGTTCATTTAGGTAAGTAGTATTTCACAGGAATACCTGGTAATTAATTTAGGTAAGTATTATTGCACAGGAATACCTGATAGTTAATTTAAGTAAGTATTATTACACAGGAATACCTGGTAATTCATTTAGTTAAGTATTATTACACAGGAATACCTGTTAATTCATTTAGGTAAGTATTATTACACAGGAATACCTGGTAGTTCATTTAGGTAAGTATTATTAATCAGGAATACCTAGTAATTCATTTAAGTAAGTATTATTACACAGGAATACCTGGTAGTTCATTTAGGTAAGTAATATTTCACAGGAATACCTGATAATGCATTTAGGCAAGCATTATTACACAGGAATACCTGATAGTTCATTTAGGTAAGTATTATTACACAGGAATACCTAGTAGTTCATTTAGGTAAGTATTATTACCCAGGACTACCTGGTAGTTCATTTAGGTAAGTATTATTACACAGGACTACCTGGTAGTTCATTTAGGTAACTATTATTACACAGGAATACCTAGTAATTCATTTAGGTAAGTATTATTACACAGGAATACCTAGTAATTCATTTAGGTAAGTATTATTACACAGGAATACCTGGTAGTTAATTTAAGTAAGTATTATTACACAGGAATACCTGGTAATTCATTTAGGTAAGTATTATTACACAGGAATACCTAGTAATTCATTTAGGTAAGTATTATTACACAGGACTACCTGGTAGTTCATTTAGGTAAGTATTATTACACAGGACTACCTGGTAGTTCATTTAGGTAAGTATTATTACACAGCAATACCTAGTAATTCATTTAGGTAAGTATTATTACACAGGAATACCTAGTAATTCATTTAGGTAAGTATTATTACACAGGAATACCTAGTAATTCATTTAGGTAAGTATTATTACACAGGAATACCTGGTAGTTAATTTAAGTAAGTATTATTACACAGGAATACCTGGTAATTCATTTAGGTAAGTATTATTACACAGGAATACCTGGTAATTCATTTAGGTAAGTATTATTACACAGGAATACCTAGTAATTCATTTAGGTAAGTATTATTACACAGGAATACCTGGTAATTCATTTAGGTAAGTATTATTACACAGGAATACCTGATAATTCATTTAGGTAAGTATTATTACACAGGAATACCTGATAATTCATTTAGGTACGCTCTCTCGTAAAAACAGTGACTTAAAATTGTTGACTGCGAAATATGATTGTAAACAAGTAGATTTATTTTGCAGCGTCCCAGGACAATAACTAGACAGGGCACAATAAGAATATGTTTATTTCGGGTAAAAACCCATAAACCGCTACAGTCAGACCTTTTTTGTGGTCACCTCCGTAATACAGCCACCTTGCAATTATGGTCTCTCTGGGACAGTCTGAAATTGTTTCATAACAGTGAAGTGTAAGAATTAGTTCCACAAATACGGTCATCTTGCTATTCAGGTCACCTCACTATTCGGGTCACCACTATTCAGGTCACAACGCTATTGAGGTCACCTTGCTATTGAAGTCACCTCGTTATTCAGGTCACCTCGCTATTAAGGTAACCTCGCTATTCAGGTCGCCTTGCTGTTCAAGTCATTTTGCTATTCAGGTCACCTCGCTATTCAGGTCACCTCGCTATTCAGATCACCTCGCCACTCAGGTCACCTTGCTATTCAAGGTCCAGGCTCGCTATTCAGGTTCCATTTTGCTTTTTCAGGTCACCTCGCTACTCAGATCACCTCGCTATTCAGGTCACCTTGCTATTTAGGTCACTTCACTATTCAGCTTATCTTGCTATTCAGGTCACGTTCGCTAGGGTCACCTTATTAGTAAGATTCCATTGTACATGCATATAAAAAGTGTATTATACTAACATAACTTTTAAAAAGTTAATAAGTTAACAATATGATAAATAGGTTAAACAATTTAAAAGCTATAAGAAATGTTTTCTTACTATAAGTTTGTTTGTAGTTTGGCAATTGTGGTGCCGTCGTATACTCAGTCCTACCTGGAGGGCACCGACCAAATGACAGCTGAGAAAGGAGCAGAACTCCTGGAACCTGACCTCGCAAAGATCCTCCTCGCTCCATGGTAGGCAAACGAGGAACATTGCTGTCCTCGTGTAATACAACAGTCAGTTATGTCTGACCAAAGATTTGATGAAACCAAGAATGTTAATGTGTTCTTTACTGTTGTTTTTATTGTCAGCATTTTAATATATATTTTCATATTTGTTACACAGGCTCGGGAAATGACCCTGTACAGTTACCCCTTAAAGCCATCGTGACTCTGGTAAAATTGTCAAAATAGAGTCTGAATGTGTCCATGATGCTGTTTGTGTTTGTCATTGTCTGCATATAAATATAAATAACCTTGGTCAGTTGAAGTGTTGGTCTGAAATATACAAATTATAGATAAAGTAGTAAGTTCTTATTTAGTGCAATATCCAGTCCTTAGAACTGTTCAGAGCATTTTACAATTCATCCCTGGCTGACTTGTTCATTCGAATATCAACTTAATGACTGCAATGAAGATTACTCACTTGTTTATATTCACAACTGTATAATGCCACTTTTCAGGTATTTTTTTACATCTGAGTTGAACTGAAGCAGTGTGGAGTGAACCAAATTTCTCAAGTTTTGAAGTGGTAGCAAAAGGATTCTCAGTTAAGAGTCGATTGTTCTAAACACTACACCACTCACCCCGAGAACCATTAGTTTTGTGTAAACAACTGACTTGTGTGGTTCCTGTGTCACAGGGATTACTGCCCAGGTGTTGAGAATACAGAGAATGTCACGTGGAAGGAAGCCCTGATAGAAACTCTGATGACATCGTATGACAAGTGTAAGTGGTTACCATGGAAACACAGTCGGGAACACCTTTCAATACGACTTGTAGACACCCCATATTGCGACAGTGTATTAATGAAACTAGGACAGAACAACTTGTGTGACCAGTTTTAATTGGCAGTTTTCATACAGACCTGTTTACACATCTCAAGTGATTGAACTGGAAGTGGAACCTCTTTATTCGACTGATAGTAAATGAGCAAATACAAATCATATAACGACAATGTCAAAAAGAAGACATTTCTGTCGGGAGACTCTCACTAAGACATTATAAATATGCTGCTGACGTGAGAACCACCCGCCTACTTGTAAGTGTAACTAAAACTTTTCTACAACTTCCAACGTCGTATACAGGACATATTTAAGTTAAAGATATGCAATTGCTTAAAAATCGAAAGACAGTACGAGATGTATGTTGGTTGGCTAAGGGTTTATGTAGCAGTTTGTGTCCGTGCAAGTATCTTTGTAAAGTGCTAATAAGTACTGTTTGGTGTACCAGGTATGTGGACAAACCATAGAGGCTACGTGTGTATATTTTATCCAAAATGCAGGGTGGCATTTTTCTAAGTAAAGTTGGTAGGAAATATCTAATACATTTTTTTTGGCTCTCGATGTATGACTATATGGGATGATAATTTGATGACTTTGCCTTGTGGGATAATCATGATATGCAGTGTTTTGTAAGAATAGCATTTCAAAAATTTAGGAACGCATTTATGTACAAATTTATGAAAGAACATCAAACATTGAGGAGTTAAGATATCTTCCAGTTTTAATAGATTTAGAGATTTCATTGTAGGTTCGGTGTGAGTTATATTTACTGAGGAAAATTATTCGGATGGCCCTTTTCTGCAATTTAGAAAGTCTATCTGTATCAAAACCCCATGACAAAATGCTATAGTTGAGGTGTGGCACAATTAATGAATTATACATGGTCATTAAGGTATATCCAGGTAGAAAGTGTTTTAATTTATTCATAATTCCCAGGGTTCGTGATATTTTATTAGATATTTTGTCAAAATTATATTGTGTGGAGTCCAATCTAACATTTCTTGAATAGTAGTGCCTAGAAAGTTGAATGTGTGTACACATATATTTTTAACGATAATTTTATACCGGTATTAAGTTGTGGAAAATGAAACAGCATATATTTAGTTTGACGGCATGTAATGTCAGATAATTGGTGTATTGATCAGGTGACTTATTGCTGTCAAGCTTTCAAAATGGCCGATGGACATATGAATTTGTAAGACGTTCCGTCATATATTTTGTTGGTTCCGACTGTGCTTCTTTGTAATAAGAAATTACAGAAAAGTTGTTTAATGAGGACTGTATGTGGATCTGGCAGAAGTCACGCCTTGCTTATAATGTAATGCACAGGTATAAACACTTGGTGAGGCAAAGCTTGACGGACGTGACACATCATTATGATTGTGGTGTCATCAATAGGTTGCATGATAGACTTGTCAGCTATGATGTGACGTGGCAGTGAGTTTCACTCCAACATCCACCAGTTGGCTGTCATGATAATAATTCAATGGGAAATATTCTATTGTATCCCAATTTAATAAGATTTAACAAGATTGCCACCCAGAGAATTAACTCTAGATGGCAGGTGGACAAAGAAGCCTTTTGGCTTATCGAGAGTCCAACCCGTGTATCCCGCCCTTCCGGGGTATGTGTCAATTTTATTTTTAAACGTATTCATGCTACTAGCAGTCCTTTGTGAAAATGAGGACTTTCTTATATCTAATCTACACTGCTCCTTTACTAATGTAACTTCATGTCCCTTAGTCCTATATTTCTTAACTGTGAACAAAATATTTCAATATTTTCATAACCATTCAATATTTTAAAAACTTCTATCTGATCTCTTCTCAATCTCCTGGTGTCTAGTGTTGTTAAAACACATTCGTTTAGGCATGTTTAGTAAATTAAGACCTCTCATTTTTGGTATCATTTTAGTTGCTCTCCTCTGTACTCTTTCTAGCATATCTATGTCCTTCCTGCGATATGGCCTCCACGCTTGAATACAATATTCTAAATGAGGCCTAACTATTGTTTTGTAGAGCGGTATTATTAGTTCTTTTTCCATATACAGTGTATGCAATATTTCGCCTAATTAATCCAAGGATTTTATTTCCCTTTGAAGCTGCAATTCCGCACTGCTCTGAAACCTTCATATCAGCACTAATTGTTAACCCGAAGTCCTTTTCTTTTACAGTAGTACTTAGTACAGTACCCCCCATTGTATATTGTACATCTTCGTTCCCATATACTGTGTGGAGGCATTTACATTTCCCAAACTTTAACAACATTTGCCATTTTCAGACCATTTGATCAATCTACCATGATCGAATTGTAAATGCTGTCTATCTCCAACACATTTAATCCTTCTAAACACTTGTATCATCCACAAATTTCAACACCTTACTTGTTATATCATCGTCCAAATCGTTGATATTAAGAATAATATAGGTCCCAGTACTGATCCCTGTGGTACCCCACTCAATACTGATTTCCAGTTTGAAGCCTCCCCATCAACTACTACACGTTGTCTTCTGTCAATCAGCTATTTTTCTATCCAGTTAATTATACCATCCCCTATGCCATGGGCCTTTAGTTTAAGCAGTAATCTTTGATGTGGCACTTTGTCAAAAGCTTTCTGAAAATCTAAGTAGATAATATCTGCTGGTGATCCCTCATCTACCCACTTAGTGAGGTCTTAAAAAAACAATTATCCATGTCTCTCAAGTGACAAGACATTGGTATAACACCAGTTCTTTGTCTCCCAGGTGACAAGACACTGGTACAACACCTGTTCTTTGTCCCTCTGGTGACAAGACACTGGTACAACACCTGTTCTTTGTCCTTCAGGTGACAATACATTGGTACAACACCTGTTCTGTATCCCTCAAGTGACAAGACACTGGTACAACACCTGTTCTTTGTCTCCCAGTTGACAAGACACTGGTACAACACCTGTTCTTTGTCTCCCAAGTGACAAGACACTGGTACAACACTGTTCTTTGTCCCTCAGGTGGCAATACATTGGTACAACACCTGTTCTTTGTCCAACAGGTAACAAGACACTGGTACAACACCTGTTCTTTGTCCCTCAGGTGACAAGATATTGTACAACACCTGTTCTTTGTCACTCAGGTGACAAGACATTATACAACACCTGTTCTTTGTCACTCAGGTGACAAGACATTGTACAACACCTGTTCTTTGTCCCTCAGGTGACAAGACATTGTACAACACCTGTTCTTTGTCACTCAGGTGACAAGACATTGTACAACACCTGTTCTTTGTCACTCAGGTGACAAGACATTGTACAACACCTGTTCTTTGTCACTCAGGTGACAAGACATTGTACAACACCTGTTCTTTGTCACTCAGGTGACAAGACATTGTACAACACCTGTTCTTTGTCCCTCAGGTGACAAGACATTATAAAACACCTGTTCTTTGTCACTCAGGTGACAAGACATTGTACAACACCTGTTCTTTGTCACTCAGGTGACAAGACATTATACAACACCTGTTCTTTGTCACTCAGGTGACAAGACATTGTACAACACATCAGGTGACAAGACATTATACAACACCTGTTCTTTGTCACTCAGGTGACAAGACATTGTACAACACCTGTTCTTTGTCACTCAGGTGACAAGACATTATACAACACCTGTTCTTTGTCACTCAGGTGACAAGACATTGTACAACACCTGTTCTTTGTCACTCAGGTGACAAGACGTTATACAACACCTGTTCTTTGTCACTCAGGTGACAAGACATTGTACAACACCTGTTCTTTGTCACTGAGGTGACAAGACATTATACAACACCTGTTCTTTGTCACTCAGGTGACAAGACATTGTACAACACCTGTTCTTTGTCACTCAGGTGACAAGACGTTATACAACACCTGTTCTTTGTCACTCAGGTGACAAGACATTGTACAACACCTGTTCTTTGTCACTGAGGTGACAAGACATTGTACAACACCTGTTCTTTGTCACTCAGGTGACAAGACATTGTACAACACCTGTTCTTTGTCCCTCAGGTGACAAGACATTGGTACAACACCTGTTCTTTGACGCGGAGGTTACTTCTACGATGGATAAGTACTGGCAGCAGCAGGAACAAGCAACGTACAAGTAAGGGGTCGTATAAGTAAGGAGGTGTATAAGTAAGAGGGCATACATGTAGGGGGTATACAAGTAAGGGAGCATACAAGTAAGGGTTGTACAAGTAAGGGAGTGTACAATTAAGTAAGTGGTCATACAAGTAAGAGGGCATACATTTAAGGCCAGACACGGCAGCTGAAATGACGTATTTTGAAAAATATACAAAAAATATGTTTTTGACATATTCCGATAGCTTTGTATGTGTTCTATCAATAAAGTTCACTTTTATAACAATTTCATACCTCTAAATCACTTTTCTCGTTAATAAAGTGAGCCCCTATCGATCAATAAATCCTGTTTTAGTTCTCAAGACGCGGAATGTGTTCGATAATACGCGATGTTTAGACCTTAGTAACGCTGCCGTACTATCAACGTACACCATCTTGTTTAGTACGAATAGAACCGTCAATCCATCCTCTAACTGCATGTCTAGACGGCAATCCCGCCCTTTGTAATAATCGTAATATATGGGAACACAATTCAACGACTATCTCCTTATTTGGCGTTCGTCATTGTGACACGTCGGGATGTTCCGCCATGCTCGTGACCTGCGGTGACCCAGATAATTCCATATATGGGCGTGAGACGCGTGGCGTTTCTCCCACAATTCACCATGTTGCTATTTCCGGGTGTAAACAATGATGGCGTCCAGCGACAGTTTTGACGAAATCAGCATGAATCTTGTTGAAGCCAAACGTTATAAATTTGCCGCAAAACATGCGTTTCGGCAGAAAAAGAAATGGAAGGCTCGGCAACTGTAGGATGCACGCGCGTAACGGGATTTATTGGTGGCAAAACAGCGTATTTCGACGGAAACGCAGCCGCGCGTAGCCACTGCAGACGCCGGTTAGACCTTAGCGCCGACGCCGGCTACGATGCCAGGACACGGCGGGGAAGCCGGCGGTTGAACAGTGGCAGAGATCTTTGCCAATACTGCATCGCGCAGTGAGATTAAAATGAAAGATATGCAGTCCTAAAGCCAGAAAGGCATGGATGCGACAGTCAAATATGGTAAGTCTTACATAATTATTTTTTTAGATATATTTCCGTGTAAGCAAGTTAGACAATTCAACTATATATATGTCATGTCATGACTAAGTTTTTATGTCAGTTACTACTTAGCTTTATATTTCAGCCTTACAGTCTATGAATATTTTGATATCTTTACTTTATTAATAAAAACACTTACTTATTAATAAACTTTACCTCATACTCATATGCTAATGATGTTGTTGCACATTACGCACACATGTGTGCACACGCACTCATAAATATATATATTTATTTGTATATATATACAAGAAGACATGCATGCATGCACAGTACATTTCCAGTAGGCATTTTTTTTATTAATACATGATATATTTCATTTCAGCTTCATCTCTTCACTGGTGCATGATTGACTTGGCTGGCATAAGTGGCCTTCTTCAGATGGTGGAGTGTCCCCAAGGAGGAGGAGGAATGACCAGCACATGAATGCTACAGACCTGTTCTTCATATTAATCAATCACTATCAATCCTCATTGTTGTTATCAGATGCATGACACTTCAGTTTTTACTTCATAATATTAATAATGATAAAACAATTCCAAAAATCATTGCCTAATTGTTATTCGATCTTTGGCGGCAATTTAGAGAAAATGCATTTTTTGGGATTTGTGCTCCGTACAACTTTGGCAGTATTAAAGTTATGCCAATCATGTTTACATCGTTGTATTCAGCATTACTTTCTGCACACAACTACACCCTTATATTTGTAATAAGTTGCATAATTATTTTGTTATATAGGTATTTATAACGAAAAAATGTCGGCATTTTTGTCAAAATAAAAAAATATATAATTTACTAATATTTTAAATATCAAGTTGTAGTTGTGTAATACCAGGCAGTCTAAGTCTGATAGTGAAATAATTATGAGTGTATCTTCTATAGTAATGACTGGGGACAAAGTTTGCTATATTTTCTCATTATGGCGGCCATTTTGTTCGTTACCATGGCAACGGTGGGTCTGAGTGAAAAAAGTTCAGTATATTTTTTACTTCCCATGACCTACTCTTTCTTGCTGGATAGATAAGTTTGTCATAATCATCAAAATAAAAAATACCCTATTTAAGCTGCCATGTCTCCCCTTAAGAGGTGTACAAGTAAAGGGGTATACAAGAAAGGGGGTCATAAAAGTAAGGGAGTGTACAAGTAAGAGGGCATACAAGTAAGGGGGTGTACAAGTAAGGGGGTGTACAAGTAAGGGTGGTGTACAAGTAAGGGGGCATACAAGTAAGGTGGTGTACATATAAAGGGGCGTACGAGTAAAGGGGTGTATTAGACAGCATTCTACACGTGTTTACAAAAATATTTTTTCCGTGTTTTTTTGCAAAATTTCAAAAAGTAAGTGTGCTGTTGTTGTCTGCAGGACGGGATCTCCCGCCAGAGATGGCATCATGGCCACATTCACAGCGACCAACGGCGGCCTCACCAGAGTCTACCCAGCCAAGTAAGTCCCTGCAGTCTCTATTAACTCCACTCTAGCCAAAGGTGCAACTAGTCAGGTTTTGTCAAGTTTTTTAAGCGTGCGTTTAATGCTGAAAGCAAGCAGGACATTTTGACAAAGCAAGTGTACCATGTTACAAGTGTCAGATTATTACTTCTCTTAATCTGCTCGGTCGCACTAGCAATATTGGCAGTAGTGGCACTAGCAATATTGGCAGTAGTGGCACTAGCAATATTGGCAGTAGTGGCACTAGCAATATTGGCAGTAGTGAGAATTGTTGACAAGTTGAATGTGTCATCATGGTGTAGCAAAATGCATTGTTGACATATTGAACATATTACCAAGAGATTGTTAGGGCGTAATTGATAGACTGGCCATAGACCAAATTGTCACTCGGATGTTGTGTTTGCTCTGTATGGTACGAATGAGTAATTTGAAGACATGAGAGATATGTTGTGTTTTCTCTGTTTACCATATTATCCCCTATAGACGTGCACTGCCTAATAAATGCACACCCCCTTTTACACAAGTGAAACCACCACAAAAAGAGATTTTCGGTAATGAACGTGCATTTCGAAAAAATGCAAAATACAGGAATAATACCGCTGCTGGCACCACCTTGCGGATACTGTCTAGATAACAATTCATTGTACGTTTTCCAACAGGGGGCACCACATTTATAATTTGAGCAACTTGTTTTATTCGTGAAATCGGACATGTTGTTATAATTGCGTAAACCTTCATAACAATGTAGACGAAGTATTGAAATAATGTTATATTAACAGTTGCGTAGCCATCTGTAGCCATCTGTAGCCATCTGTAGCCATGAGGTCAGCTTGAGCTACGTATGTCTTGTAATAAATTAATAGACACGCACCAAAACCCCTGCACTCAATCAAGTTATCGCTCATTCAGTTGCATTTCAACTTACCTTTAGTTCAGTATCAGAATTGTCCCATCCAACAAAATAATAGCACAAACTTTGTCATTAGTAAACACCTACGATGTCCAAGGCACTGCCATTTTTGAAGGTCCACAGGTGGCGAACTTCTATCACAAAAAAAATAATTTTTTTTAATGCTAGCTCATGTCGAAAATACCCACAATTCACAGCTCAGATATCAAGGAATCAGCCAGTATCAGTCTCTTTAAGTATCTGCAAAATGGGGCCACCGCTAGAGGCTGTATCTCCACAGGACACTCTGGGGAGAAACCACCTGGGTGCTTTCAGATGTGCAGAGTCTAATAGGTTAAAGACATTAGAGATGTGTAATGTTTGTAGTACAAATGAGTCATTTAAAAACGAGAGGTGTGTAGATGAATTAGTCATTTCCAGACATGAGAGATGTGTTTGCAGAAGAATGAGTCATTTAAAGACATTAGAAATGTGTTGTGTTTGTAGTACAAATGAGTTATTAAAAAACACGAGAGATGTGTTGTGTTTGTAGTACGAATGAGTCATTTGAAGACATGAGAGATGTGTTGTGTTTGTAGTACGAATGAGTCATTTGAAGACATGAGAGATGTGTTGTGTTTGTAGATGAATAAGTAATTTATAGACATGAGAGATCTGTTGTGTTTGTAGATGAATGAGTCATTTGAAGACATGAGAGATGTGTTGTGTTTGTAGTAAAAATGAGTCATTTGAAGACAGAGATGTGTTGTGTTTGTAGTACGAATGAGTCATTTGAAGACATGAGAGATGTGTTGTGTTTGTAGTATGAATGAGTCATTTGAAGACATGAGAGATGTGTTGTGTTTGTAGATGAATAAATAATTTATAGACATGAGAGATCTGTTGTGTTTGTAGATGAATGAGTCATTTGAAGACATAAGAGATGTGTTGTGTTTGTAGTAAAAATGAGTCATTTGAAGACAGAGATGTGTTGTGTTTGCTCTGTGCAGTACGAATGAGTCGTTCGAGGACATGAAAGACACGTGGAAGTCTCTCTACTACAGACGGTCTTTTGACAACGACATGTGGGTCTACTCCGCCACTCACAACACAGGTAGGCTTGTCTCAAGTGGAACCTCATTAAAATGGACACTTGTCCCCAGTATAAGCATCTGGGTGAATAGTGGTTGGAAATTCCTCTCCTGTGAAATTATGTGTGAGGCTTCTGGATTACTGGGTTTGGATGAATGAGGTTGCACTGTAATTTCATCAGTACATTTGTTGAGATCATGTATTGCAACAAAACAGCTAAGAGAGTGTTTGCAATCTCGACTCCCTTCTTGATCCTGATTGTTTCACGCAGTCAGTTCGATTCTCCAACAATAGAACTGTTTGTGTGGTGCGATTAGGATCGGGAAGGGTACAGACGGTGATGTGGAGCTCAGTGGTGCAGTGGCTAGAGCCTTGGACTCTCGACTAAGAGAACCCGGGTTTGAATCCTGTGCTGCGGTGTTGAACTTTAGGCAAGTTCGTTCACTATATTGCTTCAGTTCACTCAGCTGTATGAATGAGTACCTGGCTATAGACAGTGGTGGATATTTGTGTATGAATAGTCTTCGCGCATTAATTGCAGCATGGCTGAATTCGAGATGGTGTTTGATTGAACAGGTATGCCAGGGAGTAAAGTGCTTTGAGCTGTCCTAAGGACTGAATACAGGTACTGCGCTATATAAGAACTTACCTTATTATGGTGTGAAGGATAAGGATGCTTTCACAGATGTCCATGATTCAGTGTAGTTCTGAGGTACACATAGAGAGAGGTGTCCATGGTTCAGTGTAGTTCTGAGGTACACATAGAGAGAGGTGTCCATGGTTCAGTGTAGTTCTGAGGTACACGTAGAGAGAGGTGTCCATGATTCAGTGTAGTTCTGAGGTACACGTAGAGAGAGGTGTCCATGATTCAGTGTAGTTCTGAGGTACACGTAGAGAGAGGTGTCCATGATTCAGTGTAGTTCTGAGGTACACATAGAGAGAGGTGTCCATGGTTCAGTGTAGTTCTGAGGTACACGTACAGAGAGGGTGGAAGTGAAATGCTTTCCTATGTGAAATATCCCGGAGTGGATGATGCACCAAGATGCTTGTGGAATCAGCGTGCTGGTAGTGTTCCTGTCATCACCTGATTGACCTCCATCTCTGCCACAGGTATCACTGACTGGAATGCTACGGAGCCTGTTGTGATGGCGTCCAAAGCTATCACACTCTCAGAACAAGGCTACAAACCAGCAGGTGAGGGAAGCCATAGAATGATCTATTGGTGTTTACCAGCAACTAGTAACACCCGAGTTCTGAAATATATGCAACACACACAATAACGGAATAGTTTACCCTGTAACATACATGTACGACTCACAACAACCATGGCTAGAAGTGTGACACAACCACATAATAGTTTACCCTGAAAAGAAGATGTGTGGCACACAGTGATGGAATAGTTTTCCCTGTAAAGACGATGTATGACACAGCATGGAATAGTATCATCTGTAAGGAATATTGTGACACACCAGTAAACAACAGGATAGTTTACCCAGTAAAGCAGATGTATCACCCACAACAATGGAATAGTTTACCTTATAAAGAAGATGCCACACAGTTGAAATCATTTAGCGTGTAAAGATATGTGACAAATCAGTGAAACAGTTTACCCTGTAAAGATAGATAGATTTTATTTTGGAAGTGGAGGAGGATGTGTGACAGCTGAGGTTGAACTACAACATATTCTGTAAGGAAGATGACAGATGTTCATCTAACTGTAATTGAGCTAGCGTATGTATGTGTCTTTATTATGCTTCTCCCTCATAACACTTTGCACCTTGGCCACCACATAATGGTTTTAATGCCTTTGTATAATTTACATCACTCTATGTATACATCCTCCATCACCAGTCAGGACAGAATACTGCGTTATATAAGAACTTACATCACTCTATGTATACATCCTCCATCACCAGTCAGGACAGAATACTGCACTATATAAGAACTTACATCACTCTATGTATACATCCTCCATCACCAGTCAGGACAGAATACTGCACTATATAAGAACTTACATCACTCTATGTATACATCCTACCATCACCAGTCAGGACAGAATACTGCACTATATAAGAACTTACATCATTCTATGTATACATCCTCCATCACCAGTCAGGACAGAATACTGCACTATATAAGAACTTACATCACTCTATGTATACATCCTCCATCACCAGTCAGGACAGAATACTGCACTATATAAGAACTTACATCACTCTATGTATACATCCTCCATCACCAGTCAGGACAGATTACTGCTCTATATAAGAACTTACATCACTCTATGTATACATCCTCCATCACCAGTCAGGACATATTACTGCACTATATAAGAACTTACATCACTCTATGTATACATCCTCCATCACCAGTCAGGACATATTACTGCACTATATAAGAACTTACATCACTCTATGTATACATCCTACCATCACCAGTCAGGACAGAATACTGCACTATATAAGAACTTACATCACTCTATGTATACATCCTACCATCACCAGTCAGGACAGAATACTGCACTATATAAGAACTTACATCACTCTATGTATACATCCTACCATCACCAGTCAGGACAGAATACTGCTCTATATAAGAACTTACATCACTCTATGTATACATCCTACCATCACCAGTCAGGACAGAATACTGCTCTATATAAGAACTTACATCACTATGTATACATCCTACCATCACCAGTCAGGACAGAATACTGCTCTATATAAGAACTTACATCACTCTATGTATACATCCTACCATCACCAGTCAGGACAGAATACTGCTCTATATAAGAACTTACATCACTCTATGTATACATCCTCCATCACCAGTCAGGACAGATTACTGCACTAAATAAGAACTTACATCACTCTATGTATACATCCTACCATCACCAGTCAGGACAGAATACTGCTCTATATAAGAACTTACATCACTCTATGTATACATCCTACCATCACCAGTCAGGACAGAATACTGCACTATATAAGAACTTACATCACTCTATGTATACATCCTACCATCACCAGTCAGGACAGAATACTGCATTATATAAGAACTTACATCACTCTATGTATACATCCTACCATCACCAGTCAGGACAGAATACTGCACTATATAAGAACTTACATCACTCTATGTATACATCCTACCATCACCAGTCAGGACAGAATACTGCACTATATAAGAACTTACATCACTCTATGTATACATCCTACCATCACCAGTCAGGACAGAATACTGCACTATATAAGAACTTACATCACTCTATGTATACATCCTACCATCACCAGTCAGGACAGAATACTGCACTATATAAGAACTTACATCACTCTATGTATACATCCTACCATCACCAGTCAGGACAGAATACTGCACTATATAAGAACTTACATCACTCTATGTATACATCCTACCATCACCAGTCAGGACAGAATACTGCACTATATAAGAACTTACATCACTCTATGTATACATCCTACCATCACCAGTCAGGACAGAATACTGCACTATATAAGAACTTACATCACTCTATGTATATATCCTCCATCACCAGTCAGGACAGAATACTGCTCTATATAAGAACTTACATCACTCTATGTATACATCCTCCATCACCAGTCAGGACAGAATACTGCACTATATAAGAACTTACATCACTCTATGTATACATCCTACCATCACCAGTCAGGACAGAATACTGCACTATATAAGAACTTACATCATTCTATGTATACATCCTACCATCACCAGTCAGGACAGAATACTGCTCTATATAAGAACTTACATCACTCTATGTATACATCCTACCATCACCAGTCAGGACAGAATACTGCACTATATAAGAACTTACAAGATTTAACAAGATTGCCATCCAGAAAATTACTCTGGATGGCAGGTGGACAAGGAAGCCTTTTGGCTTATCGAGAGTCCAATACTTTTTATCTACATGTATCCCGCCTTTTTTAGGTGTGTGTCGATTTTATTTTTAAACATATTCACGCTACTAGCACCAACACAATCAGGAGATAATCTGTTCCATTCATTTACAGTCCTTTGTGAGAATGAGAACTTTCTTATATCTAATCTACACTGCTCCTTTACTAATGTAGCTTCATGTCCTCTGGTCCTTCTATCTTTCTTAACTGAGAAAAAAATGTTTCTATCAATATTTTCATAACCATTCAATATTTTAAACACTTCTATGTGATCTCCTCTCAATCTCCTGGTCTCTAGTGTTGTTAAACCACATTCTTTTAGGCGTATTTCGTAACTAAGATCCCTCAGATTTGGTATCATTTTAGTCGCTCTCCTCTGTACTCTTTCTAGCATATCTATGTCCTTCTTGCGATATGGCCTCCATGCTTGTATACAATATTCTAAAATGAGGCCTCACTATTGTTTTGTACAGCGGTATTATTAATTCTTTTTCTTATACGTTATGTTTCGCCTAATTAATCCAAGGATTTGATTTCCCTTTGAAGCTGCAATCCCGCACTGCTCTGAAACCTTCATATCAGCACTAATGGTTAACCCTAAGTCCTTTTCTTTTACAGTAGTACTTAGTACAGTACCCCCCATTTTATATTTTACCTCTTCATTCCCATGACCTGTGTGGAGGCATTT
>CM034531.1:1308801-1412160 GCA_020002185.1 Paraescarpia echinospica | reverse complement strand
GAGTAGTTTCAGTGATCGGACTAGTTCTTATTTAGTGGAGCAGTCCCATAGGATTAACTGTTATTATGTGAATTAATTTGCGCTATGTATACGCTAGTTGGGTGTTGTGATGGAATAAAACAAAATAAGACAGTAGGGTAGCATTTTATTACAGGCAGCTAAATATTCCGTACGACCGTCAGATGGGAAACTTGCTGAACGCAGTGAATATAAATGGCGGCTGTTTACATCCGGTTAGCGTAGGATAGGTAGCGCCACCTAGCGACCATGAGTGATGAGCGACATGGACAAACATACATGCGCGGGTTACAGACATTGTTACATGCTATCCCGTCGTGATGGTAGTTGCGTTATTCCTGCATCGGGTGATTATTTTAGCAAGTTACCAAACGCCAGCAATGTTACTGATTGTTTAGTCAGCTTCAGGAAAGAAAACGCTAATGAAACGTATAGGGCAAATGATGCAACTTAGTCCGACAATGTTGGTCCTTTGTCGCCGTCAGGCTTCAAATTCTGCTGGCATCACCTTGTCCACGACTCCTGTTTGCTGCCCCTGATTAAACTAGTCATTTCTTCTGATAACTTTGCAATTGGATCTATGAAATCACATGTATTTGTTTCTATTAATGACACATTTAGTTGAACATTTAATTGAAATGGGAAACGGCTTATCTTCTTTATGAAATAAAGCCACTTTTACTATGTGTCACACATATATGACACAACAGTATGATTGATGGTACCTGGCACATTTATTTTAAGGACTAGTAAAACAATATGAGGACTAGTTGTTTTTGAGTCAGCTAGTCCGACGGACTACCTGTCAACTAAATCCACCGTGCACCCTGAGCCCACAGGGACCTGTGGGCTGCGAGCCACAACCCGCACTGCACAGAGCTTTAATATATATATATATATTAGTTCATAAACAAAATGAATTGCCAAATTTGTCACAAGGGCGGGTTACAACTAAAATAATTAATAACAAACGTTGAGCTCAGAATAAACAAAAGGATTCCTTGTCTATTTGTCATCTTAGATTTTTGCTCTGGATGGATGTTGTTAAAACCAGTTAACACAGCTGAATGGGATAAGTATGAGGTGTTTATAGGCGGTGATGTCTACAGCAGGTGTACAGTTGAATACTATTTTAATATACACTTGCTATTATTTTAGTACTGTGATTTAAATAATTATGATTTTACAACAATTAACTTTATAACTCTGCATATCCTCCTTAGACCCACTATCCTGGCGAATCTATCCATCTGTTGACAACTTTATAACTCTGCATATACTCCTTAGACCCACTATCCTGGCGAATCTATCCATCTGTTGACAACTTTATAACTCTGCATATCCTCCTTAGACCCACTATCCTGGCGAATCTATCCATCTGTTGACAACTTTATAACTCTGCATATCCTCCTTAGACCCACTATCCTGGCGAATCTATCCATCTGTTGACAACTTTACGCAGAACACCAATTTCAAAATTGACTAACCTTTTTGATCTTGTGTGCCCATGAGCTTGATTTTGGGGATTTAAGCACAGAAGAGTTTATTTTATTATTATGAATCATTATATACAAATGTATTACCCCCATATTATAATTACAGTTATTGTTACAGCGCAGCATGTAAAGTGAGACTTCTGTGAAATAGGCACACACCTTTAAGTCTTTCCTCCAGGTGTATTCGGCAGCAATCTTCTCTGCCCATTTCACGGATTTCTGAAAGAGAAAGTAAAAGTGTACCACAAGGGACGCAGCAACAGAGCATTCACATGTGCTGTTAGAAAGTAACTTATTCCTGCGCCTGTTGCCTCAGTTTGATTTGAGTTGTTAATGTTTGCACCACCACATCGGTGTCTTTCAGCAAAACAATTCTGACCGCATCAAAATAGAGCAAATGTTTAGTAATATTCCTAATTCTAGTTACACACACTGCTGTATCTGTTCACCCATGAGTGATATAGGTGTCTGGAAGTTGGACCAATCATGTACACAACTGGTGTCAAATTGAAAGTTCAACAAAATAGTCAACTACTGCAGAGTATGAAAACTAATGACAAACATTTTGAAATTCTGTAATCAACCCAATTTATTAATAAATTCTTCCCACTACCAGTTTTTCCCCTGGGTAAAATGATGGGTGAGGTGGCAGGTATGGGGTATGGGAGCGCCGCAGATGAGAAGCGTCGCTAGGGGGGTCCGGGGGCATGCCCCCTGGAGAATTTTTAAAAATTAGCTTTAAAATGGTGCATTCTGAGGTATGTTTTAACCTTTACTCTTGAATATAGAGGGGAAAATATAAAACAACAAGACACTACATGTAAATGTAGTAATCATGATTAATAAAAGTCAGTAGTCATGATTGCTTCATCGTGTTGAGGTGTGGTTTCCATTTTACCACTGGTACTCAGTAGAGGTATGGTTTCCACTTGACCACTGGTACTTGACTATGGTTATGTTTTTTTGCACTAACCCTTGGCCTTGTTACCACCCTGACAGAGTCAGTAAAAGGTAAGTTCTTATAAAGTGCAGGACTGCTGAAAGCACTTTACACTTTACTCCCTGGCAGATCTGTTCAGTCGAACACCATCTCGACTTCTCTGGGAAGCATCCAGGGGTATCATCTGAAGACTCTTTCATCATTACCTTTAAATTATTATAATATTATGGTAAATTGGAGGTTTGTGTTCCAAAGATTATATTTCATTTGTTGCTAGCATGCTATGCAATTAATTAAACATCCATTTCTGGAATGCCACAAAAGTATGTTTCTATTAATCGCAAGAACGTTTCTCAAATTGTGTCCTTTTTATAAAACAGGATAAGTTGTTTAGTATATCAAATTTCTGTGCTAACATATCATTGTCTAACCCAAGTTTGATAACCCATTAGTATACACGGTTTTGGGCAGTACGCTTCTTTTATGAGATGTGAACTTCGGTGGTTTGTAAGTAAATACTTCACTCAAATCAACTTTCCCAAACGTTTATTTGCACAACTTTGTTGGAATGTGTATTATATATTTAGCACAAAGATATCTTACGAATCACATTCCTTATTTTGCTTAAAATAGAAGGCATAGAACATTAGTTGAAAAGACTTGTCACTGACACTGTGAGCATTTGCATCGAATCCAGACCCACCTTGAATTGATTTTGCCGTTATAACAAGAGTTTTGCTTAACTTTGATACCTCAGTGAGATAGTTCCATCATTCAACATTATCCTAGACATATTTACCTTTAAGTATATTGCGTCTTACACCCATTTGAGGCGTAAATAGCGCCCCGGTTTGTATAAACATACGCTGCTATAGCATAATAGCTCTCATTTTACGCGCGCTGTGCGGTAGCAGACTAGCGCAAACCGGGTCGCTATTTGAGCTTCAACAGGGTCCGGATTCGATACAAGTGCCGACTAGTGGATAGGATGCACGGTTTTTATTTGGGCTTCAAAAGAGTCCGGATTCAACACAAGCACTGACTAGTGACGTAGTGCCATCAGCCTGCATGGTTTTCACTCCCACCACCGTCAAAAACCAAAACGCAAGTTACCGTTTGGGCGCCATTTTACATGAATGCCAAGATTTCTAGTATGTTGAAACTCCACGAGGTGTCACCATTGGAGACACCGGGGATACCGCAGGAATATTCCGTGATTGGACAACTGACAAACGATATCTTTCACGTTGTCCAATGGAGTTAAATCCTAACTGCTCTGAGCGACGTTATCGTTAAGACGACGAAACGATGTTGCTACAAATCCGCGATTTTGCAGGAATATAAGTGACTATGTGGTGTCATTTCGCGCTGCTCACCGGCACTGAATATATCACGAAAGAACGAAAAAAATAGGCGTACGAAATAGCTACGAGGCGGCAATTTCGGCAAATTTTGGGTGAGGCGGCACAGAAAAACGGCAAGGCGGCCTGCCTCGCTTGTCGTATACCAGGGGAAACACTGCACTATTATTTTTAAATTCAATGGCTGACCAGGCTGATCTGTCCCTGATCAGCTCGGTGTACATTTATCTTTTCTTTCAGCCTGTTTTTCCTACCATGAGTTGTTTGCACAAAATTAATACTGACTGGTTCTTTGTAGCTATAGCTAGTTAGTGGTCCTTCATTAACAGAATTATTGTATATATTTACTAATAATATGAGATTCTACATAACCAGATGCAGACAGAACCGCAACCATCACATAATGACTTCATGTGGTTGTAGACAAACTCTCACACAAGATTTATATGTGATGCCTCAACCTAGCTGGTCACTGCTAATGTCAAAGTAGGCAGCAAGAATTAATACTTACTTTGGAGCGTTTAGTGGAAAATTGCGACTTTCCTTCCTATCTTAACATTTTTGTGTTATTTCCTCATTGCACTTTTTGTAATACCAGTTGGTTGTTCTACCAGTTGGTTGTACTACCAGTTGGTTGTTCTACCAGTTGGTTGTATTACCAGTTGGTTGTATTACCAGTTGGTTGTTCTACCAGTTGGTTGTTCTACCAGTTGGTTGTACTACCAGTTGGTTGTACTACCAGTTGGTTGTACTACCAGTTGGTTGTTCTACCAGTTGGTTGTATTACCAGTTGGTTGTTCTACCAGTTGGTTGTTCTACCAGTTGGTTGTACTACCAGTTGGTTGTACTACCAGTTGGTTGTTCTACCAGTTGGTTGTTCTACCAGTTGGTTGTTCTACCAGTTGGTTGTTCTACCAGTTGGTTGTTCTACCAGTTGGTTGTACTACCAGTTGGTTGTATTACCAGTTGGTTGTATTACCAGTTGGTTGTACTACCAGTTGGTTGTATTACTTAATTGCTCCATCCATATTAGTCTCATACATGTTTTATAAATTAGTACAACAAAATGAATAAATTTGTTTTGATCGTTGTTTGCACATTTCAGTTTGTCTGATTAAACCTGTCCTGTTTCCTCATTTGTGCATATTTGTCAAGATTGAAAAATGTGTCATATTTACAGGCTGGTTAATCATGTACAACATATAATCTAATCTACTTACCACACTGAGCACATGTTAATTATTTATGATGCTCCTGGATGATATTGCTTGCCTTGGCCATAAGTCTGCTGGTATAAACACGGGTTGTTTACCAAACAAAGTAGAGACAAGAAGCATTTTTAAGGGTAGCCACTACCTGAAAACGGCCATCTCTGTTAATACTGAACATATCTTAGCTAAATTTGGAGTACTAATTGGTTGAATGAATATTGATTTTGAATTCTTTCCAAATGAATATTGAATTTGAATTCTTTCCAAATGAATATTGAATTTGAATTCTTTCCAAAGCAGAAGTGCGTATGTGTACGTACATGTGTGGAGAGGTGGAGTGGGGTGTTGTCTGTGGCGTGTGTGCGTGCGAGCATGTATGTGTGGTGTGTGTGTGTAGAACTTGTAGGATATCTGATTTTAGTGACAGTTGTTCAGGTTTTAAGCATTTTTCAAGACACCTTGACAAAAAGCTCAAACCTGAAGTCCAATCTCACAACAGTCATTGCAGTCAAACTTCCTTGCCCAAAACCACCTTATCTGACAGAGGAGCATTCTAGCTAATGATTCTTGACAACTGCATGATCACACATACAGTTGTTAGCTCAGTATAATTTTCAAGGATGCATGCCCCTCTATCACACTAGAAATGTTGATTGTCATGGCACTGCACAAGCAAATGAGCCCATATTCCACACATCATGTACTATTCATTCAACCAATTAGTACTCCAAATTTAGCTAAGATATGTTCAGTATTAACAGAGATGGCCGTTTTCAGGTAGTGGCTACCCTTAAAAATGCTTCTTGTCTCTACTTTGTTTGGTAAACAACCCGTGTTTATACCAGCAGACTTATGGCCAAGGCAAGCAATATCATCCAGGAGCATCATAAATAATTAACATGTGCTCAGTGTGGTAAGTAGATTAGATTATATGTTGTACATGATTAACCAGCCTGTAAATATGACACATTTTTCAATCTTGACAAATATGCACAAATGAGGAAACAGGACAGGTTTAATCAGACAAACTGAAATGTGCAAACAACGATCAAAACAAATTTATTCATTTTGTTGTACTAATTTATAAAACATGTATGAGACTAATATGGATGGAGCAATTAAGTAATACAACCAACTGGTAGTACAACCAACTGGTAATACAACCAACTGGTAATACAACCAACTGGTAGTACAACCAACTGGTAGAACAACCAACTGGTAGAACAACCAACTGGTAGAACAACCAACTGGTAGTACAACCAACACAACCAACTGGTACAACCAACTGGTAACAACCAACTGGTACTGGTACAACCAACTGGTAGAACAACCAACTGGTAGAACAACCAACTGGTAATACAACCAACTGGTAATACAACCAACTGGTAGTACAACCAACTGGTAGAACAACCAACTGGTAGAACAACCAACTGGTAGTACAACCAACTGGTAATACAACCAACTGGTAGTACAACCAACTGGTAGAACAACCAACTGGTAGAACAACCAACTGGTAGTACAACCAACTGGTAGTACAACCAACTGGTAATACAACCAACTGGTAGTACAACCAACTGGTAGAACAACCAACTGGTAGAACAACCAACTGGTAATACAACCAACTGGTATACAACCAACTGGTAGAACAACCAACTGGTACTGGTACAACCAAAAAGTTAAGATAGGAAGGAAAGTCGCAATTTTCCACTAAACGCTCCAAAGTAAGTATTAATTCTTGCTGCCTACTTTGACATTAGCAGTGACCAGCTAGGTTGAGGCATCACATATAAATCTTGTGTGAGAGTTTGTCTACAACCACATGAAGTTCTCTCTTTGTTGGCCTATTGTTCCAATTGCACCGAAGCTTCCTGAACACTTTGTTTAAATCACCTTGAGCTTCCTTTGTGGTTTTGTGAGGGGCCAGATAACAGCATCCAATGATCAAATGTCTTGTAAACAAATTCAACGCTAACCATGTTTATGTTGACAACTGCTATGTTATGTAGCAACATGACACACTATCTCATGCCAACAGGGGAAGCGTGATGTAATAGAATATTCATATCAATTAATTTAATACATTTGCGGTATTCACAAAAAGTTGGTTAAACAAATTGACAAGAACAAGAAGTAAATTTTGACCCCAAAATATATAAAATATTCATACAACAAACATATCAGGTATATACATTTACACGAATAAAATAGGTCTGCCTACATAATAATGTGTGTATGTGCCATGTTTGAAACCAGTATAGTAATTAATTAACAGAAAATCATCTTTTAATTTTATGATAAATAGGGGGTCAGTGGCTCTGATTAAGACATATTGTCGCTATCATAGGAGCCACCGCAGTCATGACAAATATTTTTTTTTATATATGATGGCCTTTCAAGTTATGTGTCTATCTAAATTATACAATCGTGTGAATTATATGAGGCAGTAAATGTTCTTTATAGCGATTGATATAATCAATGTACTTGATTACTAAAATGAGGACATTCAGACAAGAGGCGCCAAGCACAAAGATTAATTCTGCAGTTGTGCGACAACAAATATTGGACTACCAGACAAGACAGAACGCTTCCTTGAGCAGAACACTGCCATTCTGGTTAACAAAAATATACTTGTCCCAGCCACTAAGTGGCAGCACTAGGTCCCTTGTTCATTGCACTCTGCTCTGCTGTCGAACCCAGACAGTCAGGTAGCATAGACGGCAATCTCAGCTGTGACTGGATCATTACGTGGACTTGGTGGTGAAGATGAATTAGAAATACGTAATTGTTTAATATAAAATAGTTATCTCACCTCGCATACTGGTATTGTTTAATTCAGCTGTTCAAATAACCAGGTGGTCATTTAAATAGCTGCCAATGATGAGACCTTGAATCAATTTCCTGCCCTGTAATAAGATTTGTTCTATTCTTGATATAAAATGTCCTTTCAAAGAAATCATCAGTAAAAGAGACCACCCTCGGCAAAACTTGGTTAACAGCATCTCTGAGGAAATACAACGAAGACAAAGAGGGTTGGTACGTGGGTGAAGGAAATATCATTTTAAAACCAACAGGGCCTCGTTAAAAATATTGATTTCCTTCTTCTATTTAAATAGCACAATACTCAATAAAAGAAAAACCACGTTAATAAGACACATTTATATTCTGGTCTGACTGACTCACGTTAACACGCAATAAAAAGGACATCATTAAGTCATGATTAAGACAGTATTATTCCGCCACGTCAACCATAATAGACAATCAACGAGACCACGTTAATGCCCACATTTCAAACAACAACGACCATTTTTACTCCAGCAGTCCCCTTCAGAGAACAATGCAAGCAATCAAGGAAATTCACGGATCAATGTTTTACCCGAAATAAAAGAATAGTGAGCACTCAGAAAGGAAGGCATGGGCAGAATAACAGGCAGCTTCGGTGACCACTTGTCAAACATCAGTGTTTGATTCACTGCCTGTCGAATCACAATCATAGCCACAAGTTATAAATCACTCAGTGAAATGGGTGCAGCCAACGGATTCGGAGGCAGGTGGTCATGATGATGACAGCGCAGAGACCACAGGATGCATCGAGGATCACAGACAAAGCCACCAGCAAGGAACGCTGTTGTTTTTTTTAGATTTATGGGATACCTGGATAAAAATGTTTCTAGATCACTGCCACAGGGATCAATCTGGAAAAAGACATGCGCATGTGCCCTTTAGGCTCATTAGAGATAGAACTATGTGCATTTTCAAAATTTTATGTGCCCCAAATCAGTTGATTAAAATTTCATTAATTAAATTGCATGATAGTATGATCTCTTAAATAACGTGGTAAATGTGAACATTACATTTTGGAATATTACGCATGTAATCATATTACTATTACACTTGTTTGAATTCTATTCAGGACTGCCAGCGTGACATATTTCTGGGTACATAATATATATCCATCAATATCACCATGCTTAGAAATAGTTCGGTTTTATCAAAATCTGTAACGTTACAAAACTAGATACAATCTGGATAGGTGTGCCCCACCTTCGTGGACTGGCCGTGCTACTAGCCTACTGCTCCAAGGATAGGTGTGCCCCACCTTCGTGGACTGGCCATGCTACTAGCCTACTGCTCCAAGAATAGGTGTGCCCCACCTTCGTGGACTGGCCATGCTACTGGCCTACTGCTCCAAGGATAGGTGTGCCCCACCTTCGTGGACTGGTCATGCTACTAGCCTATTGCTCCAAGGATAGGTGTGCCCCACCTTCGTGGACTGGCCGTGCTACCAGCCTACTGCTCCAAGGATAGGTGTGCCCCACCTTCGTGGACTGGTCATGCTACTAGCCTACTGCTCCAAGGATTGCCCCACCTTCGTGGACTGGTCATGCTACCAGCCTACTGCTCCAAGGATAGGTATGCCCCACCTTCGTGGACTGGTCATGCTACCAGCCTACTGCTCCAAGGATAGGTGTGCCCCACCTTCGTGGACTGGCCATGCTACTAGCCTACTACTCCAAGGATGGGTGTGCCCCACCTTCGTGGACTGGTCATGCTACCAGCCTACTGCTCCAAGGATAGGTGTGCTCCACCTTCGTGGAATGGCCGTGCTACTAGCCTACTGCTCCAAGGATAGGTGTGCCCCACCTTTGTGGACTGGTCATGCTACTAGCCTACTGCTCCAAGGATAGGTGTGTCCCACCTTCGTGGACTGGTCGTGCTACCAGCCTACTGCTCCAAGGATAGGTGTGTCCCACCTTTGTGGACTGGTCATGCTACCAGCCTACTGCTCCAAGGATAGGTGTGTCCCACCTTTGTGGACTGGTCATGCTACTAGCCTACTGCTCCAAGGATAGGTGTGTCCCACCTTTGTGGACTGGTCATGCTATTAGCCTACTGCTCCAAGGATAGGTGTGTCCCACCTTTGAGGACTGGTCATGCTACCAGCCTACTGCTCCAAGGATAGGTGTGTCCCACCTTTGTGGACTGGTCATGCTACCAGCCTACTGCTCCAAGGATAGGTGTGTCCCACCTTTGTGGACTGGTCATGCTACCAGCCTACTGCTCCAAGGATAGGTGTGTCCCACCTTTGTGGACTGGTCATGCTACTAGCCTACTGCTCCAAGGATAGGTGTGCCCCACCTTTGTGGACTGGCCATGCTACCAGCCTACTGCTCCAAGGATAGGTGTGTCCCACCTTTGTGGACTGGTCATGCTACTAGCCTACTGCTCCAAGGATAGGTGTGCCCCACCTTTGTGGACTGGTCATGCTACTAGCCTACTGCTCCAAGGATAGGTGTGCCACACCTTCATGGACTGGCCATGCTACTAGCCTACTGCTCCAAGGATAGGTGTGCCCCACCTTCGTGGACTGGCCGTGCTACTAGCCTACTGCTCCAAAGATAGGTGTGCCCCACCTTCGTGGACTGGCCATGCTACTGGCCTACTGCTCTAAGGATAGGTGTGCCCCACCTTTGTGGACTGGTCATGCTACTAGCCTACTGCTGCAAGGATAGGTGTGCCCCACCTTTGTGGACTGGTCATGCTACTAGCCTACTGCTCCAAGGATAGGTGTGCCCCACCTTTGTGGACTGGTCATGCTACCAGCCTACTGCTCCAAGGATAGGTGTGTCCCACCTTTGTGGACTGGTCATGCTACCAGCCTACTGTTCCAAGGATAGGTGTGCCCCACCTTTGTGGACTGGTCATGCAACCAGCCTACTGCTCCAAGGATAGGTGTGTCCCACCTTGTGGACTGGTCATGCTACCAGCCTACTGCTCCAAGGATAGGTGTGCCCCACCTTCGGGGTCTGGTCGTGCTACTAGCCTACTGCTCCACGAATAGGTGTGCCCCACCTTCGTGGACTGGTCGTGCTACTAGCCTACTGCTCCAAGGATAGGTGTGCCCCACCTTCGTGGACTGGTCATGCTACCAGCCTACTGCTCCAAGGATAGGTGTGCCCCACCTTCGTGGACTGGCCATGCTACTAGCCTACTACTCCAAGGATGGGTGTGCCCCACCTTCATGGACTGGTCATGCTACCAGCCTACTGCTCCAAGGATAGGTGTGCCCCACCTTCGTGGACTGGTCATGCTACTAGCCTACTGCTCCAAGGATAGGTGTGCCCCACCTTTGTGGACTGGTCATGCTACTAGCCTACTGCTCCAAGGATAGGTGTGTCCCACCTTTGTGGACTGGTCATGCTACTAGCCTAATGCTCCAAGGATAGGTGTGCCCCACCTTTGTGGACTGGTCATGCAACCAGCCTACTGCTCCAAGGATAGGTGTGCCCCACCTTTGTGGACTGGTCATGCAACCAGCTTACTGCTCCAACGATAGGTGTGTCCCACCTTTGTGGACTGGTCATGCAACCAGCCTACTGCTCCAAGGATAGGTGTGCACCACCTTTGTGGACTGGTCGTGCTACCAGCCTACTGCTCCAAGGATAGGTGTGCCCCATCTTCGTGGACTGGTCATGCAACCAGCCTACTGCTCCAAGGATAGGTGTGTCCCACCTTTGTGGACTGGTCATGCAACCAGCCTACTGCTCCAAGGATAGGTGTGCCCCACCTTTGTGGACTGGTCATGCAACCAGCCTACTGCTCCAAGGATAGGTGTGCCCCACCTTCGTGGACTGGTCATGCTACCAGCCTACTGCTCCAAGGATAGGTGTGTCCCACCTTCGTGGACTGGTCATGCAACCAGCCTACTGCTCCAAGGATAGGTGTGCCCCACCTTTGTGGACTGGTCATGCTACCAGCCTACTGCTCCAAGGATAGTTTGTGACATTGAGGGTCAACGATTGACATACGAGAGAGCACCAACTAAAAATATTCAAAGAATGATGTTGATTAAACATTAAAAAACTAATTTACCATATACACTGATGCACAGATGTATGGAATAGCCTCACTCAGTCTGTGGTTGAGACTGCATCTGTGCAGTCTTTTGAAAGGAAATTAGATTATGAGTTGTGGCAAAATCACCCAATTAAATTAGCCAAATTAAATTATACTATACAGTAAGACAACACATGTCAGCGGTTCTTAACCTATTTTGGTCGCGACCCAAACTTCAATTGCGGAACTTGCTGGGCGACCCATGCCTCCAAAAAGTAAACTTGTGATAAATGATAAAATAAATAAATGAGACTATTAAAAAATGTGCTTGCTGAATCCGGCAGGATGACAAGTGTGCACAGTTCATTGTCATAACGACATAGGAAGAGAACATCCTTTACAAATAGAAAACAAACATGGTGGACACGGTCGGGAAAACCGTATGATTTCAGAAATTTTTGAAGGAAATTACGCAGTCGCTAATTTACTTAATACTGTTGTTAGTAGGCGTGAATTTAAAATTCAAGTGGCATTATGTCACACAACATTTCAAATTCCTACGACATTACTCATTAGCAAATAAATGATTGTCTATCATGCAAGGAAAGGATTGTAATTCCTCGAAACTCTAGGCGACCCACTCAAAATGGCTTAGCGACCCAATTTTGGGTGACGACCCAGGGGTTAAGAACCACTAATATAAGTCGTTGTTGTTGAAGACAGCCCCCTGAACAAGGAGATATATATGGAGATCTCGAGACATTGAGGAAGACAGCATCATTTGTGATGGTGACAGGCGTTTCCGTCTAAAGTGAACAATGAAGACGAAGAATTGGACAGTTAGTCTTCTTTTTCTAAAAATTTCTGCATATCTATAAATAATTTGTGGTATAAATTTGTGATTCGTGTCTCTATGTGTATCTTTGTGCTATAGGCCGCAATACTCAGGATAAGTTTTGGTTTACATCCATCATCGCTGGATAGTGCCGCTGGTATTCAAGAATTCATAGTACAAAGGCATTTGCATGTATAATACATTTAGAATAACAAGGAATCACTAATCAATACAAGTCTTTGGCTAGACCAGGTCATTTCATATGCTGGTACTACCTCTAATTTGGCTATTCGGAGGAAATAATATTATGCTGATCCTGCTCATAAAACCGTGTTCTTTGTTGTCTCATGAGAAATGTCAAGTTATGCAGACTGGAAAACACATTTCCAATGCATACTTTATACAAGTGTACCTGCATTTTCAAGTATACAGTGCCTGCAGTATGTTGATAAAGGTCATCTTGCATTAAATGCAGTAAAAATACATTTAAAAGAAAAGCAATTAAGTTAGAACAACACATCTATCGTGGTGTGTCAACACACAAAGTCAACTTCCTTCCAGGCTGCTATATACTCATACATATTCCTCATTCAGATAGATTCATTTAAGGTCATCGCACACATTTCTTCCAGGTCACTGGCACAAACTTCCTTCAGATCAACATCAACAAACATCTCCACATGCAAACATCTCTTTCATGTTATAGTTATAACAACTGAGGTTGACATTAATATATTTTTGAATAATATTAATATGTAGGTTTGTCTGAAATCAGAATTAATTTGACACGTGTAGCCACCGGTTTTGAACAGACTCCAACACAAAGAATCTTGGTGACATGTGTTTCATGTGCCACTCTTGGTAAATTGTGTTTCGTGTGCCATTCTTGATGTCAAATGTTTCGTGTGCCACTCTTGGTGACATGTGTTTCATGTGCCACTCTTGGTGACATGTGTTTCATGTGCCACTCTTGGTGTCAAGTGTTTAATGTGCCACTCTTGGTGTTAAGTATTTCATGTGTCACTCTTGGTGTCAAGTGTTTCATGTGCCCCTCTTGGTGTCAAGTGTTTCATGTGCCACTCTTGGTGCCAAGTGTTTCATGTGCTACTATTGGTGTCAAGTGTTTTGTGTGCCACTCTTGGTGACATGTGTTTCATGTACCACTCTTGGTGTCAAGTGTTTCATGTGCCACTCTTGATGTCAAATGTTTAATGTGCCACTCTTGGTGTTAAGTGTTTCATGTGTCACTCTTGGTGTCAAGTGTTTCATGTGCCCCTCTTGGTGTCAAGTGTTTCATGTGCCACTCTTGGTGCCAAGTGTTTCATGTGCTACTATTGGTGTCAAGTGTTTTGTGTGTCACTCTTGGTGACATGTGTTTCATGTACCACTCTTGGTGTCAAGTGTTTCATGTGCCACTATTGATGTCAAGTGTTTCATGTGCCACTCTTAGTGTCAAGTGATTCATGTGCCACTCTTGGTGTCAAATGTTTCATGTGCCACTCTTGGTGTCAAGTGTTTCATGTGCTACTATTGGTGTCAAGTGTTTTGTGTGTCACTCTTGGTGACATGTGTTTCATGTACCACTCTTGGTGTCAAGTGTTTCATGTGCCACTCTTGGTGCCAAGTGTTTCATGTGCTACTATTGGTGTCAAGTGTTTTGTGTGCCACTCTTGGTGACATGTGTTTCATGTACCACTCTTGGTGTCAAGTGTTTCATGTGCCACTCTTGGTGTCAAATGTTTAATGTGCCACTCTTGGTGTTAAGTGTTTCATGTGTCACTCTTGGTGTCAAGTGTTTCATGTGCCCCTCTTGGTGTCAAGTGTTTCATGTGCCACTCTTGGTGCCAAGTGTTTCATGTGCTACTATTGGTGTCAAGTGTTTTGTGTGTCACTCTTGGTGACATGTGTTTCATGTACCACTCTTGGTGTCAAGTGTTTCATGTGCCACTCTTGATGTCAAGTATTTCATGTGCCACTCTTGGTGTCAAGTGATTCATGTGCCACTCTTGGTGTCAAATGTTTCATGTGCCACTCTTGGTGTCAAGTGTTTCATGTGCTACTATTGGTGTCAAGTGTTTTGTGTGTCACTCTTGGTGACATGTGTTTCATGTACCACTCTTGGTGTCAAGTGTTTCATGTGCCACTCTTGATGTCAAGTGTTTCATGTGCCACTCTTGGTGTCAAGTGTTTCATGTGCCACTCTTGGTGTCAAGTGTTTCATGTGCTACTCTTGATGTCAAGTGTTTCATGTGCTACTCTTGGTGA
Source organism: Paraescarpia echinospica (assembly GCA_020002185.1). NCBI lineage: Eukaryota > Metazoa > Annelida > Polychaeta > Sabellida > Siboglinidae > Paraescarpia > Paraescarpia echinospica. The sequence continues at coordinate 1,397,200 of CM034531.1, read as the reverse complement.
CATGTGTTTCATGTGCCACTCTTGGTGGACGGTGCACCTGCTGTCACTGGGGCCACTCAGGTGAATCCACACCTGTGGATGTTGATATCTGCTAGTGACCACTGCCCAATGACCCTCACACTTGTGGTCAGTCTGGCCCACATGACCTCGTTGTAGTAAACATGGTTTCTGGCTACATCACACCGAGGTGGCACCACAGACCCTCCAGGGAGGAAGGGAGGGAGGGAGGGACAGACGGAGGGAGGGAGGGAGGGAGGGACGGAGACATACAGACAGAAAGTGACAGAAAAAGAGGGAGAGGGAGACAGACAGACATTGACAGAGAGAAGGTAATGAGCCAGATTGGTGGGTGTGGATTAGCATGCAGATGTGAGTTGTGTCACACCATTAAAGACTGAGTAATTGAGACAACCCACCCAGTGATTGCCGCCAGCCTGGGGGCAGTGGCCAATAAGTGACCACAGCTAATGACCTAATCAGATCATTGTCATCAGCAATCTTTGCACTGCAGTGATTGGGGTGGTGGTGTGACTGTGCTACAGCTGGCATTAGGAGTAGAGAGGTGCAGGTGTTACTCTAAGGAGACAGCATGTGTGTTGTATCCCACTGTCAGCAGTCAGGTCTCACAACACCATCCTCCATCTCTATTTCCACTCTCACATGCCATTGTTTCTTTTGGAACTGAAGGCCAGACACCCCAGATGAAATTGTGTTTTTTGAAGAAAAAAAAAGGTTTTCTGCCAGATTATTATACCTTTGTATGCATACTATCAAAAACGTTCATTTCTATGACAATTACATACCTCTAAGTGAGTTTTATTGATGGATCAAGCATGTCAATATCATGTAATCAAATCCGTCATGCAATCTTTGACTACCATTTTCTCAAAAACATTTTTCTTTAAATTTCTGCATTTAAAAACTGGGTATCTCAGGGAGTAACTATGCTATATAAATAATGTTTTCACTGTTGCATTCAGCATATTCTACTGTGAGCAATGATATTTTTTAAATCATGAATAGTTTGAAAGATATACCCATATTTGTAAAATAAAAACACAAAATTAAAAATAATGCTCTGATCATTGCACAACAGAATGTATAGAGAACATGGATTTGCAAGAATTATAACTATACATTCAATAAAATTATAACTATACATTCAATAAAAATTATAACTATACATTCAATAAAAAATGACGGCCATTTTGTTTGTTACCATGGAAACGGGGGTCTGGCTGAAAAAAGTTCAATATACATTTTACTCAGTAAGATCCATTTCATGCATTGGGGCAGAAAAATTTGAACTGTTTGCACAAATTAAAAAATAATCATATCTACCTTAAGATGTGATCTTTGGCCGGGACTCTCTGAACCACAGCGGGTTGTAGGATGTTTCCATGCAGTTACTAATGGTCTCATACATTTGCAAAGCCAAAAAAATCATTATCGTTTAGCACTGGTTACTCCCCCCACCAGTAAGTGGTGCACGACTTGCGATTTCTACGATCCATAATGGCTGTTATCGTTAATTTCTATTAACATGTTTCACTCACTAGGTGGCACCACTGTAACATTTTATTTCACCCACAATACACGGATGGAGATGGAGAGACGGAGAGATGGAGAGACGGAGCTACGGATAGAAAACTTTGGAAAGAAAAACGACAGCTAGTGGTTTGGCAATATTGTACCTGACCCTCACCCCTGTACAGCACGGAACAAGGAGAGCACCATGGCAACGACCAAACCAATAATCCCCTTATAATGAGACTTTGTGATCCTAAAGTAGTGATCACCCTCCAAAAGTAGCGACCATCCTTCTAACGTAGTGTCCATCTTCCTAAGGTAGTGTCCATCCTCCTAAAGTAGTGTCCATCCTCCTAAGGTAGTGTCCATCCTATTTCCAGTCTAAAATCAGCGAGTCCACTAGAGGTTACACATTTACCCCCTGTGGGATCTTATATTCCCCCACCGTAGACTGACAGAGTATGATGATAAACAAAACTGCAGAAGTTTAAAATTGCCAGGTATACTTGATTTACTATCAAATTATACACTACCGGCTGAGAAGCATAAAACTGCCAGTGAACATAGGACACACACGGTGAATGAAGATATAAATGTAATTACAAACCAAGACATGGTATGGGTGAACTCATAGAACGTTTAATCCAAGAACATCACGTGTTCAATAAGCAATACCTTAGTGACAGATTAAATGTCTCCCTCTCTTTACAAGATCTATGAGTAACTAAAACTAAGCAACTATCTAATACTAAACACAATAAAAACCCAAGTCGCATCCCCACAATACCAGGATGGGTGGGCACGAAAAGTAGGCAGGGCGCGCTACACCTGCAGCTGCCAGATCTGGACCTCGTGGTTGATGGCACTAAGTCGCCTATATATAGGTGTCGGAGCGGGTGCTGATGGGTAATTAACGAATTATCGAAACATATTAAACTGCAGAACGTAATATCTGCGTCGACGAGGGCCACCGCTTCCATGAAATTGAAGCCTTCTTTAATCAGGATGTCAACGGCTTTCGCCGTTATTTTTTGTTCTGCAGCTCATGTGCACAGCTCAGTCTTGCTGGCAAACTCGGCCGCGTGGCAGTCGATTGCTTCCATTGTGAAACCGCATCTTGTAATAAACGTAGGCGGGGCGTGCTACACCCGCGGCTGCCAGATCTGGACCTCATAGGTGATGGTGCAAAGTCGCCTATATAGGAGCGGGTGCTGATGGGTAATTAACGAATTATCGAAACATGATAAACTGCTGAACGTACACATTTAAAGACACGCCAAGTGGCACATATAAAACACAAAGAGCAAGAGCGATCTGCCTACGTGAATAATAACATATTAAAAGTAATTAATATCCACATCGATTGCCAGTCTCGTGTTCTACTTCTAACTGCCAGTGCCAGGGTGATTTCAACCCCTGTTAGATATCCCTCTAATCATCTCTACATTCTACCACAAACCACATGCGGTCTTAGTGCACTGGGGGGGGATACAAATTCAAAAAATAACTTTATTGTTCCTCATGGGGAAATTCTCTTGTGCTATTTAAGAACGCAATAAATAAATTAATAAATAAGTACACATGTGTAACTGAGAACACTGATTCAATGAATTACATGATTAAAATAAAATAGCACAGAACAATCAGCATGTTGTTAGGAAACATAATTTACACTTACATATCACAGCCATCAGTACAGGAACATCATCACAGGTGTTATTTAACTAGGTGGAATACAGTGCAATTACCAGTATAATCACACACGCGCACACACGTGCATGCGCACACACACACACATGAACCCATATTCTCAAGCGGCCAGACAGGCATTGGAGAGAGGGGGAAGGAATGAGGCAGATCATTCGTTTAGAAGACGAATAGAGGATGGGATGTAGGAATTTCGAGAGTGACCGAGTCTTAGTTGAGGCAGCTGAAAACGATGGCCAGATGGTAACAGATTGTAACAGTGATTTAGGGGGTGGTGGGGATCCAGAGATCTGCCTTCCCTTCCTCTTTGCCCTCCGCCAGTACAGGTCGTCTACACTGGTAAGTTCCTATGTAAATGTGATGGTCTTGACATATAACTACATTACACCCTTCAATACATGACCTACCATAATGACACCCAGCAGCAGTGATTCCACTGGCTGTGGTGATACATTGACACGGGTCTTGTCATATAATTACATTACACCCTTCAATACATGACCTGCCATAATGACACCCAGCAGCAGTGATTCCACTGGCTGTGGTGACACATTGACACTGGTCTTGTCATATAATTACATTACACCCATCAATACATGACCTGCCATAATGACACCCAACAGCAGTGATTCCACTGGCTTTGGTGACACATTGACACTGGTCTTGTCATATAATTACATTACACCCATCAATACATGACCTGCCATAATGACACCCAACAGCAGTGATTCCACTGGCTGTGGTGACACATTGACACTGGTCTTGTCATATAATTACATTACACCCTTCAATACATGACCTGCCATAATGACACCCAGCAGCAGTGATTCCACTGGCTGTGGTGACACATTGACACTGGTCTTGTCATATAATTACATTACACCCATCAATACATGACCTGCCATAATGACACCCAACAGCAGTGATTCCACTGGCTGTGGTGTCACACTGACACTGGTCTTGTCATATAATTACATTACACCCTTCAATACATGACCTGCCATAATGACACCCAGCAGCAGTGATTCCACTGGCTGTGGTGACACATTGACACTGGTCTTGTCATATAATTACATTACACCCATCAATACATGACCTGCCATAATGACACCCAACAGCAGTGATTCCACTGGCTGTGGTGACACACTGACACTGGTCTTGTCATATAATTACATTACACCCATCGATACATGACCTGCCATAATGACACCCAGCAGCAGTGATTCCACTGGGTGTGGTGACACATTGACACTGGTCTTGTCATATAATTACATTACACCCACCGATACATGACCTGCCATAATGACACCCAGCAGCAGTGATTCCACTGGCTGTGGTGACACACTGACACTGGTCTTGTCATATAATTACATTACACCCATCAATACATGACCTGCCATAATGACACCCAGCAGCAGTGATTCCACTGGCTGTGGTGACACATTGACACTGGTGTTGTCATATAATTACATTACACCCATCAATACATGACCTGCCATAATGACACCCAGCAGCAGTGATTCCACTGGCTGTGGTGACACATTGACACTGGTCTTGTCATATAATTACATTACACCCACCGATGCATGACCTGCCATAATGACACCCAGCAGCAGTGATTCCACTGGCTGTGGTGACACATTGACACTGGTCTATAATTACATTACACCCTTCAATACATGGTGAGCAGTGATTCCATTGACACTGGTCTTGTCATATAATTACATTACACCCTTCAATACATGACCTGCCATAATGACACCCAGCAGCAGTGATTCCACTGGCTGTGGTGACACATTGACACTGGTCTTGTCATATAATTACATTACACCCATCAATACATGACCTGCCATAATGACACCCAGCAGCAGTGATTCCACTGGCTGTGGTGACACATTGACACTGGTCTTGTCATATAATTACATTACACCCTTCAATACATGACCTGCCATAATGACACCCAGCAGCAGTGATTCCACTGGCTGTGGTGACACATTGACACTGGTCTTGTCATATAATTACATTACACCCATCAATACATGACCTGCCATAATGACACCCAGCAGCAGTGATTCCACTGGCTGTGGTGACACATTGACACTGGTCTTGTCATATAATTACATTACACCCTTCAATACATGACCTGCCATAATGACACCCAGCAGCAGTGATTCCACTGGCTGTGGTGACACATTGACACTGGTCTTGTCATATAATTACATTACACCCATCAATACATGACCTGCCATAATGACACCCAGCAGCAGTGATTCCACTGGCTGTGGTGACACATTGACACTGGTCTTGTCATATAATTACATTACACCCTTCAATACATGACCTGCCATAATGACACCCAGCAGCAGTGATTCCACTGGCTGTGGTGACACATTGACACGGGTCTTGTCATATAATTACATTACACCCTTCAATACATGACCTGCCATAATGACACTCAGCAGCAGTGATTCCACTGGCTGTGGTGACACATTGATACTGGTCTTGTCATATAATTACATTACACCCATCAATACATGACCTGCCATATTGACACCCAGCAGCAGTGATTCCACTGGCTGTGGTGACACATTGACACTGGTCTTGTCATATAATTACATTACACCCTTCAATACATGACCTGCCATAATGACACCCAGCAGCAGTGATTCCACTGGCTGTGGTGACACATTGACACTGGTCTTGTCATATAATTACATTACACCCATCAATACATGACCTGCCATATTGACACCCAGCAGCAGTGATTCCACTGGGTGTGGTGACACATTGACACTGGTCTTATCATATAATTACATTACACCCTTCAATACATTACCTGCCATAATGACACCCAGCAGCAGCGATTCCACTGGCTGTGGTGACACATTGACACTGGTCTTGTCATATAATTACATTACACTCATCAATACATGACCTGCCATAATGACACCCAGCAGCAGCGATTCCACTGGCTGTGGTGACACATTGACACTGGTCTTGTCATATAATTACATTACACCCTTCAATACATGACCTGCCATAATGACACCCAGCAGCAGTGATTCCACTGGCTGTGGTGACACATTGACACTGGTCTTGTCATATAATTACATTACACCCTTCAATACATGACCTGCCATAATGACACCCAGCAGCAGTGATTCCACTGGCTGTGGTGACACATTGACACTGGTCTTGTCATATAATTACATTACACCCATCAATACATGACCTGCCATAATGACACCCAGCAGCAGTGATTCCACTGGCTGTGGTGACACATTGACACTGGTCTTGTCATATAATTACATTACACCCATCAATACATGACCTGCCATAATGACACCCAGCAGCAGTGATTCCACTGGCTGTGGTGACACATTGACACTGGTCTTGTCATATAATTACATTACACCCTTCAATACATGACCTGCCATAATGACACCCAGCAGCAGTGATTCCACTGGCTGTGGTGACACATTGACACTGGTCTTGTCATATAATTACATTACACTCATCAATACATGACCTGCCATAATGACACCCAGCAGCAGTGATTCCACTGGCTGTGGTGACACATTGACACTGGTCTTGTCATATAATTACATTACACCCTTCAATACATGACCTGCCATAATGACACCCAGCAGCAGTGATTCCACTGGCTGTGGTGACACATTGACACTGGTCTTCCTACACAGATGTTTGTTTCCTGCTGCAGCACAGGCTGAAGCCATGGTTACACAGGCTGAAGCCATGGTTACACAGGCTGAAGCCATGGTTACACAGGCTGAAGCCATGGTTACACAGGCTGAAGCCATGGTTACACAGGCTGAAGCCATGGTTACACATCAAAGACATGTTGCAGCGAGATGCCATTTTCCTGGTACATGTTTGATGGATGACGGTGCATTAGCACAGACCATATCCCACTATTCATGTTTTTTCTGCATAACTACATCAGTGTCACAGCCTCGGATGTCGACAAGTGTTGCATTTACTTGTCACTAAACATTACAGTCAGTTAATGACCAGGCAGCCACATCATATACACTATTAAGGTCACCTCGGGACTGGGCAAAAGTTACTTGAATAGTGAGGTGTTAGCAAGACTAGAAATACTTTTCAGTTACAAAAAAGTAATTAAGACTGTCTTGGGGTGACCTTAATTGCGAGGTGGCTGTATAAATGAGGTGACCATTAAGCACGGTTCGACTGTACAACTTAGAATCTGTCCTATAGCAGGTTGGATGTATATATTACAAGAATATTTAGAGGTGCCACATCTGGCACATAATGGGGCATTGATAGTGTACAAGATGTACAATAATCTTGGAATCAATCAAATGAACTAAGGCGATGTGGAATGAATGAAATGACCTAAGCTTCAATAGCATGTGGATAGCATTACTACTGGTGTGTGACAAGGGTCAATATTAAGATCTTTGTTGTTCATTATATACATTAATGACTTACCAATTGTTATTATCTTTATTCTTAATTTTTAGGTCTGTCCCATGTTAGCGCCATACTCAATGTCTTAATGGGAATCTCAGTGACCATTTATTTTTGTTTATATGTTGATTGTATTATATTTATTCGGTCAAAATAAATTAGTCTGAGCCTGAATCTGTCAGATGTTTTACAGTGTGTGAAATTAGCAAAAAAAGAACTGACCCAGTTTTTTTGCTGAAATCCATTTTGAACTGACCCTATTGAATTTGAACTGGCCCAACTAATTACAAGCAGCATTGACCATTTGCATTTTCCCACATTCCTTTTTCACCCAACATGGCTACCTATCACTTGAATTGTATATATGTAAGTACACATTAAACAATAATAATGTCAACATTACATATGTAGACAACTAAGTGGCATTAATGAAAAACATGAATATATCCATAAATCAGGCATGGACTAAAATGTACACAAATGTATATATGTACACGATAATAATAATAATAATCAAAATGTATAATTAGTATCTTATTACCAAACTATAATAATAAAATATGTTTGCAACATATTGACTGTTCAAAGTATGGAGTGACTTTGAAGTCCAAAGGTAATTCTTGTATTATTATACAAGTAATAATAATGTGTTTTACTTAAAAGTAGATGGTTAATAACAAATATATATGAAATGTGCGTTCAACTTTAAGTATACAATTGTGTGTATACTCAGATGCATTTATACAGTATTTGCTCATTAATTTTTGTTATTTGTCACATGTAATTATTGTTGTGGCCAATGTGATGATAATTTCATACACATATCATTATTTATGGCATTAAATTATCTTATGATTCATTTGCTAGGAGTCGCCACCTATGGCACCAAACTAGGTGGTCTTGACCTTACCCTTGGCGAATCAGTGTTACATTTTTGTCACATTAGTCACCAGTTAAATTTGGATTTAAGCCGTATTTCTTTGTAAATAGAGAACAAAAAGCATGCCTAACTCAGGCCTAGAGCCGAGGCAGCTTCCAACCACTGTAACATTGCATCCAAGGCAGCTTCCAAACATTGTAACATTGCGTCCATGGCAGCTTCCAAACACTGTAACATTGCGTCCAAGGCAGCTTCCAACCACTGTAACATTGGGTCCAAAGCAGCTTCCAACCACTGTAACATTGCGTCCAAGGCAGCTTCCAACCACTGTAACATTGCGTCCATGGCAGCTTCCAACCACTGTAACATTGCGTCCAAACCAGCTTCCAACAACAGTAACATTGCATCCTAGGCAGCTTCCAACCACTGTAACATTGCGTCCATGGCAGCTTCCAACCACTGTAACATTGCGTCCATGGCAGATTCCAACCACTGTAACATTGCGTCCAAGGCAGCTTCCAACCACAGTAACATTGTGTCCAAGGCAGCTTCCAACCACTGTAACATTGCGTCCTAGGCAGCTTCCAACCACTGTAACATTGCGTCCATGGCAGCTTCCAACCACTGTAACATTGCGTCCATGGCAGCTTCCAACCACTGTAACATTGCGTCCATGGCAGCTTCCAACCACTGTAACATTGCGTCCAAGGCAGCTTCCAACCACTGTAACATTGCATCCAAGGCAGCTTCCAACCACTGTAACACTGCGTTCAAGGGAGGCAGCGGGACTTAAAGTGGCGTCGCACCTTGATTCTTGAAAATCTGCGCTGCCTGTGGTTAACAACTGCAACGGACACTGTCAGCGGTTAGACGTCGACGGTATTGCTGTTGCATGCTGCCGTTCGCGTGATAAGGATTGGAGCTTGGACTAACTATCTATCAGAATTAGTATCAAAGTTACATTTAGAGTCTCCTATAACTGAGTCGGGTCTAAGAATTCTGATGAACTGTTCATCGGATCCTCAATTCCATCGTCTAGCCTTGACCTGTTGGTATTGGCGGTGTTTGTGAATTGGTGGTGAGCATTTTGGCAAACTGAATCAGAGCGACAAATTTTTAATCGGCAGCTGCCGATTCAAAGGCCTTAATTTCGAACACTGGTCTTAATTACTGTACGCATTTAAAACCAAAGTAACCCCAAAACTTAGTTTCAGCACTAAAGAATTCTGGAAATCACTGTATGTAATACTACATTAATTTCAATGAGCGCTAAAAGTAGACTCGCTACTTACCTTCAGTGCGGCCATTTTTTTGCCGAGAACTGCCCCAAGATTTTCTGCCATTTCTTTGACTAGCTTCTTGCCGTCGACAGGACTAAACTGAATCTGATCAACGTACGACTCATACGCCTGGAAGGAAATGAACACACTTCATTAGTTATTTCTGTTAGTAACTCAGCAATTAATAATAATTATAGAATAAGTATTTTCAAAGCAGTTCACAGCACTTTACAGAGATTAATAATTTTTTAAAATTACCGGTCGTCACATCCAGCCAGCATGATAATAAAACTGTTAAACATATGGTACACGGATATATAATGTTCTTATACTGCAACGTGTTATCTTATACTGCACCGTGTTATCTTATACTGCACCGTGTTATCTTAACATTGCAAAAAGTTGATATGGCGATGAGGAAAGTGGTACAATAAACATAGTGTATGGCGCATGTTGATTCACTGGAAATTTGTATTTATAATACAAACAATCTCAGAATGGAAAATTACAAGAGAACTGAGGGAAGTGACGACTATGTGAGGACACAGTGAGGGAGATAGAGCCCAGACACAGGCGAGGGAGATAGAGCCCGGACACAGGCGAGGGAGATAGAGCCCGGACACAGGCGAGGGAGATAGAGCCCGGACACAGGCGAGGGAGAAAGAGCCCGGACACAGGCGAGGGAGAAAGAGCCCGGACACAGGCGAGGGAGATAGAGCCCGGACACAGGCGAGGGAGATAGAGCCCGGACACAGGCGAGAGAGATAGAGCCCGGACACAGGCGAGAGAGATATAGCCCGGACACAGGCGAGGGAGATAGAGCCCGGACACAGGCGAGGGAGATAGAGCCCGGACACAGGTGAGGAACGATCCACTATACCCAGCCACGTGTGCCAAGGTGAACCTTAATTATAGAACTGTGTGCTCCCACAGTGAAGCTCTGTGGGCAGGCAACAGGTGCGGGCGGGCAGACGGGCAGACGGACAGACAGACAGACAGACAGACAGGCAGACAGCCTGTCAAAGTATGGATGAAGTTTTGAACGCTACTCTGTCAGTCAGACAGACAGGCAGACAGACAGACACACAGACAGACAGATATGCAGACAGGCAGACAGACAGGCAGACAGCCTGTCAAAGTATGGATGTGGGGTTGAACACTAGTCAGTCAAAACCAGTCAAAACTGGTTGTTCATGTATTTTAAACATTTATTCTGGACTGGACATTAGTGGTACAGTATGCAACATTGACAGAGGTTTAAATATTTATCGATTCAAAAAGTTATTTTAAAATATTTGAAATATGCATGGTTAGAAGCCAAGGAAGATCATTTGTGTTATCTTTAAAGGAAACTAACAAAGTAGTTCAGCATGATCACATTAAAACAAAATGCTGAAGTTATAGTTTACAGATTTGTTCAGTGTTTTTCAAAAAAAGTTTTCATAAACATTTCAATATTTTAAAACATCTATTTGGTCTGCTCGTAATCTCCCCGTCTCTGGTGCTAGTACCTGTCTTATAATGCACTGTGGAAACAACTACTCCGGCATAAATGGCTGAAACATAGTCCAGGGCATTCCACTTAATTAAAACTAAAAGCTGTTTTTTAAGCTTGAATGAGCTGAATATTTATAACACTACTGAAGCTGAACATTAGCATACAGCAGCACGAAGACAGTCCAAATATCACAAAATGCGTGTTTTGTTATTTCAATCAGCTGTCGATGTACTTGAAAAAAGCTGACATTGCCGAGCGAATGTAATTTGCGGGAGTCAATGCAACAACCGATAAAAAACATTTACTACCCGAATGCCCATCTGTCATCAGGCCAAATAAGTCAACGATGAACAAAAAACATCCATGTCGTTTTAATTAATCATGCTTTTTAAATTAATTTGTCCTCTCCCCACCTGTGGAGCCTCTGTATACTAGTCCAGGGGATAATTTCGCTGATATTCTCATGAACTCATATTGATCAGCCAATTTTCATGCTTAAGTGATCTTGTATACAGAACAGTCGACACCATGGGGGCACCACTGGGACTGAAGATTGTATATACAGGGGCCTGTATTAGTTAATGTCTTATTAAAAATACTGTAGAATTTTATCCCAATATTCTGCTATTTAGGCCGATTTCCAGTGGTTGTAGAAACCTTGCAGGAGAGTTGGTGAGCAGCAATCTCGCATGTAGCAGTTTTTAAAGAAAATGTGCACACATTTTCTGTTCTCATTTTGCTTTTCTGTACCAGGGGTAGTACACATACCAGGGGTAGTACACTTATTTCAAATGTGGTCCTCAACAAAATAGTGAATAAGTAATTATAGTATAAAAAAAATTAAAAGATAAATAGTATGATTTAAAAAAATATTATATATGTAAAAATTTGCTAAATTTTAAATACAATAAATAAATTAATATTTTGCATTAAATATTAAGACGCAGCACAAAGACTGTGTTCATGGGCCACCAATCTACTATATAAAAGGGTTGTCACCTTTTTTCTAAAACTAATTTTAGATCGACATTGTTTTGTTTCAACTGGCAAGTTGTTCCAGTGGCATATGCCTGTATAAAGGAAAGAAGTTTGTCCAGAACCCTTTACTCTGGGAATAACACATGCCAATTCACTGGCTCTTGTGGGGTATCTATGATGAACCATTTCAACATTTGCTCTTAAATCTGCATTACCATTGATAATATTGAACATTTTGCACAATTTTAATTGTTCTACTCTACATTCAAGAGGCAGTATTCCAACGGTCTTAAATTCATCAGCACCAACATGGAACCTCGGTGAAGCATTTAACATAAATCTGATAATCTTATTCTGTGTACACTGCATTCTGCACTTCATTTTCTTCGATAATCCACTGTACCAAGCTGAACATGTGTAATCAAAATGACACTGAATCAAAGCAGAGACTAAACTTTCTGGCGTTCCTGTACAAAAATTTAAGTTTATTTGAAGTTTTAGAAAGGATATTAGAAGCTATAATATCACCAGAAAGGGACTGATCTAAAGTCACCCCTAAATATGTGACACTTGACTTTGATTCAATGACATTTCCACTGCATACAACATTAAGATTGTTACATTTGTACAATTTTCTCTTCGTTCCAAACACATTGGATTGTGTTTTTTCCTAAATGAAGAGACAGTTTGGAAATGGAAAGAAGAAAGAGATGAACTATGATAAAACTTTATATGTTCACAGGTACGTATATATAGCATGCATTTTGACTTAAAAATAGTAGAAATTAATGATATAATACTAATTGAATTGGAATGAAGTAATAGCTGCAACATGTATAGTAAAACATATGAATAATATTCCTTATAATTTTGGTTAAATATGCTTTAACGTTTTCGAATATACATAAGTTATTTTATTTTATATATTATTTTATACCGAAATTATTTTATTATAATCCTAGATCATATCATCATATTGCATTGGTAATTATGTCAATTGCTGTTTTAAAGTTTCTCAGGTTCTGCCAGTGCAGTAGGGATTCCCATTACACATGTTATAGTTACAGCCCACATGGAGGCATTCTGTTTGACACTGGGACAATGGCAGGCAGTCAGCCCAAGCTAGTCATTTAACAAGATTTAACAAGATTGCCATCCAGAGAATTAACTCTAGATGGCAGGTGGACAAGGAAGCCCTTTGGCTTATCAAGAGTCCAACCCTTTTATCTACATATATCCAGCCCTTCTGAGGTATGTGTCAATTTTATTTTTAAACATATTCACACTACTAGCACCCACACAATCATCAGATAATCTGTTCCATTCATTCAGTCCTTTGTGAAAATGAGAACTTTCTCACGTCTAATCTACACTGCTCCTTTACTAATGTAACTTTATGTCCTCTAGTCTTTCTATCTTTCTTAACTGAAAAAAACATATTTCTATCAATATTTTCATAACAATTCAATATTTTAAACACTTCTATCTGATCTCCTCTCAGTCTCCTGGTCTCTAGTGTTGTTAAACCACATTCTTTTAGGCGTTTTTCATAACTAAGATCCCTCTGTTTTGGTATCATTTTAGTCGCTCTCCTCTGTACTCTTTCTAGCATATCTATGTCCTTGCGGTATGGCCTCCACGCTTGTATACAATATTCTAAATGAGGCCTAACTATTGTTTTGTACAGCGGTATTATTAGTTCTTTTTCTTTATATGCTATATTTCGCCTAATAAATCCAAGGATTTGATTTCCCTTTGAAGCTGCAATTCCACACTGCTCTGAAACCTTCATGTCAGCACTAATTGTCAGCCCTAAGTCTTTTTCTTTTACAGTAGTACTTAGTACAGTTCCCCCCATTGTATATTCTACATATTTGTTCCCATGTCCTGTGTGAAGGCATTTACATTTTCCAAAATTGAACAGCATTTGCCAATTTTCAGACCATTTAATCAACATGTCAAGATCATCTTGTAAATGCTGTCTATCCCCATCACTTTTAATCTTTCTAAACACTTTTGTATCATCTGCAAATTTCAACACCTTGCTAGCTATATCATCGTCCAAATCGTTTATATATATTAAGAATAATATAGGTCCCAGTACTGATCCCTGTGGAACCCCATTCAAAACTGATTTCCAGTTTGAAGCCTCCCAATCAACAACTACTCGTTGTCTTCTGTCAATCAGCCATTTTTCTATCCAGTTAATTATACCATTTCCTATGCCATGGGCTTTTAGTTTAAGCAGTAATCTCTGATGTAGCACTTTGTCGAAAGCTTTTTGAAAACTTAAGTAGATGATATCTACTGGTGATCCATCATCTACCCACTTAGTGATATCTTCCAAAAAACATAACATATTTGTTAAGCATGACCTCGCTTTTAGAAACCCATGTTGAGATGGGTTTATCAAGTTATGTTTAACAAGAAAATCCACCATGTGATCTTTAATTAGTCTTTCTAATAATTTACAAATCACCGATGTTAAACTAACTGGTTTATAATTATTTGACTTGTTTCTCGAACCTTTTTTAAATAACGGTATAATGTTTGCTTCTTTCCATTCTAAAGGAACCACTCCCTCTTCTAATGACAAGTTGAAAACTGTTGCAAGCGGTATGCTAATTTGTTCTACAATTTCCACTAGTAGTTTGGGTGGAATACCATCCACTCCAGGTGATTTATTTTCCTTCATAGCCCTAATTTTCTTAGCTACCATTTCTGGGGTTACAATTAACTGTCTTAAATAGTCTGATTCTGTCCCCTTGAACTTAGCCTCTGGTACTGGCAGTGAACTAGTGTCTTCTCTGGTAAACACTGAACTAAAATACTCATTTAGGTCTTCTGCCATTAAGAATCCTTCTGATATTATATTTCCAGCACTATCTTCTAGAGGACCGACCTTATCCTGAACTTTCTGTTTGCTTCGAACATACGCATAAAAACTCTTGCTGTCATGTTTTATATTACAAGCTAATTTATGTTCATAGCTTCTCTTTGAATTTCTAATTTCAGCTGTAGTCATTTCCAGTATGTCTATATGACTTCCACATCATTTGTTTATACTTAATTTTTCTAATGGCTTCTTTCGATAAGTATTTCTTTCTGGTCCGTTTCCCTTGTTTTTTGAAGGGAACAAATTTATCTACGATGCACTCTATTTCATTCTTTAAGATATTCCAGCATTCTGTTGCTGTCTTATTCTTTAGTGTATTATTCCAGTCTATCTTTGCTAAATATTTCCTCATTTCCTTATATCTTCCTTTGTGGAAATTTCTCCTGAACTGCTTTTTATTATTTCTTTCTGATTTTACTTTGACGGTAAAATGTATCTGGTTGTGATCACTACTTCCCAGAGGCTCACATAATTTAACATTGTCAACTAATTCATTCTGTGAGGACAAAACTAAGTCTAACACATTCTCTCCCCTGGTTGGTTCTAGCACATGTTGAGAAAGGAAACTATCTTGTACTAAAACTAAAAACTTGTGGTCCTCACTACCCATACTCTGTAGAGATTTCCATTTTATATGCCCATGGTTAAAATCCCCCATAATAACACAGTCCCGTTTGCTCACTTCCCTTATAGCGTTTTGTATTTTTTCATTCTCTTCTATGCTTATGTTTGGACTTCGATAAACTAATCCAACCGTTAACGTTGAGTTTCCTGTAACTATGTTACACCAAACAGCTTCTTCGCAATCTGCTTCTCTGTCTAATTTTATTTCATAAGCCTGGATAGATTCTTTAATATATAAAATAACTCCACCTCCCCTTCTTCCTATTCTATCTTTCCTAAACATTACATATCCTGTCAGTCCCAATTCGGCATCTGATATATCGGTGGTTGCCCATGATTCGGTTATACCTATTATGTGAGGGTCAATATCTTCTACCATAATGTTTAGTTCATTTCTTTTGTTTACTATACTCCTTGCATTTAAACAAACACATTTATACCCAGCTTCAGAACAGTTTTCTAGACTGTTCTTTGCTGAATTATTTTTGCTGCCTTTATGTATGCCTCCAGTTTCAGGCTTCTCTGCGAGTCCCCCCTGCGAATTTAGTTTAAATAGATGCA
Source organism: Paraescarpia echinospica (assembly GCA_020002185.1). Lineage (NCBI taxonomy): Eukaryota > Metazoa > Annelida > Polychaeta > Sabellida > Siboglinidae > Paraescarpia > Paraescarpia echinospica. Next base: position 1,380,791 of record CM034531.1, on the reverse strand, counting down.
ACCTGTCCCACTGTCAACAGATCGCAGCAGATTCTCTGAGAATACTGCTGCCCTCTTTCCACTTAGATGGAGGCCATCTCTCATGTACATATCTTCTCTCCCAACAAAGTACCCCCATAAATCTACGAATCCCACGCCCTCTTCCTCACACATCTGCTCAACTAGTGCGTTGATCGCCATCCTCTTACAGTTTCTGTATCTTGCCCCCCTTCCTCCCATTACTGGCAAAATTCCTGAGAGAATAACCTGTTCCACTCTTGTCTTCTTTAGCTTCCTCACTAGATGTCTGTACTTCTGAACTATCCCAGTTGTTCCCTCCTTGTCTGCATTGTTTGTCCCAACGTGTACTAGTATAGACCCTCCCTTGCCATGCCCCAATACCTTCTCTACCCTTTCGGTCACATGCTCTATCCTAGCCCCCGGTAGACATACAACAACGTCCTTCCCCTCGCATATAGTCTTGTCTGTTTTTCTCAGAAGTCCACTACAAAGGGGGGGCCCTGAGGTGCCCTTAGAAAGATTCAATCAAATACAGATTTCTTGTGTATAGTGGCACTACCACATGAAATGCCTATGCAAAATCAGATAAAGTTACTGAAGTTTTTGAAAAAATCGGCAAAATGTGAAATTTACCAGTTTCGGGGGCCCTGGGGGGTCCTACAGGGCCATAGAATGATTCAATCAAATACAGATTTCTTATGCATAGTGGCAATACCCTAAGATACATCGATGTAAAATTAGAGAAAAAGTTGCTGAACGGTTTCTGAGATATGGCAGGTAACAGCACACGGCGGACGCAGAGTGATGGCATAAGTCCATTGGTCTTTCGGCCCAAAGGACTAAACATTTTTTGAATATCAGGACACTATTTTTAAGATTGGGAATAAAAAAGGTTCACTTCGCTTAAACTTTAACAACATATCCTGTTTATTGACGTTTTTTATGAGCTCTTTAATTTAGTGAAATGGTCCCCTGGTGTTTAATTTAGTGAAATGGTCCGCTAGTTTAATTTAGTGAAATGGTCTCGTAGTGTTTCACATGCAGACAGTGTCTGTCTGGACGTCAGCAACCTTTGACATCACATCAGGAACATCTGCCGCCACCAGTGTTGAATAGTGATACTGCCATCACAATACCAATGGCGCCACTGGAGTGGCATCTGCGTTGATCTATTCTCTTCAACATGTCACACAGTTTCAGTGATAATCCAACCAAGATAAGACCAACAGTAGAACTACTGCTCCTTATTCACATTGGCTAAAATTTACAAAACCATAAAAGTTAGAACACAGCCATATATATGTAACACTGAAAATCCTGCACGATTGATTAGTTCTAGAAAATGTTTCATCGTGACCACATTTCAGTATAACAGATTATTATGCAAAACCTGACAATTCTATCTCATTAGCCAAGCTTTCTTTATGAAGAAACAGCCCTACTGCCCTGGTTACAGGAAGACACCTGAGCAACAAGGCAGGCCAGAAGAGCCAAGCCAATGTTGATCTAATCGGCAGTCAGGGAATAGCATGGAGGAAGATTAAATAGAGCATCAAAGCAGGCGGAAACACACACATTAGCAATGGGATGGTTTGATGGCTTCCTAGCAATTGCCTCAAATCTGCCAGAAAAAGGCCAGAAATGAAAACAACATTCGATTATGTTTGTACTGGAAATGAAGTTGGGTTATTTCTGTGATGACCTGTGCTTGCTGGCAGGCAGGCAGGAGCAGCAAGGGCACTGGCCTAGTGCTATCATCCTCTGAGCTGTGGGCCTACTTACCTATCTAACTGTTGCCTCCACTGACAGGTGGGCATTCTCAGTCCCCTCCAATGTTATTTCTGCTCTCACAACCAGGTGCAGGATATTAAATTCTCTCTACTGTAAAGGCGTGTTCTCATATAGCACATCAAGATACTTCCTATTCAAACACATCATGTCGACTCAGCGATGACATTATTGTTATCATTCCTTGAGGATCTGCCTTAACAAAATCGTAACTGAACCTCAAAAAGTGCATCATTTTATCAATTTACACTTCAAAATGACCCATATTAAAGGGAGACAAAAGATAAAATTTTGGTGTCATGTGCCTAAAAGAGTTAATACAAACTAACCATTATAACTACAATCAACACTTCCACGTTAGTAGTATACTCAGAATGTTGTCTCACGGTAGAAGATTCCAATAACAGTTTTTAAAACTCTGATATCCTGGAAGCTGACGTCCGGCTCATTATTACAAATGCCAACAAATAGTTGGCTGAAACTGATATGGGTTACTGAGCATCATTAACTCAACTGTTGTTCACAGTTTGGTGACCGGCAAACTGGAAGGATCAGCAAAGCGAGATGTCAGGCTTTCTATCAAAATGGTGCCATCCATTCAGCACAAATTTGTTGCATTCAACACAGTTATTCTTGTAAACTACTGGCATAATATTCTTAATTGTAGTTGCAAATGGTTAGGTTTTATTAACTCTTAGATGCAAGGCCCAAGCTGCTACTTGTTGTTTCCATTTTAAATAGTTGTCAGTACCAGAGAATAATTGTCCTGTGAAATACATATTCAAAGTCCTTCATCTGTCAGAGAAAAATATGATGGTAATCGTGTTTTATAAACCTATTTGAGTCTTAGAAAAAGGTCAGTGTTGGCTACATTCCATGTTTTCCCTGAGCTCCCATCAAATCAGCACCCAGGGTTAAGTCAGCCAGTCAGGGGACACAGTGACTGTGGAGGCGCTTCACAGAATATGACATAATTTTGCTGGAAACATAATTTGACTGCGGAGATGTGAACATGGTGGTGGGAAGAACTCTTGCTATTAGTATTAGTCATCTATTGAAGCATCAGAGGATAGAAAAATCAATAAGAGATATTGTGTAATATCCGAGGGTGCTCATAATCTCACAACGTGCTCAACACCCAGACTTTGTATGAGATGTCCATTATGACTTATCAGGGAACCACAAGTGAGACCCCTACATTCAGTGAGTCTCTCTGTGCACCCCTTCACTGAGACCCCAACATTCAGTGAGTCTCTCTGTGCACCCCTTCACTGAGACCCCCACATTCAGTGAGTCTCTGTGCACCCCTTCACTGAGACCCCCACATTCAGCGTCTCTCTGTGCACCCCTTCACTGAGACCCCCACATTCAGTGAGTCTCTCTGTGCACCCTTTCACTGAGACTCCCACATTCAGTGAGTCTCTCTGTGCACCCCTTCACTGAGACCCCCACATTCAGCGTCTCTCTCTGTGCACCCTTTCACTGAGACTCCCACATTCAGTGAGTCTCTCTGTGCACCCCTTCACCGAGACCCCTACATTCAGTGAGTCTCCCTGTGCACCCCTTCACTGAGACCCCAACATTCAGTGAGTCTCTCTGTGCACCCCTTCACTGAGACCCCCACATTCAGTGAGTCTCTGTGCACCCCTTCACTGAGACCCCCACATTCAGTGAGTCTCTCTGTGCACCCTTTCACCGAGACCCCCACATTCAGTGAGTCTATGTCCACCCCTTCACTGAGACCCCTCATTCAGTGAGTCTCTGTGCACCCCTTCACTGAGACACCCACATTCAGAAATTCTCCCAAATATCCCTCTTACCATGGCTCAACAGATGATAAAAAATTCTTGTGGTAAAACTGATTATGCTCCTGTGATAGGTCTTATAAAACTATTTGGATAACTTTTACAAGTATTTGCAACACAGTGGAACCTCCCTATTAAGATCACCCTTCGGACTGGACAAAACCTCATTATTAAGGTCACCATTGGGACTAGACAAAACCTCATTATTAAGGTCACCCTTGGGACTGGACAAAACCTCACTATTAAGGTCACCCTTGGGACTGGACAAAACCTCATTATTAAGATCACCATTGGGACTGGACAAAACCTCATTATTAAGATCACCCTTGGCACTGGACAAAACCTCATTATTATGGTCACCATTGGGACTGGACAAAACCTCACTATTAAGGTCACCCTTGGGACTGGACAAAACCTCACTATTAAGGTCACCCTTGGCACTGGACAAAACCTCATTATTATGGTCACCCTTGGGACTGGACAAAACCTCATTATTAAGGTCACCCTTGGGACTGGACAAAACCTCACTATTAAGGTCATCCTTGGGACGGGACAAAACCTCACTATTAAGGTCATCCTTGGGAATGGACAAAACCTCACTATTAAAGTCACTCTTTGGACTGAACAAAACCTCACTATTAAGGTCACCTTTGGGACTGAACAAAACCTCACTATTAAGGTCAACTTTGGGACTGAATAAAACCTTGCTATTAAGGTAATCCTTGGGCCTGGATAAAACCTTGCTATTAAGGTCACCTTTGGGATTGCACAAAACCTCATTATTAAGGTCATCTTTGGAATGGATAAAGTGACCTGAATAGTGAGGTGACCATATTAGAGGGACTTACATCCTAAACTTTACCGTATGTGGAAATAATTTTGGACTGTCTTGGGTGACCTTAATTGTATATTATGTAAAATATTGTAATGATAAATGTGAATGTTACTGTATCATGTTCTCACGCATGGTGTCATCGCGGTGCTTAGCATCGCATTGGAAATGGTCGCTATTTATACACTTATAATAATAAACGTTAATTACATTCAAATCCAGAGTAAGACAGCACCTGAGAGGATGTGAAATGATGGGTATTACACTTCCGACATCGTTTTTTAAGCGTATCGCAGCAATGTGATTCTTCAGACTTTCTTGGTTTCCGGAGTGCTCTATATTTTGCAGACATGTCAATTTCAGTTTAATGATAACGCACTGGCAGGCCTGTGGAATATCACTCATTTATCATTTCAGTAATTTCCCGCAATCTCTGGCGGTCGTGTCGTCACACTTCAGGTGCTCTCAATGTATCTGCCTTTATCCACTGAACTTTGTCCTAATACATCCTTTCCGAAAAAGCAGGGTGGAAAATCTATCTGGCCGACTTAATTCAAATAAAATGTACAATCAGACTTCTAACAAATTCAAATAATTGTTTTGGCATGCACCAAAACAATTATATATCTATGCGTGTGTGTTGGGTCTCAAGTTAAAAATTACTTAAATGTCAATTCATGACATTTATGCATTATATATTAACAACAGAGATCCCCGGTGTAACAGCACAAGAATCACTGTTACAAGTAGTGTTACATATTAACAACAGAGACCCCCGTTGTAACAGCACAAGAATCACTGTTACAAGTAGTGTTACATCTTAACAACAGAGACCCCCCTCCCCCCATTGTAACAGCACAAGAATCACTGTTACAAGAAGTGTTACATATTAACAACAGAGACCCCCGGTATAACAGCACAAGAATCACTGTTACAAGTAGTGTTACATCTTAACAACAGAGACCCCCCTCCCCCCAGTGTAACAGCACAAGAATCACTGTTACAAGTAGTGTTACATCTTAACAACAGAGACCCCCCCGGTGAAACAGCACAAGAATCACTGTTACAAGTAGTGTTACATATTAACAACAGAGACCCCCCCGGTGTAATAGCACAATAATCACTGTTACAAGTAGTGTTACATCTTAACAACAGAGACCCCCCCGGTGAAACAGCACAAGAATCACTGTTACAAGTAGTGTTACATCTTAACAACAGAGACCCCCCGGTGTAACAGCACAAGAATCACTGTTACAAGTAGTGTTACATATTAACAACAGAGACCTCCCGGTGAAACAGCACAAGAATCACTGTTACAAGTAGTGTTACATCTTAACAACAGAGACCCCCGGTGTAACAGCACAAGAATCACTGTTACAAGTAGTGTTACATATTAACAACAGAGACCTCCCCCGGTGTAACAGCACAAGAATCACTGTTACAAGTAGTGTTACATATTAACAACAGAGACCTCCCCCGGTGTAACAGCACAAGAATCACTGTTACAAGTAGTGTTACATCTTAACAACAGAGACCCCCGGTGTAACAGCACAAGAATCACTGTTACAAGTAGTGTTACATATTAACAACAGAGACCCCTGGTGTAACAGCACAAGAATCACTGTTACAAGTAGTGTTACATATTAACAACAGAGACCCCCAGTGTAACAGCACAAGAATCACTGTTACAAGTAGTGTTACATATTAACAACAGAGACCCCCAGTGTAACAGCACAAGAATCACTGTTACAAGTAGTGTTACATATTAACAACAGAGACCCCCGGTGTAACAGCACAAGAATCACTGTTACAAGTAGTGTTACATCTTAACAACAGAAGAGACCCGATTAATAACAGCACCAAGAATCACTGTTACAAGAGTAGTGTTACACATATTAACAACAGAGACCCCCGGTGTAACAGCACAAGAATCACTGTTACAAGTAGTGTTACATATTAACAACAGAGACCCCCGGTGTAACAGCACAAGAATCACTGTTACAAGTAGTGTTACATCTTAACAACAGAGACCCCCCCTCCCCCCGGTGTAACAGCACAAGAATCACTGTTACAAGTAGTGTTACATCTTAACAACAGAGACCCCCCTGGTGTAACAGCACAAGAATCACTGTTACAAGTAGTGTTACATATTAACAACAGAGACCCCCCGGTGTAACAGCACAAGAATCACTGTTACAAGTAGTGTTACATATTAACAACAGAGACCCATGGTGTAACAGCACAAGAATCACTGTTACAAGTAGTGTTACATATTAACAACAGAGACCCCCAGTGTAACAGCACAATAATCACTGTTACAAGTAGTGTTACATATTAACAACAGAGACCCTCGGTGTAACAGCACAAGAATCACTGTTACAAGTAGTGTTACATATTAACAACAGAGACCCCGTTGTAACAGCACAAGAATCACTGTTACAAGTAGTGTTACATATTAACAACAGAGACCCCCGGTGTAACAGCACAATAATCACTTTACAAGAAGTGTTACATATTAACAACAGAGACCCCCGGTATAACAGCACAAGAATCACTGTTACAAGTAGTGTTACATCTTAACAACAGAGACCCCCGGTGTAACAGCACAAGAATCACTGTTACAAGTAGTGTTACATCTTAACAACAGAGACCCCCCGGTGTAACAGCACAAGAATCACTGTTACAAGTAGTGTTACATCTTAACAACAGAGACCCCCCGGTGTAACAGCACAAGAATCACTGTTACAAGTAGTGTTACATCTTAACAACAGAGACCCCCCCTTCCCCCGGTGTAACAGCACAAGAATCACTGTTACAAGTAGTATTACATCTTAACAACAGAGACCCCCGGTGTAACAGCACAAGAATCACTGTTATAAGAAGTGTTACATATTAACAACAGAGACCCCCCGGTGCAGCCTTTAATCAAAGGTGTATATCATCATTGTGGCCAAATCTGTAGTAAAATCAAATTATCATCATTGCGACAAGACAGGCTCATTCCTGTCCAATCTCCCAACATATCAAATCATGTACAATTCACAATTTAAAACAACCAGTTGATTGGCAGATAATTTGCCAATAAAAACAGTGCACATTGATACATGCATAAATTTATTAAAATGTCATGCCTACTCCACAAACACATTTATTTCTCTCAAACATTTGATCACTATCACTTTGCACGAGGCATTCCAACGTACTTGAAGCAAACTGAGTGTCAACGCAGGGATTACCTCCCGACAGACGGCACTTGTTGCTTCGGGTCGTTTGTCTCCACAGTTACCCGTACATGAATTCTCGTATGCACACAGCGCAGACACAGATACCTGTCATCTATTATAACCTACTAGCAAGTGTTCTTCCTCAAACCGCGGGATGAGTAGTGGAGTAGTGCAGTGCTAGGGCATGACTCTCCATCGAGAGAACCTGCCTTTGAATCCTGTGCTGTGGTGTCAAACTTTGGGCAAGTTTTTGAGCATTCTTTCGCGTGGCTGAATGCTTCCCAGAGAAGCGGAGATGGTGTTTGATTGGATATGTCTGCCAGAGAGTTGATTGTAAAGCAGTACTAAAGACTGGATAATGCGCTATATATAAGAACTTACCTTTTTAGTTTGTAAGAATGTACACTTTAGAGTGGTCAAATGTCATTTGTGATTATCATGTACAGTTGTTGGCAATGCTTCTATGCACGTTTTCTACAATAGTTATGTGACCAGTCTATTAATCAGTTTGATATTACATACCAGAGGGTGCTACAAGACAGAGGATGGTTCACATAATTTGGAACAATCACTGAAAGCATGCACTGTATTGTAACCAACTGTCATACATCAAGTAGGAATCCATAACCCATAGGATTTACAAAAAAGCAAAACTATCAATAGATAGATGAACCAATGAAAGTTTGGCACTCAATAGACAACGCATCTAGGCACAGCACAACACATCCTGTCAAGCTCAATTACAGTAAGATTGTCATCATTTTGACATCCACACAGAGCCATTTTTATGCAATGTATATTTGTTACTTGAAATCAGACATGGCAATTGTTATGTAATAAATCTATCAGTTTAATTTTGATTGCCACATTAGGCCATTTGTATGCAATATATCTATTACTTCAATTCTCACCTTCAAACAAGGCAATTTTTATGCAATGTATTTATTACTTTAAAGCAAACATCCAGACTAAGCAATTTTGAAAATGTTTATTCTATGTATTTATTATTTCATTCTTATGTAATTATTAAACAATTTGTTTGCAACTATTAATTTAAGATGACAACCAGATTACACTCTCTAGACATTGCCTTTATTACCTCAGACATCCAAGTAGTATTACTGAATGCAAGGTATTTGCTGCTTGAAATCAGACATCCAGACAGGGCAATTTGTGTGCAATGCAGAACCTATTAGTTCAATTCTGAGATCTACATGACCAGATTATACTAATATTTTTTATGCAATACATTGCTTTCATTCTGATATTCAGACTGAACAGGTTCGCGTAAATTGTGAGCGTGTGTGCATGCACATGTGTACACACGTGCAATCACACAGACACATACATATACGCACACCCATACACTGATGTACTAGCTGAAATTAAGTTATTTTTTATCAGGCAGTTCTTATAATTTCTTGTTCTGTAGGTTCTTCTTATTAACCATACACTGTGTCAATAAGTTCCTGCACCTCTTGTGCAAAACTAAATAGTAAAATTATACCAAACTACCAGTCAACGTTTTAAACTGATGGTGGAAAAAGTAGCAAACTATCTTGAATATATACGGAACTGGAATTATGGTGTTAATGCCAATAAACACTTCCATAGCGCTGGAAATACTAACAGATGACACATGCAGCTATACTGCACATGCTGATATATGACAGCACCAATTGTGTGCATTTTAAAGGCCATTGTAAAAGCACAAGAACTTTACTTTCCCCCAATGAAGCAGGTGGTTCAATGAAACTCGATCTGCAATGTAATATAGTTTACAATCCATTTCTGCTCGGTTTCCGAGAATAACGAGGCATGATTTTAGACAGTTCGAAGCACAAAAACCGACTAAAACATGCAACAAACGAGCAGCTTTTATCTGACGGTACGCCGCGTCATGCGCCTCAATAGCCTCTGTGGATTGCCGCCATTTATCACAGCTGCAAATGCAATTACCCACGCACGTTTTTCAAATCTTGGCTTCCAGAAAAATTGATGAAAATTTACAGCTACTGTTTTTTTTGAAAAAAGCCTGGTTGATTCACGGGCTTAACTTAATGTTTTCTGGTTGCAAATAAGAGATTTGATGAGCACACTCAGGAACATCACACCAGTTGGGTCTTGATGAATCATGCTGCATGTCGGCCATTACCATTAATGTACCTCGACCATTCTCGTTCTGTTATGCTTATTACAGCATCAATCAAATCACTAACTTCACACAAAAAACTGACTGTCAGGGTCTACAAGCACTGACTGTCAGGGTCTACAAGAACTGACTGTCAGGGTCTACAAGAACTGACTGCCAGGGTCTACAAGGACTGACTGTCAGTGTCTACAAGAACTGACTGTCAGGGTCTACAAGGATTGACTGTCAGGGTCTACAAGGACTGACTGTCAGGGTATACAAGGACTGATTGTCAGGGTCTACAAGGACTGACTGTTAGGGACTATAAGAACTGACTGTCAGGGTCTATAAGAACTGACTGTCAGGGTCTATAAGAACTGACTGTCAGGGTCTATAAGAACTGACTGTCAGGGTCTATAATAACTGATTCTCAAGGGTCTACTATGACTGGATGAGGTCAGGGTGTCTGAGGGCATAGTCTGAACACTGGCATTACTTATATTAATCACACAGATAATCTACTAAGTGGGGTGTTATTTGTAGCACTCCCAGGAGTAGCTTATTTTTAAACCAGTTACCATAGCAACTAGAAACATACAAAGCAGGATGTATTTGTTGCATTGTATGTAGGTGTGTGTTTCTTATGAATAGTGAAAGCGGCATTTATAATACCATTTGTTGCTTAGCCCAAGATCTTTCCTGGCAAGGTAATTGCTAGGGGAACTCCCACCCTTACAGAGTCTAACAGACCTGGTGTGTTACACTGTCTGTGTGACAGGAATATCATTGCATTATGATGCCGAGTTGAAATGTTATCTTTGAAGGGCAGTGTTTCCCCTGGTATATGACGAGCAAGGTGGGCCACCTCGCCATTTGTTATACCGCGCCGTCCAAAATATGCCGAAATAGCCACCTCTTAGCTATTTTGAGTGGCCTTTTTTATATTTCGCGATATATTCAGCGTCAGTGAGCAGCGCAAGATGACACCACAAAGTCACTCATATTCCTGCAAAATCGCAGATTTGTATCAACATCGTTTAGTCATCTTAACATTGCTCATGGCCGGTTAGGGTTTACCTCTTGGAATTATTTCCATTGGACAACATGAATGACATCACTTGTGAGTTGTCCAATCACGGAATATTCCTGCGGGATCCCTGGTGTCTCCAATGGTGACACCTTGCGCAGTTTCGACATACTAGCAATCTAGACATTCATGTAATATGGTGCCCAAACGTTGGTAACTGCACTGCGTTTGGGAGACATGCTGAACTCAGGTAAAAAGCAAAGAAAATGGTAGCTGAACCAAGATGTCTTTTGCACTCAATTTTACTATTATGGTATGCGCCCACAATAAATCAGATTTCTGGTGTAGCTGATGTTGAATTTCTGGTTTATGACGGTGGTTGGAGTAAAAACTGTGCAGGCTATTGACACTATGTCACTAGTCAGCACTTGTGTCGAATTAGGACCCTTTTGAAGCCCAAATAGCGACCCGCTTTGCGCTAGTCTGAGCTGCAGTGGTCGTACATGGCCACATCGTCCGAGTAAAATGAGAAATTTAGCAGCTTATGTTGATACAAACCGGGGCACTATTTATGCCTCAAAAGGGCACTAAAACGCAATATTCTTAAATGCCTAAGATAATGTCGAATGATGGAACTAACTCACTGAGGTATCAGAGTTAGGCAAAACTCAAGTTATAAAGGTGAAATCGAGGTGGGTTCGGATTCGATACAAGTGCTCACTAGTCTATCCAACTAATGTACTATGTCATTTTAGCAAAATAAGGAATGTGATTCGAAAAAAAATCTTTGTGCTAAATATATAATATATATTCCAACAAAGTTGTGCAAACAAACATTTGGGAAAGTTGATTTGAGTGAAGTACTTACGAATATAAACTACTGATGTTTGTATCTCATAAAAAACTGCCTACTGGCCAAAACTGTGTATACTAACAGATTATCAATACCTTGGTCTAGGCAATGATATGTTTGCGTAGAATGTGGATATATTAAATAACTTACAGTTTTATAAAAAGACACAATTTGAGAAACGTTCTTGCGATTAATAGAAGCATACTTTTGTGGCGTTCCAGAAATGACTGTTTAATTAATTGCATAGCATGCTAGCAACAAATAAACTTGTATAATCTTTGAATAGAAGCCACCAATTTAACATAATAATATTATGATATAATAATCATCTAAAGGTGATGATGGGAAAAAGGGTCTTCAGATGATACCCCTGTCACTGACTCTGTCAACGTGGTGACAAGGCCTAGGGCTAGGGCAAAAAAAACATCACCCCAACCAAGTATCAGTGGTCAACTGGAAACAACACCTCAACCAAGTACCAGTGGTCAAGTGGAAACAACACCTCAACCAAGTACCAGTGGTCAAGTGGAAACCATACCTCAATCAAGTACCAGTGGTCAAGTGGAAACCATACCTCAACCAAGTAAGTACCAGTGGTCAAGTGGAAACCATACCTCAACCAAGTACCAGTGGTCAAGTGGAAACCACACCTCAACTCGAAGCAATCATGATTACTGACTTTTGTCAATAATGATTGTTACATTTACATGTGGTGTAATAAACATGTTTATTTTCCACTCTATATTCAAGAGTATAGGTTGCAACATACCACAGAATGCACCTTTTTAAAGCTAGTTTAAAAAAATATCTGCGGCAGCATGCCCCTGGACCCCCCTAGCAACACTTTGTGCCTCCAGCGCTCGCACAGTCCACCACACCACCTCACCCATCATTTTTCCCAGGGGAAACACTGAAAGGGCATCACTAATTAAATGATTCTGAACTTCAAAATAGGCCAGTTTTATTTTTAATGTTTTTACAGAAGCTTTTAAGTTGTCGCATCTGACATTTCCTCACATCATTTCTACCTGACATACAGGAAAAATTGCTGTCTGAAATGTTGTTAGAAACCCCATAATATAGAATTATTTGTTACCTTTACTGTAAAATGTGATTAGAGATAAGTAATTGTGTTAGCTAATAACCAAGTAACAGATTCAGTCAAAGCAAGTGAAGATAAAATGGGCATATGATAGCTGTCCCAGTCACACTAATCTCCAATATGCATCTTCGTCACTAACTTCCTTTACTTGCTAATCTAGCTCTCCTGCTAATGCAAATAATTCAATAACTTATGACATGATTATTTAAGACGCCCTATTATAGCCACAATGTTATGACTAGTCTTAAATGGCAACAGTTTTTTGGTAGAGAAGAAAGGTTATTTCATCAAAGCAAATTCCATGTTATCAGACACAGTTTCTTCTTATTGATTCCTTAATATCAATTGTTGGTATGCCTACGGGGTTGTGGTCGTTTCATGTACTGTACTCAGTCTATTATCCATACAATACTCTTACAAAATAAATATTCTAGTACACAAACACTGCCATTCATTAAGTTTCCTGTGGTGATTACCATAGTTGACCACAGTATGCTCATGGGTGATTAGGTCAAGATATTCTAAAAGTGGGGGGTGGGCGGTTATGCAGACATGGGCGCTAATGTAAATCCACATTATTGCCCCCCCCATGTAAAAATTATCCAAAGAATATAAAGTTAAACTTAAAGTGGGTGTACGAGATAACATGTGGACTTCGATCAGTGCCAGATTTCACAAAGCATTCACAACATATCAAGCAGTAGTTGCTCATTATACACCAATATGTAATATATGTGGTGAAGACCAGCTCACTACACACCAATATGTAATATATGTGGTGAAGACCAGCTCACTACACACCAATATGTAATATATGTGGTGAAGACCAGCTCACTACACACCAATATGTAATATATGTGGTGAAGACCAGCTCACTGCACACCAATATGTAATATATGTGGTGAAGACCAGCTCACTACGCACCAATATGTAATATATGTGATGAATACCAGCTCACTACACACCAATATGTAATATATGTGGTGAAGACCAGCTCACTACGCACCAATATGTAATATATGTGGTGAATACCAGCTCACTACGCACCAATATGTAATATATGTGGTGAAGACCAGCTCACTATGCACCAATATGTAATATATGTGGTGAAGACCAGCTCACTACACACCAATATGTAATATATGTGGTGAAGACCAGCTCACTACGCATCAATATGTAATATATGTGGTGAATACCAGCTCACTACACACCAATATGTAATATATGTGATGAAGACCAGCTCACTATGCACCAATATGTAATATATGTGGTGAATACCAGCTCACTACACACCAATATGTAATATATGTGGTAAAGACCAGCTCACTACGTACCAATATGTAATATATGTGGTGAAGACCAGCTCACTACACACCAATATGTAATATATGTGGTGAAGACCAGCTCAGTATGCACCAATATGTAATATATGTGGTGAATACCAGGTTACTACACACCAATATGTAATATATGTGGTGAAGACTAGCTCACTACACACCAATATGTAATATATGTGGTGAAGACCAGCTCACTACACACCAATATGTAATATATGTGGTGAAGACCAGCTCACTACACACCAATATGTAATATATGTGGTGAAGACCAGCTCACTACACACCAATATGTAATATATGTGGTGAAGACCAGCTCACTACACACCAATATGTAATATATGTGGTGAAGACCAGCTCACTACACACCAATATGTAATATATGTGGTGAAGACCAGCTCACTACACACCAATATGTAATATATGTGGTGAAGACCAGCTCACTACACACCAATATGTAATATATGTGGTGAAGACCAGCTCACTACACACCAATATGTAATATATGTGGTGAAGACCAGCTCACTACACACCAATATGTAATATATGTGGTGAAGACCAGCTCACTACACACCAATATGTAATATATGTGGTGAAGACCAGCTCACTACACACCAATATGTAATATATGTGGTGAAGACCAGCTCACTACACACCAATATGTAATATATGTGGTGAAGACCAGCTCACTACACACCAATATGTAATATATGTGGTGAAGACCAGCTCACTACACACCAATATGTAATATATGTGGTGAAGACCAGCTCACTACACACCAATATGTAATATATGTGGTGAAGACCAGCTCACTACACACCAATATGTAATATATGTGGTGAAGACCAGCTCACTACACACCAATATGTAATATATGTGGTGAAGACCAGCTCACTACACACCAATATGTAATATATGTGGTGAAGACCAGCTCACTACACACCAATATGTAATATATGTGGTGAAGACCAGCTCACTACACACCAATATGTAATATATGTGGTGAAGACCAGCTCACTACACACCAACATGTAATATATGTGGTGAAGACCAGCTCACTACACACCAATATGTAATATATGTGGTGAAGACCAGCTCACTACACACCAATATGTAATATATGTGGTGAAGACCAGCTCACTACACACCAACATGTAATATATGTGGTGAAGACCAGCTCACTACACACCAATATGTAATATATGTGGTGAAGACCAGCTCACTAAAAGACTTATGGGACCACCTGTGAGTCACAGCTGGAAGTAGAGTTGACACTCCAGTCACACACTTTGACAAGTCTACATCTGCTCCACAAATAATTTAATAAACACCACCAATCTGGTCATATTTCTCAATCCACACCTGTGCTGTGTTGTGTTGAAAAATAGCGTTCATTAATATGCACTGATTAGCCAGCAGTCCTCATCGCATCAATGTTCAACATGTCCCTTAATAAAGAAAATCATTCATCTTGGATTCTTGATAAAACTAATGAGGTGGTGATCTAATGTGACTTTAAGATAATTATTATTTTTAATTAACACATTTGTATGGAGACAGTTGGTGCATTGATTTATGCCCCTTGTCCTTTCAGGTAGTAATCTAAATCTTGGCCATATCTGACAGTTCAGCCTGACAGAGGTGGCATCATTAAGGACGCATGACATTCACTGTTTGAATGTCACATTTGGTCATTCGCTTTATTTCATGTTCTACAGACGCCAGGAAGGAATAAAGAGGCACTTTAGAGCTGTTTCTCAGCTGCTTAAACTGATCTTTATGCACTAGAGCACATAACAAGGACAGTATAGTAGCTTATAAACTTGTATTAATTAGTTGTGTAATAACAGGTTAACATTATCAAAATTATGATATCACATTTAATGAATCCATCAACTCTCCTCACACCACCACTCACATCCATCAACCCTCCTCTCACCCCCCCACTCACATCCATCAACCCTATCTTTGCACCCCACTCGATCCGTGTTATCATCGCCCCATCGTCCAGTCAGACTGCCATCATCGCCGCCCGGATCCGCGCCTGTCAGGCCCATCCTCCTTTGCTCCGTCAAATCGGCCATCCTCACCCCACTCACGTCAAATCGGCCCATCATCACGCCCCATCGCGTCCGTCTGACCCCATCACTCGCCTCCGCACTCCGCCGTCAGGCCCATCGCTGCTCGTTCGTCAGTACATCATCACCCCATCGTCCGTCGGTATCACATCGCCCCGCTCCCGTCCGTCTGACCCCATCATCGCATCGCGCTCACGCCCGTCAGTATCACTCACTTTACGCTCGCGTTCGTCAGTACATCATCCCGCATCGCTCGTCCGTCAATTGCATCATCTTTACCTACTCGTCCTCCACCAGCCATCCAGCCTCCTCCATCCATCCATTCCACTCCATCCATCCACCATTCCATCCATCCAGCCTCCACCATATCCATCCCTCCATCCATCCCTCCCATCCCCATTCCATCCATCCTTCCCTCCTCCACCCCCCCACTCCACATCCATCAGCCCTCCCTCCACACACCCCCACTCCCATCCATCAAACCCCTCCTCCTCCACAGCCATTCCTCAAAGGAATTCACAAAAGATGTCTTTGTCCAGCAGTTCAAATCTGCCTCAGTATTTGTTGATGTTGCTTAATATGTTATACTTACAGCATGTTATACTTACAGCACCTCCGGATCATTATTTGATGAGGTATGTAATGTGGAAAAGATATTCAGGACAATTTGTTTAGCTCCAAAGTTTGGAAATCAATACCATTTTTGGGAAAATTAACTGACATAGATCAAAGCAATAATGCACATAGTATGTACAACTTCAGCTCTAATTGAAAGTTAGTAGTTTGAGCATTGTCTAGCCTAGTTGTCTAGTTTGTCTAGTCTAGTTTGTCTAGTTGTTTCGAGCACTCGACAATGTTCTATTAACTGACTAGTCTGTATATATATATATATATATATATATATGAGGTCTCATTCAACTAGTCAGCCTTTTCAGAACATTACCGCCAAGCCGACCTTTCTATGCTGGCACTGAGGGTGGTCACTGGTGACTCACTGCCAGGGTGCTTGTTGTCCTCAGTCATTCTTTTACGTCCCAAATTGAGACGGGACCGACATTAACGTGATCTCCGAGTCATGAGGGATACAGACCCCAATATCGAGAGCTAGGTATTTACACCAAATATCATGCCAGCCCGGTACGGGTGTTGAACTCAGGACGTTGGCATGCCAGGCGGATGTGCTAACTACTGCACTAGCGGTGCTCTCCCAGCGTCTGTCTTTGGGTCATGTAACTTCTTCACTTAACTGCTTCAGGCACTTTGTCAAGTGTTGCAGGGCACTAATCTAGGTTTAAAGGTTTAGAGTGATGATCCTCAGATCCGTTCAGTCAGGGACCTTCCCTTCACCAGCAGACAATCTTGACAAATGAATGGAACTTCTAGATTAATCCTGTATTTACACAAGAGTAATGAAGCCATGTATTTGCCTAATGCTGACACAGAAATGAGAGTGCACCAAACTGGTAATTTGTTAACAAACAAATTGTTATCAGCCGAATGCAGACACTGGCAAATGATAGGCCTTTGCTCAGTGACATAATTTTTATTTTTTAGTCCCTACTGCAATGACTTTAACATTTTTTCTTCCATTTTGCCAGTATTTAGCCATCTGGAACTGCCTACTGGGACATTATCAGTAACACCTGCTCTCAAGTCAAACCAGTGATGAAGCAGGTATAATTGGCAGATGCAATCAAAAATGTCACTGTAGGCTCAGTGATACTGATAAGCAGTTGCTATGGCCAGGCCACTTAGTTCTGACTGCAGCAGACTGTGAGAGAGAGGCAGGGAAACAGCCAGGCCACTTAGTTCTGACTGCAGCAGACTGTGAGAGAGAGGCAGGGAAACAGCCAGGCCACTTAGTTCTGACTGCAGCAGACTGTGAGAGAGAGGCAGGGAAACAGCCAGGCCACAGGAAAGGTGGCTGACCACAATTACAAAGAGAAGATTGCATAAAGATGGGTGTCCACACATAATCTCACATATTCCATGTACATCATCAAAGCACCAGATGAAAATATGATGAAACGCAGACACAGAGAGAACCGGAGATCAATAAACAATTACCTCACTGGTGACACCTGCAGTAAAAATTGCTCTTGCTTGACAAACTGATGGATGCAAAATGACACAAAACCAACACTGTCTCCAGCTACAAATGTCACCTCTAGAGGCACGAGATGCTAATAATCTCTACTACAACTTATGAGCCTCATTTCTTTGGCTATAGATGTTACAATTCACTCACACTTTTTGTGCAAACAGCACAAAATGGTAATTGGGAGACAGTGGCTTCATGGCTGTGCACTGAACCTGCTGTGTGCTACCTGCTGTGTGCTACATGCAAGCATTTGTAGAGTAAACATGTGGAAACATGGATAGGAATACATTGGCTGTGGGCCTGTGGTTAATCGGCGCCGGCCGAGAGACAATGCACTGGGAGATGTAAGGAGCAGGTGTTTCCTATTGCAGATTGAACAGTTATTCAATTATTGAGATGGCATCATATCTCACTGTGCCACAGTCACACTGAGGTCCAGGCCACAGAGACCGAAGATTGATGTGACACTTTGGTCAAACCATTCTCTACCGCACAAAGCAATCAATATTAAACAAACTAACAAAAATGCCCATCATCGGATAGCGCTAACTACATGGACGTTTATGATGTCAATCTGAGCAGTTGTTCGTAAGCCGTACCCAACTGACTGGTCGTCCTCGCAACAATCACAGAAAATATGCATAACAATATGAACCATGACACACTCTAAAACTGATTACAGAAAACTATTGGCAATTTTGAAAACATACTTTTCTTCCAAGGTATCACAGATTACAAGAGTGCCAGAATAATTATATTGATTTAACACGTTGGTCATAACTAAACCATCTTGTGCCACACAAAGTAATCATTATCAAACAAACCAGACACATACTGATGCAGAAGATGGTTTCCACAAATATTCATACTGGTGTTTGTTATCAGTTATGACGAAGATTTGTGCAGTTTTTGTAACACAAGTTATGTAAAATGTCACCAACTTTTTGGTAGTCCTCGGAACAGTCATAGACAATATGCGTAACATTATGGACAATCAATTTACATTCATCTAACATTCAATATGAACCCTAAAACATGTAAAACTGCATAAGTAACCCATTGGGAATATAAAGAAATGAGGTGTTATTTTTCTTCCACTTCCAATGGTCGTACCTGAACCGCTAAACGTGCAAACAATCTACGAAGAAAACATTACCGTACCCACATACTTGTTTATAATAACAGGCCTGCCAGGACCTTTGTGATTATGTTTATAGTAATGGGCCTGCCAGGACCTTTGTGATTATGTTTATAGTAACGGGCCTGCAGCACCTTTGTGATTATGTTTATAATAACAGGCCTGCCAGGACCTTTGTGATTATGTTTATAGTAATGGGCCTGCCAGGACCATTGTGATTATGTTTATAGTAACGGGCCTGCAGCACCTTTGTGATTATGTTTATAGTAACGGGCCTGCAGCACCTTTGTGATTATGCTTATAGTAACGGGCCTGCAGCACCTTTGTGATTATGCTTATAGTAACGGGCCTGCAGCACCTTTGTGATTATGTTTATAGTAACGGGCCTGCCAGGACCTTTGTGATTATGCTTATAGTAACGGGCCTGCAGCACCTTTGTGATTATGCTTATAGTAACGGGCCTGCAGCACCTTTGTGATTATGTTTATAGTAACGGGCCTGCAGCACCTTTGTGATTATGTTTATAGTAACAGGCCTGCCAGGACCTTTGTGATTACGTTTACAGTAACAGGCATGTCAGGACCATTGTGATTACGTTTATAGTAACAGGCCTGCCAGGACCATTGTGATTATGTTTATAGTAACGGGCCTGCCAGGGCCATTGTGATTACGTTTATAGTAACAGGCCTGCCAGGACCATTGTCATTACGTTTATAGTAACAGGCCTGCCAGGACCATTGTCATTACGTTTATAGTAACAGGCCTGCCAGGACTTTTGTGGTTATGTTTATAGTAACGGGCCTGCCAGGACTTTTGTGATTATGTTTGTAGTAACGGGCCTGCCAGGACAATTGTCATTACGTTTATAGTAACAGGCCTGCCAGGACCATTGTCATTACGTTTATAGTAACGGGCCTGCCAGGACTTTTGTGATTATGTTTATAGTAACAGGCCTGCCAGGACTTTTGTGATTATGTTTATAGTAACAGGCCTGCCAGGACTTTTGTGATTATGTTTATAGTAACGGGCCTACCCGGACCATTGTCATTACGTTTATAGTAACGGGCCTGCCAGGACTTTTGTGATTATGTTTATAGTAACGGGCCTGCCAGGACCATTGTCATTACGTTTTTAGTAACGGGCATGTCAGGACCATTGTCATTACGTTTATAGTAACAGGCCTGCCAGGACCATTGTGATTACGTTTATAGTAACGGGCCTGCCAGAACTTTTGTGATTATGTTTATAGTAACGGGTCTGCCAGGACTTTTGTGATTATGTTTATAGTAACGGGTCTGCCAGGACTTTTGTGATTATGTTTATAGTAACAGGCCTGCCAGGACCATTGTCATTACGTTTATAGTAACGGGCCTGCCAGGACCATTGTCATTACATTTATAGTAACGGGCCTGCCAGGACCATTGTCATTATGTTTATAGTAACAGGCCTGCCAGGACTTTTGTGGTTATGTTTATAGTAACGGGCCTGCCAGGACTTTTGTGATTATGTTTATAGTAACGGGCCTGCCAGGACCATTGTCATTACGTTTATAGTAACAGGCCTGCCAGGACCATTGTCATTACGTTTATAGTAACGGGCCTGCCAGGACCATTGTCATTACATTAATAGTAACGGGCCTGCCAGGACCATTGTCATTATGTTTATAGTAACAGGCCTGCCAGGACTTTTGTGGTTATGTTTATAGTAACGGGCCTGCCAGGACTTTTGTGATTATGTTTATAGTAACGGGCCTGCCAGGACCATTGTCATTACGTTTATAGTAACAGGCCTGCCAGGACCATTGTCATTACGTTTATAGTAACGGGCCTGCCAGGACTTTTGTGATTATGTTTATAGTAACAGGCCTGCCAGGACCATTGTCATTACGTTTATAGTAACGGGCATGTCAGGACCATTGTCATTACGTTTATAGTAACAGGCCTGCCAGGACCATTGTGATTACGTTTATAGTAACAGGCCTGCCAGGACTTTTGTGATTATGTTTATAGTAACAGGCCTGCCAGGACTTTTGTGATTATGTTTATAGTAACGGGCCTGCCAGGACTTTTGTGATTATGTTTATAGTAACAGGCCTGCCAGGACTTTTGTGATTATGTTTACAGTAACAGGCCTGCCAGGACCATTGTCATTACGTTTATAGTAATGGGCATGTCAGGACCATTGTCATTACGTTTATAGTAACAGGCCTGCCAGGACCATTGTGATTACGTTTATAGTAACAGGCCTGCCAGGACTTTTGTGATTATGTTTATAGTAACAGGCCTGCCAGGACTTTTGTGATTATGTTTATAGTAACGGGCCTGCCAGGACTTTTGTGATTATGTTTATAGTAACAGGCCTGCCAGGACTTTTGTGATTATGTTTATAGTAACGGGCCTGCCAGGACTTTTGTGATTATGTTTATAGTAACGGGCCTGCCAGGACTTTTGTGATTATGTTTATAGTAACGGGCCTGCCAGGACTTTTGTGATTATGTTTATAGTAACGGGTCTGCCAGGACTTTTGTGATTATGTTTATAGTAACGGGTCTGCCAGGACTTTTGTGATTATGTTTATAGTAACAGGCCTGCCAGGACCATTGTCATTACGTTTATAGTAACGGGCCTGCCAGGACCATTGTCATTACGTTTATAGTAACGGGCCTGCCAGGACCATTGTCATTATGTTTATAGTAACAGGCCTGCCAGGACCACTGTGATTATGTTTATAGTAACGGGCCTGCCAGGACTTTTGTGATTATGTTCATAGTAACAGGCCTGCCAGGACCATTGTGATTATGGTTATTGTAACAGGCCTGCCAGGACGTTTGTGATTATGTTTATAGTAACGGGCCTGCCAGGACCTTTGTGATTATGTTTATAGTAACGGGCCTGCCAGGACCATTGTGATTATGTTTATAGTAACAGGCCTGCCAGGACCATTGTGATTATGTTTATAGTAACGGGCCTGCCAGGACCATTGTGATTATGTTTATAGTAACGGGCCTGCCAGGACCATTGTCATTATGTTTATTGTAACGGGCCTGCCAGGACCTTTGTGATTATGTTTATTGTAATGGGCCTGCCAGGACCTATGTGATTATGTTTACTGTAATGGGCCTGCCAGGACCATTGTCATTATGTTTATTGTAACGGGCCTGCCAGGACCATTGTCATTATGTTTATTGTAACGGGCCTGCCAGGACCATTGTCATTATGCCACCATTGTGTCATAAGGAGCAACAATTGTTAAACAATTAGCTATGGACAGTGATGTGCTCTTGATATGAACCAAACTGGAAAATGTTCTTTTACTGATCTACAGAGACTGCCAGCTGTGTGAATCCACAAACGTTCTGTTTTGCTGCATTTATTGGGTGATTTATTCCCAAGGCATAGACACCAGGTAGACAGGACCATAAACTTTTGGAGGTAAATATATATCGTGTTAAGGATTCATTAATTCTAACAGTGCGACAACTCAATGTTGGGATATGTATTATTATGTATATATCTAGGAAGACAAGAGAAGTAGACAGGCTACAGGGCTGTTTCATTCACACCATGTTCCTCCAGGTCTGTGGGTAGGCCTACTAGACACCCATCAAAGGGGGATTAACCTGCAATAGACTGGTGTGAGATCCTTGGGGAAGGAAAATCTCCACTATTCATCAATAAACAGCCTTAAGCCCTAACTCTATACACCTCAGTGGCCTAGACTGGATAACAGAAGGTTGATCTGTTTACAGACACATCTCCCATAAAGAGACATTTAGTGCCTGTGTCACATGGAATATGGACCCCATGGAATATAGACCCCATACAAAATGGACCCCGGGTCCATTTTTCCTATAGAATATGGACCCACCCTATAGAATTTTGAAGGTGGGGGGTCCATAATCTATGGAGGTCCATTTCCTATGTGTCATGGAATATGGACCCCCATAGGAAATGGACCCAGGTCCATAATCTATGGGGGTCCATTTTCTATATATGTAATATAATATGGACCCCCATAAAAAAAGGACCCAGATTCCACATTCTATGGGATCCATATTCAATGACATCTATATATATATCTATTATATATATATTTATCTGACACCCACCATAGAATTAGGACTCACACTGCCCCCACTATAAATTTTCCATACAAATAAGGTAAATTGTGACTGAATGTACCTGAGACACCTGCATTGTTCCACAGCACTCACTGCCTTACCAGCCCTGTCCATTCAACAGGTGGACACATTATGGAGGCCCACTGGACAACACTACAAAAGAGTTGCTCAATACCACTGTCCAGGGAAGGCTGGTAAACATCATAAATGTTGGTGTTTACCAGTACTGGGTCATGCAGGTCACAGGTAATGTAGGGAGCGTGGCTAGTGTAGTGGTTAGAACATCTGCCTGGCATGACAGCGTTCCAAACCCAGTGTACCGGTCTGGAAGGAGGTTCCGGTCTGAGAGTAAGTTCCGGTTCCGTTTTGCGTTTTGCACTTGTACATGTCAAAGGTTAGCACCTACTTTCGTCCCGCAGCTGTATGGTCTGGAAGTAAGTTCCGGGTTAAGAGTAAGTTCCGGTTCTGTTTTGCATACACACTGTACATGTCAAAGGTTGGCGCCTATTTTTGGGCAGCTTAAACACAGTGTTTGTCGAAACTATGCATGACCCAATTATATTATAGTTTACGTTAATGATACGGTTACTTTTGTAACTGTTAGTATATATAACAAAACCTCATAATTAGCATAACCTGTAATTATTTGCAACAAAATATTGTGTTTTATTTTGAAGTTATTGTCTTAGAGCGTGTGTATCTTACGACTTTGTCACACAGAGCTGCTGCGTAGTCTTCAAGACAGCATTGCGCATATGCTTCTTCTTCTTCTTCACAGTCTTGTGGTTACTTCTATCCAGAAGAATTCTATCCAAGTGTTTTCTGGTGACTAAGTAATGTCTTATGCATGCCATGTACCGTCGGTACTCTTCTCCAAGTTTCTCCCTCTGCATCACAGCTATTTTCTCAAAAGATATTTCAACTGATACTGATACTAGTGATAGGGAACTTACTAAGTCAGATATGCTTGTACAGCGATAGAAATAAGCCAGAATATTTATTTGTCCGCCAGACAAGTAAGTTTTGAAATCTACTTGTCCGCCAAAATTTTAACTTGTCCGAGTGGTTGTCAAGGGGAATCGAAGCTTTAAAAAAAACGTCAAAAACTCTGTCAATTCAATGTTCCTGCTGTTTCATTGCATGTACATCTGAGTGACTTGTAATCAAAGACACAATTTGATTTCATCTGTAAATTTTGAAATTGCAAAATTATATTTGCAACTATTTTCCGGTCCATTATCATTATTATTCATCACGCATATTAAAAGTATGTAACCCAGTAGACATTGCAAAAACACAATCGACAAAATTCACTTCATGGCACTTCTACAAAAAACAGTGATCGGCGGGACTTGTGCGCTGGCACTGAAATGGTTAACACCAAGGTCTGTTGAGTGTTCACACCACATTGCCTGTCTCATTCGAATGACATTAATAGCAGGTGGTTCCTACTGCCTGGTGTCTGCGCAAAGGGAGGCAAGAGCCCACACACTAGTATATATATAAGCTGTCATGGCCTCACCGACTCTAATCTGAAAATAGCCTGGTCAGGTGCTGCATTAGTGGCAGCTGAAAAATTCTGATGATTACTTCTGGCGGTGCTTAGAGCTTAGGCTAATTATTATCAGGCTCCTTTAGGCATGAGAACATATGAGAAAAACTCATGCAGAATGATAACAATGTAGACACGCTTTTTCTCTAGATAATAAATAAATTAAGCTTGCGTTTAAATGATCTATTGCTTGGTGTTGTTCTAGTTAATAAATATTGTCAATGACTGATACAGTCAAGCTTCCAATCAATTAATGGATTACAATATTGTGTGGTTGATGATCATTTTGATTATATAAAACATATGTTTGGAGTGAAATTGTTACGATTACCGGAAGGCCAAAACCCAACTAGGTTTTGTGAAAAAGAAGCCACTGACATCGTTCAAACTTGCTATGCTCGTAGTCAATACATGGTGTCTGCAATGCTAACAGTACAGGAAGATGCAATGCATGTATTATCTTCAAATACATGTTAATTGTTTATGTGTCAGTTTCCTAAAGTTGGTTGCACTAGACTGCCAAATAGCAATCAAACTTTTCTTAGAGAGGCTGGGCTGTCCATGAACCAATACTACAAATACTACAATCAATCATCAATTGATTTGGCCTAACCAAGGATCAATTATAAAATCAAATCGATTCCCACAACAACAATTGCCATTTGCCCCCCCAACTGATTCATCATTACAGCTTACAAGTGTATCAAGCTCAAGAGTAACCTATGAAAGACTTTGCTTCATACATCTCTATATTTGTGTGTACACTTTGCAGATGCCGTATATGATAAACATGGTAAGCTCCTGACATATCAATGGCTGCTTCAAATGTGTGGTATAAATGCAGCTCACCAGTCAAACATTACATCCATGACGAAGTAGTAAAGTAATTGTTAATCAATTATAACTACAATAGAAATTTCAAAAGACATATTCAACTTGAATAAGAAACAATATAAATATTATAAATTTGTATGATCTTGAGCCAATGTTCATTGTATAGTTCAAATCAAGCTCTTGCAAACCAATGCAGACTGTAAATTTTAATAATACATGTAAAATCGCCAAAGCGGTAATCAATGCAAAGCATAAAAAGAATAATATGATCCATCTTGTGTTGTTGGTCCTGTTTCTATAGCTTAACTAACCAACTGAATTTGTGTTTTCCAAAGATATATACTGATTGATACATGGAACATTTATCATGTCCACCTACACCATGATACTAGTTTTATTTACAGTAAGTGATAATTAATGTTATCCACAGCAAATCAATTGTGTCATTAAAGGAAATAAAAATAAGGCATTAGCTAAAATCCTTTTTCCATGTGTACACAAAGTTTAACATTTGATATTAAAAAAATAAATACATTTGTAGCATAAATTCGATTTTAAACCCGTCTGTGAAGCGATTCCCGCGGAAAATTAAATTTTAATGAGCTAGGCGATCACATGGTATCGTGACGTCACTTATGACACACACTCGCATCAGGCCGACCCTTTCCATGCAGATATTGTATCCACCTACAGAAAATAACGTATCTAATCTCATAATATCACTAGAATATCGATATATGAAGGAGTTGTACAATTTATCATAACAACTTAAATCAGTCTATAAATTTCTGCTGGTGCCACTAGCTCATTTGGTAGGCGTGTTGGTTTCTTGTCATTTATTTTACAATCGGGTGATGCTGGTTCAATCCTGACACCATGCAAACCATTGATTTTCTTTACACTTTTTTCTTTATATGTTTTCACAAACTAATATAAACCAAATCATTTGGTATACTATGATGCACTGTTTGTAAATATTTTTTTTTGTAATTATTTATTCGCCACAAAAATGAAAATATGGTCATTATATATATAAAACGATGTTTCTAAATCAGTCTATAAATTTCTGCTGGTGCCGCTAGCTCATTTGGTAGGCGTGTTGGTTTCTTGTGATTTATTTTACAATCGGGCGATGCTGGTTCAATCCTAACAAGATTTAACAAGATTTAACAAGATTGCCACCCAGAGAATTAACTCTAGGTGGCAGGTGGACAAGGAAGCCCTTTGGCTTATCGAGAGTCCAACCCTTTTATCTATGTGTATCCCGCCCGTCTGAGGTGTGTCGATTTTATTTTTAAACATATTCACGCTACTAGCACCCACAATCAGCAGATAATCTGTTCCATTCATTTACAGTCCTTTGTGAAAATGAAAACTTTCTTATATCTAATCTACTCTGCTCCTTTGCTAATGTAACTTCATGTCCTCTAGTCCTTCTATCTTTCTTAATTGAAAAAAATATATTTCTATCAATATTTTCATAACCATTCAATATTTTAAACACTTCTATCTGATTTTTATTACTGAACATTCTTCAGGATAGTTCGTTTTCAAATTAGAAACTTTCATTTTTCATATCCAAGAATCATGTTAAATTACCTGGTAGAGGCTTTCGTTGACGTGTCACGCCGACTTCATCAGTACCTATGACGCTGAATGACGTCATCGTACACGTGAGGCAGTTCGTAATTGCCCTCGAGCAGAAAATCATAGCCACAGCACCAGTCGATTGCCAACCGTGAAACTGGAAGCGATATGTGGACGATGTAATTTGCCTGGTACACACAGGAAAGGCAAAGAAATTACAACAACACATGAACACTGTAGACCCCACAGGTAGCATCATTTTCACGCGGGAAGACGAAGTGAACAACAGCATGCACTTCTTGGATGCAAAGTTCACCAGAAAGGAAGATGGCAGTGTGAAGTCCACAGTGTACAGGAAGAAGACGCACACTGACCAATACCTGAATTTTGCATCCCACCACCCCAAACATCAGAAGTTGGGAGTTGTCAGAACCCTTATGAACAGGTGTGAGACAATAACTTCGGAGGAGGGGGACAAGAAAGAAGAGATGGAACACCTGAGAGGAGCTTTAAGAGTATGTGGCTATCCGTCGTGGGCCTTGAAAAAGGTGACAGATAGCAGTAAGAGGAAAAAGACCAACAAAAAGACTAAGGACAAAAACTATCGGAGCCAAGTAGTCATTCCATACATAGAGGGGGTCTCAGAGAGAGTACATCGAGTACTGAAAAAGTATGGAGTAGCAACGGCCATGCGTCCCCACACCACCCTCAGGCACCTGTTGGTACATCCCAAGGACAAGGTACAACTACAAGAACAGGGCGAACTGGTGTACCAAATACCGTGCAAGAATTGTGGTGGGGAATACATTGGGGAGACAGGAAGACTACTCAAAACAAGACTGGAGGAACACAGAAAGGACGTAGACAACACGAAAAATGAGAAATACACAAGGAGCGGGAAAAAAAGATTGATGTCTACCATCAATAAATCCGCCCTTACAGACCATACGACAACTGAAAACCATATCATAGACTGGGAGGGAGTGAAAATTGTAGACAAAGAAACCAACAGAAGAATTCGGCATATTAAAGAAGCCATCTGGATCAGAAAAACCAAAACACCCATCAACAGAGACGAGGGCAATTACGAACTGCCTCACGTGTACGATGACGTCATTCAGCGTCATAGGTACTGATGAAGTCGGCGTGACACGTCAACGAAAGCCTCTACCAGGTAATTTAACATGATTCTTGGATATGAAAAATGAAAGTTTCTAACTTCTATCTGATCTCCTCTCAATCTCCTGATCTCTAGTGTTGTTAAACCGCATTTTTTAGGAGTATTTCGTAATTAAGATTCCTCAGTTTTTGTATCATTTTAGTTGCTCTCCTCTGTACTCTTTCTAGCATATCTATGTCCTTCCTGTGATATGGCCTCCACGTTTGAATACAATATTCTAAATGAGGCCTAACTATTGTTTTGTACAGCGGTATTATTAGCTCTTTTTCCTTATACGTTATGTTTCGCCTAATTAATCCAAGGATTTGATTTCCATTTGAAGCAGCAATTCTGCACCGCTCTGAAACCTTCATATCAGCACTAATGGTTAACCCTAAGTCCTTTTCTTTTACAGTAGTACTTAGTACAGTACCCCCCATTGTATATTCTACCTCTTCGTTCCCATGTCCTGTGTGGAAGCATTTACATTTCCCAAAATTGAACAGCATTTGCCACTTTTCAGACCATTTGATCAACCTGTCAAGATCATCTTGTAAATGCTGTCTATCTCCATCACTTTTAATCCTTCTAAGCACTTTTGTATCATCCGCAAATTTCAACACCTTGCTTGTTATTTCATCATCCAAATCATTGATATATATTAAGAATCATATAGGTCCTAATACTGATCCCTGTGGTACCCCACTCAATACCGATTTCCAGTTTGAAGCCACTCCATCAACTACTACACGTTGTCTTCTGTCAATCAGCCACTGTTCTATCCAGTTTATTATATCATTTCCTATGCCATGGGCCTTTAGTTTCAGCAGTAATCGTTGATGTGGTACTTTGTCGAAAGCTTTTTGAAAATCTAAGTAGCGATATCTACTGGTGATCCCTCATCTACCCACTTAGTGATGTCTTCCAAAAAACATAACATATTTGTTAAGCATGACCTCGCTTTAAAAAAACCATGTTGAGATGGGTTGATCAAGTTTTGTTTAACAAGAAAATCCACCATGTGATCTTTAATTAATCTTTCTAATAATTTGCAAATCACTGATGTTAAACTCACTGGTCTATAGTTCTCTGACTTGTTTCTCGAACCTTTTTAAAATAACGGCATAATGTTTGCCTCTTTCCATTCTAAAGGAACCACTCCCTCTTCTAATGACAAATTGAAAACTGTTGCAAGCGGTACGCTAATTTGTTCTACAATTTCCAATAGTAGTTTGGGCGGAATCCCATCCACTCCAGGTGATTTATTATCCTTCATAGCCCTTATTTTCTTAGCTACCATTTCCGGGGTTACAATTAATTGTCCTAAATAGTCTGAATCTGCCCCCTTGAACTTAGCCTCTGGTACTGGCAGTGAACTAATATCTTCTCTGGTAAACACTGAACTAAAGTACTCATTCAGGTCTTCTGCCATTAAGAATCCCTCTGATATTATATTTCCAGCACTATCTTCTAGAGGACCGACCTTATCTTGAACTTTCTGTTTGCTTCGAACATATGCATAAAAACTCTTGCTGTCATGTTTTATATTACTAGCTAATTGTTGTTCATAGCTTCTCTTTGAATTTCTAATTTCAGCTATAGCTTAGTTAAGTGCTTCTTTATAAATGTTGTAGTCTTCATCATTTCCAGTACATCTATATGACTTCCACATCATTTGTTTATACTTAATTTTTCTAATGGCTTCTTTCGATAAGTGTTTCTTTTTGGACCGTTTCCCTTGTTTTTTTAAGGGTACAAAATTGTCGACTATGCACTTAATTTCACTCTTTAATATATTCCAGCATTCTGTTGCTGTCTTATTTTGCAGTGTTATTCCAGTCTATCTTTGCTAAATATTTCCTCATGTCCTTATACCTTCTTTTGTGGAAATTTCTCCTATACTGCTTTTTACTATTCCTTTCTGATTTTACTTTGATGGTAAAATGTATCGGGTTGTGATCGCTACTCCCCAGTGGCTCACGTATCTTGACATTGTCAACTAATTCATTCTGTGAGGACAAAACTATGTCTAACACATTCTCACCCCTGGTTGGTTCTAGCACATGCTGAGAAAGGAAAGTATCTTGAACTAACACTAAAAACTTGTGGTCCTCACTCCCCATACTCTGAAGAGATTTCCATTGTATATGCCCGTGGTTAAAATCCCCCATAATAATACAGTCCCGTTTGCTTACTTCCCTTATAGCGTTTTGTATTTTTTCATTCTCTTCTATGCTTATGTTTGGACTTCGATAAACTAACCTAACCGTTAACTTTGAGTTACCTGTAACTATGTTACACCAAACAGCTTCTTCGCAATCTGCTTCTCTTTCTAATTTTATTTCATAAGCCTGGATAGATTCTTTAATATATAAAATAACTCCACCTCCCTTTCTTCCTATTCTATCTTTTTCTAAACATTACACATCCTGTCAATCCCAATTCGGCATCTGATATATCGGTGGTGGTCCAGGATTCGGTTATACCTATTATATGAGGGTCAGTATCTTCTACCATAATGTTTAGTTCATTTCTTTTGTTTACTATGCTCCTTGCATTTAAACACACACATTTATATCCAGCTTCAGAAGAGTTTTCCAGACTATAATTTGCTGATTTATTTGTGCTGTCTTTATCTATGCCTTCATTTTCAGGCTTTTCTGTGAGTCCCCCCTGCGAATCTAGTTTAAATAGATGCAACCTGTTCCACTGTCAGCAGATCGCAGCAGGTTCTCTGAGAAAACTGCTGCCCCCTTTCCACTAAGATGGAGGCCATCTCTCATGTACATATCTTCCCTCCCAACAAAGTATCCCCATAAATCTCTTCTTCACACATCTGCTGAACTAGTGCGTTGATCGCCATCCTCTTGCAGTTTCTATACGTTGCCCTCCTTCCTCCCATTACTGGCAAAATTCCTGACAGAATAACCTGTTCAACTCTTGTCTTCTTTAGCTTCCTCACTAACTGTCTATACTTCTGTACTTCATGCCTGTCACGTTTTCTGTTGTCGATTTTCCAATGTCTTCCCCTCCAATCACATTCCCTCCTTCCAATCCTGACACCATGCAAACCATTGATTTTCTTTACACTTTTTTCTTTATGTTTTCACAAACTAATATAAACCAAATCATTTGATTGATGCACTGTTTGTAAATATTTTGTAAATATTTTTTTATTATTTATTCGCCACAAAAATGAAAATATGGTCATTATATATATAACGATGTTTCTAAATTTTATTTATCCAGACAGATCACAATTTGTTTTCACATATATAATTACAATATATTACCATACAATATATGTACAATTAATAAATTATATATCCATTACATTATATTTGTTTGGATAAATAAAATTTAGAAACATCGTTATAATTTATAATGACCATATTTTCATTTTTGTGGCAAATAATTATTACAAAAATAAAAAATTATTTACAAACAGTGCATTATAGTATAAAATGATTTGGTTTACTTGGTGAAAACATAAACAAAAAAAGTGTAAAGAAAATCAATGATTTGCATGGTGTCAGGATTGAACCGGCGTCGCCCGATTGTAAAATAAGTGACAAGAAACCAACGCGCCTACCAACTGAGCTAGCAGCACCAGCGGAAACTCATTGACTGATTTAAGTTGTTATGATAAATTGTACAATTCCTAGTGATAGTATGAGATTATACAGTATCTCCCGTTGGTTGCATTCGATATAATTATTCTGAAAACTAGCCCAACTCGGCGAAACCTAGTCGACTTGTACTAGTTGTAGGCGCAATCGCATTCATTGTTTTGAATAAAATTTGATTCATGTGGAACCGTAAGATAACTGCTTGTTCCTCTATGATGACTAGTGTTTGTATTACATCGGAATATTGCACAATAACTCATTCTGACGCTCATTTCGACCCAAAAGCTATACTTGTAAACATGCTCTGAATGCATGGAAAGGGTCGGCCTGATGCGAGTTTGAGTCATAAGTGACGTCACATCTCGGCATCCCGAAAAGCGCGCCAAAAATATGCATATTCAAAAATGTCCGGATGCACAGCATCAAATGTGGAATTTCTAATTCATTGATTTTTGTTGGCTTGGTGGACGAGGAAATAGATAGCAGGATATAATATAACATGAATTCAAGCAATAGGTGTTTTTATTCCCTTTAATCTAACTCTAACTGCTGACCTTCCGGGCTGACCACAATTATAATAAAAATTCCAACTGAAATAAATAACTATAATCAGCATTACTTGTGTGATTTTTCTCAAACGTATCAGACAGCGACAGTGAATGTGTCATGAAGTTTTTAATTAAATTTGTGATCACTTTTCTACAAACATGCAACACGTCAACATGGCGATCAACATTCTGACACGAAATGGAGGACATGTAACTAGTCACGACATGCCTTCTATCTAGGGTAATGTGTCTACTTTAATTGTCAATGCCATCCGTGACATTAGTAAGTTCAAGAGCATCCATAATTTACTTCCATATCATAAATCACCTATTGACATTCACCGGAAGCGTTTGAACAGCTGTCATTTGACAATGATGCTGTCATATTCTATAAACAAATATTACAGACACCTATTTCATGATTCCCTCATCAATAACCAAAGTGTACATGTATCAGACTGTAACGGACATAATTAGTTGATGACTTTAAGTTTATTACGCTGAAGCCATTTCTGTAGTTTTAATTTACACCGAATTCAGAAAGAAACTGCCAATATATAAGTTACTATTTTTGTTGATATGTCCTAAATTCCTAACTGCATTCAGAATCGCGTGATCGCAGGCATTAATTAATTAAACAAAGAATACATTTTTACTTTCCACATTAATTATACTAATCTGTCAACTGAGAAATTTTTCTGAAATTAAAATAAATAATATTTTAATTAACAAAGCATACATTTTCAGAAAACGGAACTATCATTAATTGGAATAAGATTTTAAACCACTGAACACACTTTTCAAACAAAATAGTGATGAAAGATTAAAAATAACAAATAAAACATATAAAGAACAGTACGTTGTGACCAGACCATTACATTCAGTCCACTGACTCTGAAAGAATAGTTATACTTTCTAAATGGTTTTACTGAAATAAAAATGGGCCAAGTGGCCCTGAAGTCCTTTGGACTAATACGTCTATATGTGACCCCGGCTGAACAAATGAGTGATAAGTCGGAAAAATTGTAACATTGTTTTCTTACATCCTTGTAAAGGTTTGGTAGGGTGCTTTACACGGTTTCAAAAATTATGACTGCTACAAAAATTGGCAAAGTTATGGAGCATTGAACATGGTAGGGATCAAAAAGTGAAAATGAAGAAAACGGCGTTGAAGTTTTACATTATATATGCAAATTGATTGCATGGAAATATTACATGCACAACATTCAAATGTGGCACACAGTATGTAATATGTATGTTATGTTGCAATGATATACTGGAAGTATAAATGTGCTGCTACAAAGACTTATCAAGTTATGCCAGATTATGTCTTCATGTGTAAAACTAAGAGGACAGATTATTTGAGAGCAAAAGGTAGACTCACTGTTTGACACAGTTTAAAACCTGCAGGCAACTGTCCAGCTTAACAGGGGTCTAGTGGCTTAATGCTGTCTGTTGACACAAGCTACTGCCAGTGACCAATTACACATTAGTCACAGTTTCCATCAAACAATAGCAGGCAGAGAATCTTAGCTCCACAGCTGGGTGTAATACACAACCAGAGCCACCACTGATTCATGGTCAAGTAGATTAGCTCAATGCACCAACTAAGACAATACACAACACTGTGAGTGACAGTGTCCAGAGTGAGGCCTAAGCAGTGTCCTCATTGCTGAATAGATCAATTAAACCTGCCAAGTGGGTGACATTCTGCACAAGTGTTCATTAATCCTTAGTGATTGTTCAAAACACCAGACTGACCACATACCTAAATAAAGCGAATGTAATAGGTGAAGAACAGGCTGTGTTCAAATAGGGGTATTGGTTTAATTGTATTTGTCTCGATGCAAAAGGCTTTATTGTGCCTTCATTGATTATAAGAAAGCATTTGATTTAGTAGACCGGTCCTCCCTGTGGTCTAAGATAATTTCATGCGGTATTAATGGTATTGTGTTGAAAGTTGTATACATGTACAAAAATGCTAAATCATGTATAAATCAGGGCCAGGCTGTGTCAGCCTTCTTCTCATGTGATGTATAGGTATGGCAAGGAGAAAACTTGTGTCCTTTGTTATTTGCTATTTACCTGAATAATTTTGAACACTGTTAGTCACAATTATAACGGACTTGACATGGCAGCTGGTGAAATTTACAACAACCTTAGTGATGATGATGTAAAAAATGTATGTTCTACTATATGCTGATGACACTAGAGTGATTCAATCAAATACAGAGTTCTTGCTTGTGTATAGCGGAACTATGTCAACTCTTCTAATGGTTGACATTTGGTTGTTTCAGGTGTCAACTATATTGTGAATCTGTAATTATTAGTCTATATTGATACAATTGATTTACACAGTACCATGTCTACACAAGGCATGGCAAGCGTAAACAGAACAGTAGAATGCATTTGATATCAATAAAGTGTAGGATATTTCACTCTATAGTTGTCCAGAATATTAATTTTCTATGTTTGTCACCTACAGGTGACAGAATATTAATTTTCTATGTTTGTCACCTACAGGTTTCTACAGACAATACATCTTTAACCAATAGACACCACAGTCACACCATTTTATAATAATTAAATGAACATCAAAATAAACACAACTTGCAATTATAGAAAATCAATAGTTTTGAAGATAAAAAGTGTTAGGCAACTGTTCAGTCTAACAGGGGTCAATTGTGTCTACTCTGCCTGGGCGCTGTGACCAATTAAAGATTAGTAAAGGTCTCAATGGAACAGTAGCACTAGGCTACAGAATTTAATCATGCTGTTGACTTTGTGGCACATTAAACAAAATCTACTGTTGGGGGTGGTCTCAAGGGCCCTTCTCAAAACCACATCACTAGATAATGTAAAACTTTTGCACTTTGGGGGCCCCTTAGGTGCCCTTAGAATGATTCAATCAAATACAGATTTCTTGTATATAGTGGCAGCACCCTAAGATACATATATGCAAAATTAGAAAAAAGTTAAAGTTTTTGAAAAAAATAGGCAAAATGTTACATTTTTACAAGTTTTTGGGTCCTTGGAGGCCCTAGGGAGCCCTTAAAATGATTCAATCAAATACAGATTTCTCGTGCATAGTGGCAGTGCCCTAAGATGTCTATGCAAAATTAGAGAAAAAGTTGCTGAACGGTTTCTGAGATACGGCAGCTAACGGCGGACGCAGAGTGATGGCAATAGTCTCTTGGACCTTCGGCCAAAAGACTAAAAAGTAGCTATAACTGGAAGTATATATATGACATTAACCTGATGAACCCTGAATTTCTGGAGGAGCTATTTTTGTTTCAACCTATGTGGTTATGTAATGCCTTGTAACATGTAAACTCTTCATCAAAACCCTTACAATATATACATATTCTGAATCACAGAAGATTGATCTTTCCAATGGTAGTAAAATTATCAGTTGCGACTGTGTGGCTAATTAGCATATAATTAGTATATGTAAACAATCGCAAAAATGAAATACAAAATCTAGTTTTATTGTGTCACTCATGTACGAATGAAAGCACAAAATGAGACAAGGCAAGGTAGGCCTATATGTCCTCTATGAGCAGCAAGAAAAATTACAACAATATGTGCATTTACCTGTGAAATATTACAGTTAGCATGCAATTATGATGATTTTGGTTGACCGCATGTATAAATATGAATCGCAAAATTTTTTCAAAAAACTGTTTACAAAATGCATAGTAGTAAATGTTTTATATGTACATGTAATCTACTGACATATATGTATCAGAAAATATATGCATTTACACATAACAGCTTATGAAAAAAATCAAAAAAATCAGTAGTTTTTGTCAAATGTCAGGTGACAATAAGTAATCTCAATGTTTATTGACACAGCATGGTTTTGACACAGATTGCACACTGACATCGACGTCGCTGTCCTGTCCGCTACTAATATCATTTACATCCGAATTATCGGATGCATAGCCCATCATATACAACGTCCGCTCATAGTCATCGTAGTCACGAATTCTAACATTTTGACGAGACATCCCCAACTTTCCAAAAAATCGCAAAAATACTAATAATTCACGGATCAAATCGAGTAATGGCTGAAAATGTCCGCGAATGTATCGTCGTCATCCGGGCACCAACGGCATAGCCAATGCTAACGAAAGTGGCGCCATACGGCAATCAATATGAACACTATACTCCAACACCGAAATTTCGGTGTTCAGGGTCTATGAGGTTAACAGGAAGTAGCTATAATGAGAATAATAATAAATAAAACGGTTCACCAATAAGATGATTTCCAATTGTGGTTGGTTTCATTGATCAAAACTACTTAAGAAACAATAAAACAAATCATACCTTCTGCAGCTCAGAAATACCACTAGCTTGGTCCAGAAAGGTCTTCATCTCTGTATCTAGTACATTGACCCATGACTGGATTCTGAAAGAAAGAAGAGCAAGTAAAAAAATATAAAAAAATAATGGGTTTACATAGAAAATTGTGTGTATGTGTGTGGTGTGTGTGTGTGTGTGTGTGTGCATGCGTGTGTGTGTGTGCATGTGTGCATGCGTGTGCGTGTGTGTGTGCATGCATATGTGTGTATGTGCATGCGTGTGTGTGTACGTGTGTGTGCGTGTGTGTGCGTGTACATATACGTAGTATATACAGTATGCAGAAGCAGTGCATCATTTGATATACAAATCAATTAAATTTTACAAATTTTATCAAATCAATTTGCACTGCAGCCATGATTCATTTTAGCAACAGAATTGTCACATTACTTTCCAGAACTGCACATTATTTCTAGGTTGAGGTTATTTAAATCTGATGTTTTTAATTAAACATTCAAATTGTATACAAAACATTCAGAATCAAACAGTATACACAGCTGCTGTGGAGACAGGTGGGGCTAACCACAAGTTCCCGTAATTGCTTTCTTAAGTTCTGCACAACTGGCTCGGCTAATGCTGTTTATTGCCAATTGTGGCATAGGCGAAAAGGTTTACTATTTGGCGAAAATAAAGTTTAACTCTTCACCAAATTGGCGAAACGTTATTATGGTCATTATTGTTATTATCAGTGGTATATCACAGGATTATTCACTTCCCGTCTCCCTTAGAGTTGTTTTAAACGACTGCTCATCACGCCGACCCAAATAACCAGTGCCCACGCCAGGTTTGAGGTGGGTACAGTCACATGGTCACATAGACATTGGTCATCAATCGATGTGCCATCTGTTAACTATTCATCAAATGCCAATATAAGTTTGATGTAATTCATGTATGTTTGATAAATGTCATCATCAGAACATATTACAAGTGGATATTTAAAACACGTGTTAAAAACATATTTTAAAATTTAGAGCCTGTATCACCCAGACTAGGACTACCTTCAGTCTAGTATTACAGAACAAAAGTAATTCGGGGAATGAGTCTATTTAAGTAATCAGTTACTGAACAATCAAATAATGTTTTCAAGTATTTTTATGCTACATTTTAAATACTGCGGGGCAACAAGAGGTAGATGACATGATTAGGCCTAGATTGTTTTGATTTAGCCTTGTTATTTTCTCTATATTTCAAGTATTATTATTAATCTTATTATAGCAGACGCGTGTGGTGTTAGTTTTATAGATGGTGTTTGGTTTTTAATAACTGAAAGAAGCCCTTTAATTTATTTTGGGCATTTGCTAAATTAACAGTGGGTGTCCGACTTTCTTTTTTATAATTAAACAATGTTGAAATTATAGTAGCTTTAAAGTTAAACATGTTTGGCTTTCTTTTATATATTAATAATATCATAAATGTTTAGCTTAAATTGGATATTTCATACTCTTTTGAGCATTTAAGCTCCTACCTGTGTATAATATATCGTTCAATATGTTGTGTTTTGCGTGTGCTACTAAAAAATTGGTTTAAGAAAATCTCATTTGGATAAAGAAAATTCTTACCTTTAG
Source organism: Paraescarpia echinospica (assembly GCA_020002185.1). Lineage (NCBI taxonomy): Eukaryota > Metazoa > Annelida > Polychaeta > Sabellida > Siboglinidae > Paraescarpia > Paraescarpia echinospica. The sequence goes on along the minus strand of CM034531.1, from coordinate 1,342,022 downwards.
CCAAATTGGCTAAACAAATTTTAGACCCAGCGCTAGCCTAGACTGGTCTGATATGCACAACCAGGATCACATGTGGAACATAGTATAAATATCTTGGTAAAACTATTGTACAACCCCTGGTTTGAGATGATACTTAGTGGGACAGATTAGATCACTTTAAAAGTCTCATTCATCTAGTTGGAACATCACGTCATGATATCAAGCCAACCTTTGATGCTCGCACTGATGTTGGGTACTGCCAGTCTGACACAGTGCATCAAAGTCACCTTATAGTGGTCATTTCACATCTCTGATTGCTACCTAACACTAACAGACACAACGATTGCACACAAAACCACATGTATTTAGTTTTAGTGATCTTTCAGAGAAACCGGTTGTTTTGCGAAGGGTAGACGAGTAGAACATGTTTGAGATGACAGTGGATGTGGACGCTGTAGTTTACTGTCTCGTGCAGTCATCACACTCTCCCAAGTACTCAATTAGTGTCATAACTTGCCAGTGATTGCTGCGTTGATTGGAGTGATCAGAGACGTCAGGACCACTAGATCATATGGCTGATTTAAATTCCAAGCAGCAGAAATGCTGGGTTTCCATAAATATATACATTCATGTGCTCAGTTTCATCTTCAGGAACATCCATAATTTGTGTTTCTACATCCACATGTGATAAGAGTAGATGCAGATGCCATGTCCTGCCCTTTCAGGGTGTGTCTATGAATGGTAAAAATAAAAATACAAGTAGAAAGTAGAAGTTCATAAGAAATATAAAATAATTTAATAACAAATACAATGATAAAGCAAAGATGTGAAATGTTTCAGGGGAACATTCAACAAATGCAATCTGGGTGAATTTTTTGAATGGATGAAATTTCTTAATTGAAATCTGCAAGAAATATTTCAGCCGTTGTTTCCAGTTACTGTGATTGCAGATTCTTGGTCTTTTTCGATATCGTGTAGTTAGTGTTTGTTCACTCTCTTCATATCTTCATGAAACAGGCAAATTGGGATTAGATGCTCAAGACAGTGCAGACTTTGGCACAAGGGAGTGGTTCCATTGCAATAGTCAGCTGCTGCAGAGCGGCAAGTTAGTTTATCAAGGTGGGCTGGAACACAACACACACTTCCGTGGGGATTTATGTAGTAATCTTTACATGTAGGTTCTATAGCCTAAATAGGGCAGTGGACATAATTAATCACACATAAACTGCTAAGGTATTAGAGTAACTCTTCAGTGTAACCAGGGTGGGAATTTGGGAACTGTAGTAAGTTGCAATTTGCTACATATTTGCAGTTAATGTTTTAAATGGTGATTTAGTAATACTTTAGTAATATAGTACAGAGCCACAGAATGATTATTGGAATGGGTGTTATACAAGAAATGTATTATCAGTAGTAGTAATATTATTTAATTTATTGTCAAACAAATATTGGCATATGGGTTAAGCCATAATTATATCTGGTTAGTTTCACTATCACCATTTCTTTCTTCTGGCATAATTAGTTTAAATTAGTTTAAATTACACACTCAAGTTTACTGTTAAGTTCCACATTAGAATTATTTGTTGTGTAGCTGCTAGCATGCATTATGCACATGACTCATGGAATAGACAATAAAATGTGAAGAAGTTGTAACAGCTGCATGATTTGGAGAGTATTGTGTAGTGTTGAATACAGAGCGAGGGCCAGGCACTACTGGTTAGGTTAATATGGTCCAATGACTGATTATTATAGTAACTATACGGTAAATAATCAATGAGCAATCTGAGGTATGTGGGCTATTATGATACAACTCTTATAGAACTCTTAGAGCTGTCTTAGCATATATATATATATATATATATATATCTTACATTATTTGCAGTTCCCTCCTGCTTTCCCAAGGTCCTGTTTCACCTGTTATTCCATCTCAGCTTAGGCAATACATTTATACAACTCTTAGAGCTGTCTTGGCATATATATATATATACATATATATATATGTATATATATATTATATGCAAATTGCAACTTACTACAGTTCCCAAATTCCCACCCTGGTTACACTGAAGAGTTACTCTAATACCTTAGCAGTTTATGTGTGATTAATTATGTCCACTGCCCTATTTAGGCTATAGAACCTACATGTAAAGATTACTACATAAATCCCCACGGAAGTATATACATATATATATATGTATATATATATATATATATATATATATACAGTCACGCCTCGTTATAACGCGCCCCGTTATAACGCGGATTCGGTTATAACGCGGTCGGTCGTGGACCCCGAATTTCTGCCGCCAGGGGGGAAATGGGCGCTATGACAAACTATATTAACACGGTAATAACTGTCAATTGTTTTATGTGAAGTTATCCCCGTCTTTGTCCACGGCATGTGTATGTTGAAAGACTAGTTGGCGGACAATAAATTTAACGTTGACGTACAACTGCAACGAATCAAGTGTGAGGCGCGTCACTACGTTGCCGTTGTTTATTCTGCACTGCCAATTAATGCTATCAAAGTTTCTTTGACTATAATTATGGTCAGTTTTAACTTTAGGAACAGTAAATGTGGAGCGAAGTATTGTTTGTTTTGCACCGACATCAAACGAATCGTTTCCAATCTGCTGGTCATGCTCATGGCTTCCGCGGATCGCCAGTTCGCCTGGTTTTGGCACCGGGCGGCTTGTAAAGTGTAATTGAAATTCACAAATACGCCTTGCTTAAGAATGGGTTAAATACGTTTTAATACAGCTTAGTAGGCAAGATCAGTAAGCTAACATTGCGTAACAAATATTAGCTTTTGGCTGCGATGAACGCAAAGCTACTGCCTGTACTGGTGCGCCAAAATATTAATTCGTCAACCGCATATGAATTGGTAAATCGTAATATTGTTCGGCACGGTAAATGTGCTATCTAAATTGGTATTTTGATATTGATTGAAAGACGAAGTTAAGCCAATTGTGAGCGTACTTATAGATTTAAATTCTTAATCAACTCTAACACAGCGTTTCTCAAATCATGTGCGTATTCGGCTGCCGAGTGCCAGGTCATTATTTTAGATATTACGTCAACGGTACCATATTATCGTTCAGTTGACCGTGGCTTGTTGGTCCGTTGTTTATTTAAAAACGGTACACAATTCATGTATTTTATTCAGTTCAACAGTGTCCAACAGTGTACGACATTTAAACAGGCTACACACTGACATTGGCTGGCAGTTTAATAAGCTTCATAAACTGCGTATAGACTGCGCGACGTGCACACTTCGGTTGGCATCGATGGCGTTCTTCGTGCAGCAGCGATGTCGGTCGTCGTCGTAGCGCCCCTGACGGCAGATATGGGAACGAGCCTCGTTTATAACGCGCCTCGTTTATAACGCGGATTCATTTCGTGGACCCCGACTACCGCGTTATAACGAGGAGCGACTGTATATACATATATATATATATATATGGAAGATCAGTGCAATACGTGTTGCAGATTTAGCACATAGAGATCCCTTACAAAAGACTTCTTTCTGGTTTTGTTAAAACTACATCACTCATGCATGCTCGCGTGCGTGTTCATGTGAGAGTGCACACGCGTGCACGTGTGTGTGTGCGCCTGTGTATGTGTGTGCGTGCGTGTGTGTATGCGTGCATGCTAATTGCGTGCACTTGTGAGTGCGTGAGTACATCAGTACAACATGCCTATATTCCGAGTACAGTCAGAAGTTTATACAAATTGAGAACTGGTCCTTAAAGCTTAACCCGGGGAAGTGATTATTATTTAGGTAATAATAACAACGTTACAACCGCTTAGGGCTAAATCATGCCGTGTTCAGTGTGGCGCAGCGACCGAGACTCGAGTCCACGCAACGGCCGCTGGCGGGGACAACGTCACATATCGACTACGATCAGCAGAATTGTCACAGTTTTGTTGGGTTTACTTCGTGTTACACTTCGTAATAGTTTTACTATATTCCCAGGAGATCATATCACAGTTTGTTGGTGTCGCCCTATGTCATATACTTTGCTAAATATAGCCCGTTCTAATTGGAAACGGCCCAAATTCGGCGCTTGCAACAAGTCGCGCTTCCACTTCCAGGCTCCAGTCCAGCCTGACAGCGCTAGCTCGGGACGCCTTACACTTGTGTCTATACGGCATCAAAACATCAACAACTTATCGACTCAGTCTGTTCTACTCACATGCCGAAGTCGGGAATCCCGCTGCCCACTCCGACGCACATAAACACGAGCTGTGCGGCAACTAGTACAGTCGATGTGGGCATCACCTGCATCGCCATCTTCCCGTGTACGAGATCTACCGAAGCGGCTCCTTCCCTCATTCGGCGCCCCGAAATATCGACTGCCTCGTTCCCAGCGCAGCAGACGACATTCCGCGTGCGTGGCTACACTGACGGCGCAAACTTAGACCTCATCGATTGCAGCTGCGCGTTCTACGGCGCCGGGCGATCGTTACGGGGGGCGTTGGCATTAATTGTAGGACACTATAATATAGGGCGTCTCGGGGTTGAGGTAGTCAAACAGGGTTAATAAAATAAAACAGGTTTTAATTATTAACCCTCATCGTAGGGAGGGGGGGTCAATCGATAACCACAGGAATAGACCAAGCCTATATGGATAGATGCGCGCCGCACACACGCACACACACACACGCACGCACACACACACAAACACACACACACACACACACAAACACACACAAACACACACACACGCACACACACACACACACACACACAAACACACACAAACACACACACAAACGCACACAAACACACACAAACACATACAAACACACACAAACACACTCAAACACACACAAACATACACGCACGAGCCAACTCTCAGGCCAACAGGACCGTAGCCAGCGGGGGGGGGCAGTTGCCCCCAGAAAAAAATGCCCTTTTCTATATTCTAAAACAGTTCGTTCTCTGTTTGCTTATGCACCCACATATCCGTTAGTTTTGCATGTATCGGGCTGACATTTTAACAAGATTTAACAAGATTTAACAAGATTTAACAAGATTGCCATCCAGAAAATTAACACTAGATGGTAGGTGGACAAGGAAGCCTTTCGGCTTATCGAGAGTCCAATAATTGTTATCTTCGTGTATCCCGCCCTTTTAAGGTATGTGTCAATTTTATTTTTAAACATATTCAAGCTACTAGCACCAACACAATCAGGAGACAATCTGTTCCATTGTGAGAATGAGAACTTTTTTATATATAATCTACACTGCTCCTTTACTAATGTAACTTCATGTCCTCTGGTCTTTCTATCTTTCTTAACTGAGAAAAAAATATTTCTATCAATATTTTCATAACCATTCAATATTTTAAACACTTCTATCTGATCTCCCCTCAATCTTCTGGTCTCCAGTGTTGTTAAACCACATTTTTAGGCGTATTTCGTAACTAAGATCCCTCAGTTTAGGTATCATTTTAGTTACTCTCCTTTGTACTCTTTCTAGCATATCTATGTCCTACCTGCGATATGGCCTCCACGCTTGAATACAATATTCTAAATAAGGCCTAACTATTGTTTTGTACAGTGGTATTATTAGCTCTTTTTCCTTATACGTTATGTTTCGCCTAATTAATCCAAGGATTTGATTTCCCTTTGAAGCATCAATACCGCACTGCTCTGAAACCTTCATATCAGCACTAATGGTTAATCCTAAGTCCTTTTCTTTAATAGTAGTACTTAGTACAGAACCTCCCATTGCATATTGTACATCTTCGTTCCCATGTCCTGTGTGGAGGCATTTACATTTCCCAAAATTGAACAACATTTGCCATTTTTCAGACCATTTTATCAACCTGTCAAGACCATCTTGTAAATGTTGTCTATCTCCATCACTTTTAATCCTTCTAAACAATTTTGTATCATCTGTAAATTCCAACACCTTGCTTGTTATATCGTCATCCAAATCGTTGATATATATTAAGAATAATATTGGTCCCAGTACTGATCCCTGTGGTACCCCACTCAAAACTGATTTCCAGTTTGAAGCCTCCCATCAACAATTACACGTTGTCTCCTGTCAATCAGCCATTTTTCTATCCAGTTAATTAAACCATTTCATATGCCGTGGGCCTTTAGTTTAAGCAGTAACCTTTGATGTGGCACTTTGTCGAAAGCTTTCTGAAAATCTATGTAGATGATGTCTACTGGTGATCCCTCGTCTACCCACTTAGTGATATCTTCCAAAAAACATAACATATTTGTTAAGCATTACCTCGCTTTTAGAAACCCATGTTGAGATGGGTTTAACAAGTTATGTTTAACAAGAAAATCCACCATGTGATCTTTAATTAGTCGTTCTAATAATTTGTAAATCACTGACGTTAAACTCACTGGTCTAGTGCTCTGTCTTGTTTCTGGAACCTTTTTTAAATAGCGGTATAATGTTCGCTTCTTTCCATTCTAAGGGAACCACGCGCTCTTCTAATGACAAGTTGAAAACTGTGGCAAGTGGTATGCTAATTTAATTTGTTCTACAATTTTCAATAGTAGTTTGGGCGGAATCCCATCCACTCCAGGTGATTTATTATCCTTCATAGCCCTAATTTTCTTAGCTACCGTTTCCGGTGTTACAATTAACTGTCCTAAATAGTCTGATTCTGCCCCCTTGAAGTTAGCCTCTGGTTCTGGCAGTGAACTAATATCTTCCCTGGTAAAAACTGAACTAAAGTACTCATTCAGGTCTTCTGCCATTAAGAATCCCTCTGATATTATATTTCCAACACTATCTTCTAGAGGACCGACCTTATCCTGAACTTTCTGTTTGCTTCGAACATACGCATAAAAACTCTTGCTGTCTTGTTTTTTATTACAAGCTAATTTTTTTTCGTAGCTTTTCTTCGAATTTCGAATTTCAGTTATAGCTTGGTTTAGTGCTTCTATATAAATGTTGTAGTCTTCGTCATTTCCAGTACGTCTATATGACTTCCACATTCTTTGTTTGTACTTAATTTTTCTAATGGCTTCTTTCGATAAGTATTTCTTTCTGGTCCGTTTCCCTTGTTTTTTGAAGGGAACAAATTTATCTACGATGCACTCTATTTCATTCTATAAGATATTCCTGCATTCTGTTGCTGTCTTATTCTTCAGTGTGTTATTCCAGTCTATCTTTGCTAAATATTTCCTCATTTCCTTATATCTTCCTTTGTGGAAATTTCTCCTGAACTGCTTTTTATTATTTCTTTCTGATTTTACTTTGATAATAAAATGTATCTGGTTGTGATCACTACTTCCCAGAGGCTCATATAATTTAACATTGTCAACTAATTCATTCTGTGAGGACAAAACTATGTCTAACACATTCTCACCCCTGGTTGGCTCTAGCACGTGTTGAGAAAGGAAACTGTCTTATACTAAATCTAAAAACGTGTTGTTCTCACTCCCCGTACTCTGTAGAGATTTCCATTGTATATGACCATGGTTAAAATGTCCCATAATAATACAGTACCGTTTGCTAACTTCCCATTTTGTACTTTTTCGTTCTCTTCTACATTTATGTTTGGACTTCGATAAACTAACCCCACCGTTAAAGTTGAGTTTCCTGTAACTATGTTACACCAAACAGCTTCTTTGCAGTCTGCTTCTCTTTTTAATTTTATTTCGTACGCCTGGATAGATTCTTTAACATATAAAATAACTCCACCTCCCCTTCTTCCTATTCTATCTTTCTTGAACATTACTTAGCCTGTTAGTCCCAATTCAGCATCTGATATATCAGTGGTGGCGCATGATTCGGTTATACCTATTAAGGTGAAGGTCAATATCTTCTACCATAATGTTTAGTTCATTTCTTTTGTTTACTATGCTCCTTGCATTTAGACAAACGCATTTATATCCTGATTCAGAACAGTTTCCCAGGCTGTTCTTTGCCAATGTATTTCTGCTGTCTTTATCTATGCCTCCAGTTTCAGGCTTCTCTGTGAATCCCCCCTGCGAATCGAGTTTAAATAGATGCAGTCTGTCCCACTGTCAACAGATTGCAGCAAGTTCTCTGAGAAAACTGCTGCCCACTTTCCACTTAGACGGAGACCATCTCTCATGTACATATCTTCCCTCCCAACAAAGTATCCCCATAAATTTATGAATCCTACCCCGTCTTCTTTACACATCTGCTCAACTTGCATGTGATCTACCGGGCCCATTGAGAACTTGCGGGGCTCAATATTTCAAAAGGCTGTATGTGGAGTTCCAGCCGCGGAATGTAATGTTTTTCTATATCATCGTAAAGATAATTATGCCATCTACAAATATGTCGCTGGATGTATGCAGAAATTTTGAATAGTTTTTAACTTACTGACGTTTAAAAATCCTCAGCGCTTAACATGCGCCAGGTCTACTTGTCGTTAGTCACGTCCGCACGCTTACAAGTAGCGCCCTCTTTCGCATTTCATATATTTCCGACAGACAGAGCTGTGTCATTTTATTATTTAGCGTCGAAATTATCGCCCGTCAAGTAAGTGTATTATAAAAAGTGAGTGTCAAAAGTTATATTGGATAACAACCCAGAATCCGCTGTTGCTGGTTACGTCAGTTAGACGGGTGAGCGATTTAGATTTCTGGCAAAAGGTTGTCCTAACAACGGTACCCAGTGATCTCGGTCTTTTGCGATCTCGGTCCGAGTGAACTCGGCCTGTGCGACGGTGATCTCGGCCTGTGCGGCAGTGATCTCGGCCTGTATAGCCAGTGATCTCGGCCTGCTTGGGGGCGTGTTGCTGGCCAGAAATATGTGTGCAGCAATGATCTCGGCCTGTATAGCCTTTGATCGAGAACATTTCGTTGGCGAGTAAATGCATCCGGGACTGCAGGACCATCAGGGTGGGATGAAATGTGGCGCCGTGTTGGGCTGGTGGCCAACCCTACAGGTATTGATATTTGTAAACCCAGAACGGCATAGCTTCAGCGCTGGTGACACGGATCAAACGACAGCTGCCTACTATCGCATCAATATATTTTACCCATTTATTGATCACGTCCTTGACGAGTTGGCTGAATGATGTTTGGGTGACCACCATAACATACATTCAGTGCAGCTCAAGACCGCTTGCCGTCCAACCTACGGAGACTAGATGACACAGGAGTAACTGACTACTACAAATTGGCTAAAAAAGAGGTACGATGACCCTCAAATTCCACGACCTTCGTCTTAATGTGAACTGATTTCGGGATGTGGTCAAACATTTGCCTCATCAGTAAGATCGTAGACACCTTCCTCACTACACCAGTCGGAAGCATTGCTTGCTAGCGGTCCTTTCTGCCCTGCGACGCCTCAAGAGGTGGAGTCGGTCAACAATAACAGAAAAACGACTCAGTGGCCTCGGAATGCTGTATGTCCATAGAAAATCAAACTATCTTCCCACCCCGAAGAGGTTTATTTGTGTAAAGCCAATTGACAAATCACTGCACTCGACGGCGAGAGTGGAAGTGATCGTGTAAAACAATTTCAGACGAGTGTAGCAGTTGGACCGATATTCCGTATATGATGCATATATGTCAATTTTGATAAATGCATTGTCATTTGATATTAATTATTTCATGTATTTTTTTCATTCCTACCCAGCATGGGCGAAATTCTCCAGAAAATACGCTAGATTGCACCAAGAGGTAGTACATTTTCAAAATTTTCTGGGAGAGAAACCCGCGTGAAATTCTATGCTTTACTGTAAAGTGTAATTTAGTTAATACCTCCCAGTTGTCTTATGCTAGCTACGGCCATGGCCATGCATGTTAACTTTTTCTTTTCACTTTGTGTTCAAAGACGTTCGCTACTGCTGTAATAAAACTATGAATTATAATATAGAAGTTATGAACTCGTGGCGATAGCGTGATACATGACTCTATTACTTGAAATAATGTCTTTGAGATGTACACGTTACTTTTTTGGAAAATGCTGTAATTCAAAGCAGCCCCATAATTCACTCTCAATTTAATCACTGCATGACAAAATAAATCCACTTGTTCACAAGCCCTATGGCAAGCCCCAATATGCTGCGTTCCGTTGTCAAAAGAGCAAAGGATACTATAAAAGTACAAGGACCCAAACAGAGCATTTTCAACATAAAAACGATGTTTCACAACACTGTTCGGTGATAGTGTAAAGGTAAGTAAAGGTAACGGTAAGTTCTTATATAGTAATTAGAACTGCCCAAAGCGCTTTACACCCTACCCCCTGGCAGACATGTTCAATCGAACACCATCTCAACCAGACCACATTCAAGTTTTGAGAAACCAAGCTTCAAAGTTTGACAACAATAAGCTGCCATCAAATAATAAAATAATAACTAATATTGACAAACTAGGTTTTATTTTGAAGGTGTATCCGTGTAAGAGGTCATTCTTTCTATCTAAAAAATGAAATAATAATAATACAATAATAATATTCAATTTTTTTTATAAGCGGCTCCTACAACTGTACTCGTTCAAAAACAGTTTAATGACTGCCTTCTTCGGTCTGGAATTCTTAACACATATGCCTTACTACGTTGGTCAGATTCGGTTGTGCCACTCACTGTCTGCTTTGCTAGAACAGCTGACACGCCTTTCTGTTATTCCCCATGTACGCTATAACAAGTTCTGCGCGGTATTGTCATAAAATAAGGTGTATTTTATTCGGCGTAGGGTTCGCGGGAATAGGGGGGCAGGGGGCAGCTGCCCCCGTGGAAATTCTCTGGGGGGCAGACATGTGGTTCTGCCCCCTCCCCCCATTAAATGTTGTGACATTGTTTCTACCAGTAATAGGCGGCGTGGTGGCGAATACATTTTTTAAAAGCACCCCCACCCCCATCCCCCGTCTTCGAATGTCATCATTTCAGCGGAGACAGCGGAGAGAAGCTGGAGAAGGTAAATTGACAGCAGCGACGCCACGTAAAAAATAAAATATATCAACAGTACTGTCCCCCCGTGTTTGTTCGGATGTCATGAGTTCACAGCCGAGGCAGCAGCGGAGAAGCTGAAGTTACAGCGGCGCAGCGGTAAACAAATTTCAACTCTTGTTAGGTTATCAAAACAGCCACAGCCTCAAACAGGACCAACAACACGATGGACAACCGGTTTGTTGGTCTTACAACTAACGTATCCGGCACCTGAGTTGCCCTTCAACTTAGCTTTCACACTTTTCTACCCCTTCACATTCGCCCTTCTTTCCCTCGAATACCCACGCTCGCCATCACCATCACTGGAACTCCTTTTAAATATGTTATTCGCAAAAAATATTCTTAAGTATTCTTAACTCTGACACTGTTCCATAAAAATACCGCTAACTGAAAACGCAACGCTCATGGCTCACGATTTCCCGATACATATAATTATAGTCTCCGAGACGCTGATCGGTTCCGCATCTGAATGTGTCTTGGCGCTTCGCCGTTTTCGTTCTAACTCGGCATTCCGTGTCGCAAGGTAGCTTGCCGCTTCGCCGTTGTCGGTGTCGCGCTTACATGTATCCGGGCGTTACATTTTATCCTGGTGATGTTTATGTGCATATGTAAGAAATAATATTTGGCACCAGTATATCACGTAGTGATAAATAATATCCAGTAGTTAAATATGTTTCGTTTGTTGTTGTAATACGAGCGTTATAGTTAGATTACATAATTATAATTTGCTGTTTCAGATTTGTGACCAAGTATAAATGTTAGTCACGAGACGTGTGCGTGGAGAGGAAACTGTTTTACGACATAAATTGTTTATGTCTGTGGGAAGCAAACATTTTATAATAAATAATATATATATACACACATATAAACATACATAACGCCCGGATAAATGAAAATGCGACAGTCGTACCTGGTGCTAAATACATTCCCCTAGATACGCGCACGCGCAGAAACGTCACCCGGATATTATTTAACGCCCGGATAAATATAAGCGCGACATCGGTCTAACTAAGGTTGCCGTATTAAATGATTCACAAGGCATAGACACCAGTTACAAGGAAATGGATTTTACAAGTCGAGAAAAGCGAGCCCGCCATACCGCGAGTTGTCCTAATAATAAAGCGAAGACCCTGTTACCCGATACCATCGAAAAACGTTTTTCGGGCCATTGGCGGGTTCGCCCTTGCCTCAACTGATTACAGAAATTATCGTGCATAGACAAAAAGGGTCAGTTTAGTTAACAAAATGTGTTCACAAATTGATTCACAATCTGATTAACATGGGTACGTAACTAAACAATTCCAGTTTTATTTGTGACTTCTAAGTTCAAAATATCGAATCCATAAATTCTGAAAGATATAGAAACCGGTGATGTATAATAATTATGTGTTCCTTCGCAATTCATCTAACCACTTCAATGAACACGCATCATCAACGTGTAAAGCATTATCTATATGCAGAGGCACTCCAAAAAGTTGTTACATCCAAGTGAAAGTACCATTTTCACATGGACATAATAACTTGGCCTCTTTCAACGAAAGCTCCGAGACATTTGTCGGTGCATCAGTGTTTCAGTCTCCTTCAAAACATCATCAAATGAAGGTTGCACGTTCATCTGCTGGCTATGATTGAATGATATCGAATTTTGAATTTCTAGGAGCGCGTTCTGCGCAACCCCAACCCGTGCAAACGCATGTAAACACCTGGTGTAAATCTTGTTAAAAGTACCTTCGACCAAACTCTTAACTAACCCTAAACATAACCGTAAACATAACCCCATTTTGCATGTCAAACCAAGCATTTGTACGTGGAGGTGTTGCAGGAAGCTCCCGCCGATTTTCTATCTAGAAACTGCGTCTGTGCGAACCCCATAGATGGCAGCAGTTACTTCTGATCTGCAAATATAATCGCCAGGTGACGCGTCAATTTCCCAGAGTTACCTACAGGCTCCGTGAGGTGGCGGCAGTTTCAGTACCTGGGAGAATAGACTGGTTCCCAGCCCGCCGTGTGTCGCCACTCTTGTGCAACCACACGGCTGTAACCTACGTTGTCGCGCTTACATTTATCCGGGCGTTAAAAATTATCCGGGTGATGTTTATGTGCATATGTAAGGCATAACATTTTGCACCAGTAGATCACGTAGTGATAAATAATATCCAGTAGTTAAATATGTTTCGTTTGTTGTCGTAATACGAGCGTTATAGTTAGAGTACATAATTACAATTTGCTGTTTCAGATTTGTGACCAAGTATAAGAGTAAGTCACCTGACGTGTGCGTGGAGAGGGAACTGTTTTACGACAGAAATTGTTTATGTCTGTGTGAAGCAAACATATAGACATATATATATATATATAAATATAGTATATATATATATATATATATATATATACATATAAACATACATAACGCCCGGATAAATGAAAGCGCGACAGTCGTAGCTGGTGCTAAATACATTCCCCTAGATACGCGCACGCGCAGAAACGTCACCCGGATAGTATTTAACGCCCGGATAAATGTAAGCGCGACAACGTTAACAATTATAGGCACCGTGAGATGACGATACTGGTTGTGCGCCTCTCTTTGCACCGTTATCTTTGCGCGTCTCTTCTTGGCGAGTTCACAAAGGCGGGGCAAAAGTCCAACATAAGCGAGATTAATACGAAAGGGACTGTTACTCGACTGATCCTGCCCGTTACTCTACTGCGCATAATCTGCGATCGCCTGTCAAATTATTTTGCGTGCGTGCGTGTGTGTGCGCGTGCGTGTGTACATGTGTGCGGGTGTGCGTGTGTGGTGGTGGTGTGTGTGTGTCCGTGCGTGTTGCGTGCATGTGTGGGTGCGTGTGCGAGATCGACGCGACATATCACGTTAAATTATGAACATATGTAAAGTCGTAGATTGTATTACTATGCTACAGTGGAACATCGCTTTACCATCACTTCAGTAATACAGCCACATCGCAATTAAGGCCACCCTAGAACAGTTCCTAATTATTCCCACAGACAGTAAAGTAGTCCTGCTAATACGGTCACCTCGCTATGCAAGTCACTTTTATCCAGTCCCAAAGGTTTTATTAATAATTAATTTATTAATAGCGAGGTTCCACAGTACACTATATTATATATTATACAACGATGGTTTTTACGTAGCTAAACGTTAATTTTGTAAACACAGTTCCTGAATATAAAACTTGTAGCAACTGTGAAATCGCCGTTTTAAAAGAGATGATATAAATGTAAAAACTGCCTCATATAGCATAGTCTGTTCTTTGATATTTTTGTTTGAAATGCGTATTGTAGAAGCGACCGTTCTGCCAAAATATGCAACGAGCTGAACGGGAATGTTGGGCTGCGATCAGCACCAGTGACCAATGTAGCTTTTGTTTCACCCAGAGTCTTTCCCGCGCCGACTGTTGTTAATGTCAGCGAATGTAATAGTCCAGCAGAACAAGAAGGTATCGCTGTGAGTGTCTGGAGACCGGGTCTCGTCTAAACAAGACACGTTTTATTCATTTCCGCCAACGCCTCATCGTAAGGGGGGCCGTCTACATCTTTCAGCGCATGCGCGAACTGATTAAGTCTAATGCACTGGGAATGTGGCGGGGCGTTGGTGAATTCCCTCATTGTCGCGTATTTATCACACTGCGTCGGGCTAAGTCGGATTTCTCAATGGAAAATGATAATCTGGCGACACGGGAACGGAATTACTCATCAACATGATGCGAAGATGTGCGCTAAATCTTGACAGATTATTCCACTATGATGTGATTTAACGTCTTCGACATACTACATTAACAAAGTCGTTGGTTGTAATTTCTCGGAGTCGGGATGGTTGACATCAGCCAGATATCAATCAGTTTGGCGTCGACTGCGGAGTAGTGTTACCAGGGGAGTTGCTGGCAGGCCAACCCTGTAATCACCGACGGCGCTCGCTAGAAACTGCGTCATAACGACGCTTCGCCAATACATCAGGGATTGCTCAACTGTCGTAATCCGCCATATTTCACATGGCTAACTTGTTTGCTGACTAACGCGTGTATAGTGGAGTGGAGCGCAGTGGCGCAGTGATAAACCATCGGACTATCAGTCAAGAGAACCCGGGTTCAAATATTTTGCTGTGTGTCGAACCTAGGGCAAGTTCGTTCACTTCACGTTGCTCTAGTTCGCTCAGCTGTATAAATGAATTATATGACAGTGGTGGATAGTTGTGTACGAATAGTCTTCGCGCATTAATTGCAGCGTGGCAGAATGCTGTTTAGAAAAGTCGAGATGGTGTTCGATGGAACAGGCCTGCCAGTAAAGTGTAAAGCACCTCTGCCGATCCCAGGGACTGCATACTGCGCTGTATAACAACTTATTCACATTTAGTGGCTGCTCTCTCTCATATATATATATATATATAAATATATCACCGTGAATATTACTTTTTTTAAACTAGTAATTTTTCCACAAATCGAGACTGTCGAGCGCACTACGCTTACATCATTTAATGACATAAAAAGGTTGACGTGTTGTGTTTGATTAGGATTGGAATTTATCCTTCCACCGTCGTTTAGAATCACGCATTAGTGGTTTTGCAAAAACCTTTTACCATATCAACCTCAGTTATAACATATGGTGACGATCGTTCTTAGATTTGAGTTTAACTGAGAGCCAGTATAATTGTTTAACCGATATTCGAGGAAACCTAATTTCACACGACCGACGCTCGTCTGATGTTGTTCCCGTGCAGCGTATTGTTGACCCAAACATAATACATACAAGCATTTATAAATAATAAAATAACGCAAAGTCAATAAAATGCATAATAACACAACGTACAGGGCCCAGAGTAAATAACACCTAACAGGACACTTTAATGTTCTTTCTCATGTAGCCATTTTATAAATCGCACCAGTGACATAATAGGCCTATATTACAGGATGTCGTTCATAATAATTTAATACCTTTGTAAGCAGCTACTGGTTAGCTATATCATTTTTATTTTATAACAGTTTTGTTTTGTCTAATCTCTTCTTAGCTATTTCGGTCTGCCTTTTATGACCGCTCATCAAACATACTTTGGCGTTAACAACACACCTGCTACAAACATGAACTACTGCTGCCACGGACATCCGCAGCTGGTGGGCGGGTGGGCGGGCGGGCGGGCGGACGAACGCAAATATTGGGTGTTACTCATATTAAATGTAAAAAATTAGAATAGAAAATTAGAAATGCGTAACATAATTACAATATTCCTCCTTTTGTATCTTTTAGTATAATGCATATATCAGAAGGGAATTATGCTAGTCCAGTTAGATATATAGTCCACAGCAGCTCAAACGTGAATTATTATTTCATTAAAATTACCATAGGAATACTATATTGTGCCAGTATGTTGGTACCAGAAATCTAACCAAAACATACGTAAAAGGGCCAATGTCCAAAAAAGTGTATAAATGGGTTGTAGCAAGTCCAAAAATAAATGTTTGATTATAAACTATTATGTAATATGTTTTATTGTACACAGACGAATATTTTCCATAAATTGTTAAATGTAATATGACTAACTTCTGTTATGACAGCTACTTGACGTCAACCTTGATTTTCATCGCGCGTCCAGCGTCATCGACGAAACATGACTGTACTACATACAATTTGAGCATCTTAAATTATATATAAACGGAACAATATTGTTGAATCATCTAGTGTTTATGCCATTTAATAAGAATCAAGAGGTATAAGACAGCATTTGACTTGGAAACATTTTGTTCCCGTCATGGATGCTTTGGTGATCATTCTAGCTTTGTGTTGTTTTCTGGAAAGGCATATTTTCAATTACTGCAGCTCTTTCAGAAACATGTTTAGAAGTATGACTGAAACATAATCAGTAACATTGATCAGTTATCTTTGACTATGCTAACTGTCATATATGTCAGGGGATTGGAACTAGGCAAAGTGTGAGCCTAGAAATGAACATGCCTTGATGACGCAATTGTTAGATAATACCATTATTCTTCACCCGAAAACAAGTAAAATGTTTAGAAAAACCGTATTAGAACATGACGTGGCATGCAACTGTACACATGTATGGAGTTTGTATTGTTTTTGTTTTATTTCACTTCCTTTGATGGTTCTTCATTTCATAATTATATACGTATGTTGTTTAATAAACTGATCCACAACATGGTTGACGGTTAGTCAATGTACGCCAATCTATTGTATCGATGCTGGTATTTATAAAACATTCACCAATCATGATATTAACGACACAAAATCAATAAATAACACTCCAAAATAGGCCATACGTGACTGTTAATAACTGATGACGCTGGACACTTTGCTATGACGCTGGACACGGGTTGGGCAGAACTGACTCAAAGAACACTGTTTTTCCTTACAACTGGATAAACATAATTTACGTGGATGCATTTCTGAAGGGATCTAGGCATGCTCATGCGACTTTTCCAATTTTTATCTGGAGCTAGGCCTATTACATATCACCGGTGGAAGTGTAATTGTACATGTATATATGAGTGTAAGTCTAGAGTTTGTGGATCCGTTGATATTGAGCTCACACGTGTCACATGCTCACATGATATAACCATACCCTCAGTGAAGGGTTTGTAGGTAGAACTACCTTGTCAGAAACTCCTCAAGCACTTGCTATGTCCATTTTATGTACTTGCCATCTGGTAGGACAATGTCCATTAATCGCTACTCGGCAACTTTACTGTGGCTGTTTCCAAACTGTTCAAGTGATCGTCTATAACTCTTCTTGATACGCGTGTTAACGCAACACGTCTGGACTTGTTAGCACTCAAGCCAGTCTGTTGGATCTTAGTTTCAAAGGAAATTTGTGTTGTATGTTACATAAACAGATGTTATTGCTTTTGAAACGTAGTACAACTACGTGGTTCGGTATTGGCTGACAAAACAAGCCTGATATGATTTTTGGATTTTCCTCACACAATATGGCATGCAGGTATTGAAGATCAAATGTATTTTCCTTCTTCAATTACATGTTCTTATCACATAGTCACCGCAAACTTCTTCCTGACAGGAACTGGAAAGTACCCGATCTGTTTCTTAAAAAAATACAGATACTTTATTGCCGTGATCGACATAAAATGCATGTCAATTAGGAATGTGACTTGGTGTTAAAACATACAGTCACATCAAACATACCACGAGCATAGAATACAAATATTTGCAGTAAAAAATAATTAAGTCTAACTCTATCACTTCTAACTACGGACGACCGTCCCACGCGTCGTGTTTTGTCCTGCGAGATGTTGCTTGTGTCAGTCCAGTTGCTGTCTTAACGCTCATGCCCCCTTTCCTCCGACTTCTTTTCAAGTGACGCCTGAAGAACACTGTCCGCTTTGTCTTGACTGGACTGGTTTACACTGCTAACAATTAAAGTGCTACATGCAAGGGCAGGGTGAACATTTCTCTTTTATGCTTTTAAGGGCTCGGTGCGTCATTCGTCAGAATAAGGCCGGTACGGCGTAAGCATACTAGAGTTTGGTGGAATGTTCATTGTGGAAGTCATATAATTTTGTTAACGTCTGCTCCTACCAGATTGCAAGTATTGCTGTTCCTCCAAGGCCTATGCATGTTGTCGCAGCTTCCCCAAAGCAGTGACTTGCGTGAAGGTAGATGACTTCATTGTTCCTGGGAATGTGTTCATTAGAAGGTGTAATGACACAATATGTTGCGCTGGCTCATAATCCTTGTGGCACTTTTGGATGTATTTTATATTACATTATATTTAAATTATATTTCACATGACGATATAACTAATGGCTATGAATGCAACATATAAGTACTTATAACATAAATTATGAAGGGTAAGCCGTATAACATAACATAACGTCCTTGAAGTTACGGCCAATAATTGCGGAACGTGATGATTATTGGGGGGGGGGGGTAAGGCTCACCAAACACTTCCAATTGCACCCCTTGAGGCGTACCAAAAACCTCAAATTGCACCCCCCCTTTGAGGCTCACACAAATCTCCAGTTTCGCGCCCTTTGATGGTCTCCAAAAATCCTCAGTTGCACCCCCTTGAGACTCCAAAACATCCAACTGTACCCCCAAATGCCTCCAATTCCACCACACCCATTACTCAAACTGCAGTCGCATTGACTCTCCAAAACAACAAAATGCACCCCTTCCCCAAATACTAGGGACTAATTCTATATCCAGCCCCCCACCAAAATATTAGGGCTCGCCTCCCCCCTCCAACCCCTCACCCCAGTTCCGACGTTACAGTTATTAATATTATTGCATGCAGGAACACATCTTCCCATAACTGCATGTTCAGCGTCATCACGTGTCCAGCGTCATAACCAAGTTTAATGTCTATATTTCTTCAAACATATTTATCAAGTTCGCCAAAATTACATTCTGCTGGTCTGTTAGCTTCTTCTTTCTTCTTGTCCAAATGTAAACTGCGAGCTCTTACATCGGCCCATTTACGTTTAATTCTTATTTATTTATGTTAATGTCCAATATATTTTATTTAGTCTTTTATTAGTTGCGATGCGCCTATCTTAAAACCTTCAACTTGATGAGGTTACATAGTACATGGAAGATTAAGTAAATTAGTCGTAAAGACGTTAACGTCTTGACAGTAACCAGCGAACGATCATGCCACCACATTCTGTTTGAAAACATTGAATTTCTTATAAAACTATGTATGAATTGTTTTCGGTTATAGGAAGTGCAACATGTTCTTAACACACCAAGAACGTAAATTAGGATACCGGTTCTAATTATTACAACTTGATATATTTTGGTTAATTTGGCGTGTCCAGGGTCATCAAGCAGCTTAGACATCTGGGGGTCTCGCAGGTCAGTTTACTCACATATTAACTTCATTATTTTGGCTAATTGATGTGTCCACATATCACGTAAAAGAATAATATTGCGGTTTATTATTTACCGTATTCACGTTCGTTTCTGGTACAATTTCATATAAACAGAGTAAACATCCAGTTGACGGATATAGTGAAGGAGATGGAGGTGAGACTCAACATAGAAATAGATGGAGCAGAGAGGGATGACGCAGAGAGAGTTGAGAATTCTACAACACAGAAGGAGCCGAGTTGTGACACAGAGACTGAAGAAAGGAGACTGAGAGGAGGGAAGGTGACCGGTATGAAGGAACAAGAAATTGAGAAGACAGAGGGACGGAGGAAAAGTGTTTGGCAGAGGAAAAGAAAACGGGTCAGAGGGGATAGATCAACAGGTAGTCAGACTGTAGAGAACGAGGGGAGACGCGACAGCGATACAGGTGGTGAAGAGGTAAATACCACGGAGGCAGTTAGTAAGACTGTGAGACAGAAGACTGATGGAAGAAGACAGAGTGTTCAGCAAAAAACAGAAAACATGACAGGTGTGAAGGTGACAGGGGAAAAAGTGACCGTAGTGAAGGAGGTAGCCGGGGAAAAGGGACGGGAGAGGAGAGAAGAAAATGTGATGGGTGGAAAGATGAAGGGACGAAAGGAAGTGAGAGTAAATGTGCTAGAAGAGAAGATGACAGGAGGAAAGGGGACAAAAGAAAACGCGACAGGAAAGAAGGGAATGGAAGAGAATGTGACAGGAGAGAAGATGGCAAGAGGAAAAGACAACAACCAGACATATGCAAACAGGAGGAGCTACTCCGAGGCAGTGATTGATGGGGATAGGAGAAAAGAGAGAGTGTTTATGGGCGATTCAATTCTGAGAAAAACAGACAAGACTATATGCGAGGGGAAGGACGTTGCTGTATGTCTACCGGGGGCTAGAATAGAGCATGTGACTGAAAGGGTAGAGAAGGTATTGGGGCATGGCAAGGGAGGGTCGATACTAGTACACGTTGGGACAAACAATGCAGACAAGGAGGGAACAACTGGGATAGTTAAGAAGTACAGACATCTAGTAAGGAAGCTAAAGAAGACAAGAGTGGAACAGGTTATACTCTCAGGAATTTTGCCAGTAATGGGAGGAAGGGGGGCATCATACAGAAACTGTAAGAGGATGGCGATCAACGCACTAGTTGAGCAGATGTGTGAAGAAGAGGGCGTGGGATTCATAGATTTATGGGGGTACTTTGTTGGGAGAGAAGATATGTACATGAGAGATGGCCTCCATCTAAGTGGAAAGGGGGCAGCAGTATTCTCAGAGAATCTGCTGAGATCTGTTGACAGTGGGACAGGTTGCATCTATTTAAACTAAATTCGCAGGGGGGAATCGCAGAGAAGCCTAAAACTGGAGGCATACATAAAGACAGCAAAAATAATTCAGCAAAGAACAGTCTGGAAAACTTTTCTGAAGCTGGGTATAAATGTGTTTGTTTAAATGCAAGGAGTATAGTAAACAAAAGAAATGAACTAAACATTATGGTAGAAGATATTGACCTTCACATAATAGGTATAACCGAATCATGGGCAACCACTGATATATCAGATGCCGAATTGGGACTGACAGGATATGTAATGTTTAGGAAAGATAGAATAGGAAGAAGGGGAGGTGGAGTTATTTTATATATTAAAGAATCTATCCAGGCTTATGAAATAAAATTAGACAGAGAAGCAGATTGCGAAGAAGCTGTTTGGTGTAACATAGTTACAGGAAACTCAACGTTAACGGTTGGATTAGTTTATCGAAGTCCAAACATAAGCATAGAAGAGAATGTAAAAATACAAAACGCTATAAGAGAAGTGAGCAAACGGGACTGTGTTATTATGGGGGATTTCAACCATGGGCATATAAAATGGAAATCTCTACAGAGTATGGGTAGTGAGGACCACAAGTTTTTAGTTTTAATACAAGATAGTTTCCTTTCTCAACATGTGCTAGAACCAACCAGGGGAGAGAATGTGTTAGACATAGTTTTGTCCTCACATAATGAATTAGTTGACAATGTCAGGATATGTGAACCACTGGGGAATAGTGATCACAACCAGATACATTTTACCATAAAAGTAAAATCAGAAAGGAATAGTAAAAAGCAGTACAGGAGAAATTTCCACAAAGGAAAATATAACGACATAAGGAAATATTTAGCAAAGATAGACTGGAATAACACACTGAAGAATAAGACAGCAACAGAATGCTGGAATATCTTAAAGAGTGAAATTGAATGCATCATCGTCAAATTTGTTCCCTTAAAAAAACACGGGAAACGGTCCAAAAAGAAACACTTATCGAAAGAAGCCATTATAAAAATTAAGTATAAACAAATGATGTGGAAGTCATATAGACGTACTGGAAATGACGAAGACTACAACATTTATAAAGAAGCACTAAACCAAGCTACAGCTGAAATTAGAAATTCAAAGAGAAGTTATGAACATAAATTAGCTTGTAATATAAAACATGACAGCAAGAGTTTTTATGCATATGTTCGAAGCAAACAGAAAGTTCAGGATAAGGTCGGTCCTCTAGAAGATAGTGCTGGAAATGTAATAACAGAAGGATTCTTAATGGCAGAAGACCTGAATGAGTATTTTAGTTCAGTGTTTACCAGAGAAGACACTAGTTCACTGCCAGTACCAGTTCAAGGGGGCAGAATCAGACTATTTAAGACAGTTAATTGTAACCCCAGAAATGGTAGCTAAGAAAATCAGGGCTATGAAGGATAATAAATCACCTGGAGTGGATGGTATTCCACCCAAACTACTATTGGAAATTGTAGAACAAATTTGCATACCGCTTGCAACAGTTTTCAACTTGTTATTAGAAGAGGGAGTGGTTCCTTTAGAATGGAAAGAAGCAAACATTATACCGTTATTCAAAAAAGGTTCGAGAAACAAGTCAAATAATTATAGACCAGTTAGTTTAACATCGGTGATTTGTAAATTATTAGAAAGGCTAATTAAAGATCACATGGTGGATTTTCTTGTGAAACATAACTTGATAAACCCATCTCAACATGGGTTTCTAAAAGCGAGGTCATGCTTAATAAATATGTTATGTTTTTTGGAAGACATCACTAAGTGGATAGATGATGGATCACCAGTAGATATCATCTACTTAGATTTTCAAAAAGCTTTCGACAAAGTGCCACATCAGAGATTACTGCTTAAACTAAAGGCCCATGGCATAGGAAATGGTATAATTAACTGGATAGAAAAATGGCTGATTGACAGAAGACAGCGGGTAGTTGTTGATGGGGAGGCTTCAAACTGGAAATCAGTTTTGAATGGGGTTCCACAGGGATCAGTACTGGGACCTATATTATTCTTAATATATATAAACGATTTGGACGATGATATAGCTAGCAAGGTGTTGAAATTTGCGGATGATACAAAAGTGTTTAGAAGGACTAAAAGTGATGGAGATAGACAACATTTACAGGATGATCTTGATAGGTTGATCAAATGGTCTGAAAAGTGGCAAATGTTGTTCAATTTTGGGAAATGTAAATGTCTTTACACAGGACATGGGAACGAATATGTAGAATATACAATGGGGGGAACTGTACTAAATACTACTGTAAAAGAAAAAGACTTAGGGCTGACATTTAGTGCTGACATGAAGGTTTCAGAGCAGTGTGGAATTGCAGCTTCAAAAGGAAATCAAATCCTTGGATTGATTAGGTGAAATATAGCATATAAAGAAAAAGAACTAATAATACCGCTGTACAAAACAATAGTTAGACCTCATTTAGAATATTATATACAAGCGTGGAGGCCATACTGCAAGAAGGACATAGATATGCTAGAAAGAGTACAGAGGAGAGCGACTAAAATGATACCAAAACTGAGGGATCTTAGTTATGAAAAACGCCTAAAAGAATGTGGTTTAACAACACTAGAGACCAGGAGATTGAGAGGAGATCAGATAGAAGTGTTTAAAATATTGAATGGTTATGAAAATATTGATAGAAATATGTTTTTTTCAGTTAAGAAAGATAGAAAGACTAGAGGACATGAAGTTACATTAGTAAAGGAACAGTGTAGATTAGACGTAAGAAAGTTTTCATTTTCACAAAGGACTGTGAATGTATGGAACAGATTATCTGATGATTGTGTGGGTGCTAGTAGTGTGAATATGTTTAAAAATAAAATCGACACATACCTCAGAAGGGCTGGATATATGTAGATAAAAGGGTTGGACTCTCGATAAGCCAAAGGGCTTCCTTGTCCACCTGCCATCTAGAGTTAATTTTCTGGATGGCAATCTTGTTAAATCTTGTTAAATCCATTGCTCGCAAAATATGTCGTCTAAGAGTCGGAAAAGCTTTTGTCTGCATGGAGACGTCAGCCTCTGATGCACTGGCCTTTTTATTTCCTCTGGATCAAAGTATACATATACGCTCTGAGCGCTGTTTTTGAGTTTTCGTTATGATTTAACAAGATTTAACAAGATTGCCACCCAGAGAATTAACTCTAGGTGGCAGGTGGACAAGGAAGCCCTTTGGCTTATCGAGAGTCCGACCCTTTTATCTATGTGTATCCCGCCCGTCTGAGGTATGTGCCGATTTTATTTTTAAACATATTCACGCTAGTAGCACCCACACAATCAGCAGATAATCTGTTCCATTCATTTACAGTCCTTTGTAAAAATAAAAACTTTTTTTTATAACTAATCTACTCTGCTTCTTTGCTATTGTAACTTCATGTCCTCTAGTCCTTCTATCTTTCTTAACTGAAAAAAAATATTTCTATCAATATTTTCATAACCATTCAGTATTTTAAACACTTCTATCTGATCTCCTCTCAATCTCCTGGTCTCTAGTGTTGTTAAACCACATTTTTTAGGCGTATTTCGTAACTAAGATCCCTCAGTTTTGGTATAATTTTAGTTGCTCTCCTCTGCACTCTTTCTAGCATATCTATGTCCTTCCTGCGATATGGCCTCCATGCTTGAATACAATATTCTAAATGAGGCCTAACTATCGTTTTGTATAGCGGTATTATTAGCTCTTTTTCCTTATACGTTATGTTTCGCTTAATTAATCCAAGGATTTGATTTCCCTTTGATGCTGCAATTCCGCACTGCTCTGAAACCTTCATATCAGCACTAATGGTTAACCCTAAGTCCTTTTCTTTTACAGTAGTACTTAGTACAGTACCCCCCATTGTATATTCTACCTCTTCGATCCCATGTCCTGTGTGGAGGCATTTACATTTCCCAAAATTGAACAGCATTTGCCACTTTTCAGACCATTTGATCAATCTGTCAAGATCATCTTGTAAATGCTGTCTATCTCCATCACTTTTAATCCTTCTAAACACTTTTGTATCATCCGCAAATTTCAACACCTTGCTTGTTATTTCATCATCCAAATCGTTGATATATATTAAGAATAATATAGGTCCTAATACTGATCCCTGTGGTACCCCACTCAATACCGATTTCCAGTTTGAAGCCACCCCATCAACTACTACACGTTGTCTTCTGTCAATCAGCCACTGTTCTATCCAGTTTATTATATCATTTCCTATGCCATGGGCCTTTAGTTTCAGCAGTAATCGTTGATGTGGTACTTTGTCGAAAGCTTTTTGAAAATCTAAGTAGACGATATCTACCGGTGATCCCTCATCTACCCACTTAGTGATGTCTTCCAAAAAACATAACATATTTGGTAAGCATGACTTCGCTTTAAAAAAAACCATGTTGAGATGGGTTTATCAAGTTTTGTTTAACAAGAAAATCCACCATGTGATCTTTAATTACTCTTTCTAATAATTTGCAAATCACTGATGTTAAACTCACTGGTCTATAGTTCTCTGACTTGTTTCTCGAACCTTTTTTAAATAACGGTATAATGTTTGCCTCTTTCCATTCTAAAGGAACCACTCCCTCTTCTAATGACAAATTGAAAACTGTTGCAAGCGGTACGCTAATTTGTTCTACAATTTCCAATAGTAGTTTGGGCGGAATCCCATCCACTCCAGATGATTTATTATCCTTCATAGCCCTTATTTTCTTAGCTACCATTTCCGGGGTTACAATTAATTGTCCTAAATAGTCTGAATCTGCCCCCTTGAACTTAGCCTCTGGAACTGGCAGTGAACTAATATCTTCTCTGGTAAACACTGAACTAAAGTACTCATTCAGGTCTTCTGCCATTAAGAATCCCTCTGATATTATATTTCTAGCACTATCTTCCAGAGGACCGACCTTATCTTGAACTTTCTGTTTGCTTCGAACATACGCATAAAACTCTTGCTGTCATGTTTTATATTACTAGCTAATTGTTGTTCATAGCTTCTCTTTGAATTTCTAATTTCAGCTGTAGCTTGGTTAAGTGCTTCTTTATAACTGTTGTAGTCTTCATCATTTCCAGACTTCCACATCATTTGTTTATACTTAATTTTTCTAATGGCTTCTTTCGATATGTGTTTCTTTTTGGACCGTTTCCCTTGTTTTTGAAGGGTACAAATTTATCGACTATGCACTTAATTTCACTCTTTAATATATTCCAGCATTCTTTTTGAATTTCTAATTTCAGCTGTAGCTTGGTTAAGTGCTTCTTTATAACTGTTGTAGTCTTCATCATTTCCAGACTTCCACATCATTTGTTTATACTTAATTTTTCTAATGGCTTCTTTCGATAAGTGTTTCTTTTTGGACCGTTTCCCGTGTTTTTTTAAGGGAACAAATTTGACGATGATGCACTTAATTTCACTCTTTAATATATTCCAGCATTCTGTTGCTGTCTTATTTTTCAGTGTGTTATTCCAGTCTATCTTTGCTAAATATTTCCTCATGTCCTTATACCTTCCTTTGTGGAAATTTCTCCTATACTGCTTTTTACTATTCCTTTCTGATTTTACTTTGATAGTAAAATGTATCTGGTTGTAATCACTACTCCCCAGTGGCTCACATATCTTGACATTGTCAACTAATTCATTATGTGAGGACAAAACTATGTGTAACACATTCTCACCCCTGGTTGGTTCTAGCACATGTTGAGAAAGGAAAGTATCTTGAACTAAAACTAAAAACTTATGGTCCTCACTCCCCATACTGTGAAGAGATTTCCATTGTATATGCCCGTGGTTAAAATCCCCCATAATAATACAATCCCGTTTGTATTTTGTCATTCTCTTCTATGCTTATGTTTGGACTTCGATAAACTAACCCAACTGTTAACGTTGACTTTCCTGTAACTATGTTACACCAAACAGCTTCTTCGCAATTTGCTTCTCTTTCTAGTTTTATTTAATAAGCCTGGATAGATTCTTTAATATATAAAATAACTCCACCTCCCTTTCTTCCTATTCTATCTTTCCTAAACATTACATATCCTGTCAGTCCCAATTCGGTATCTGATATATCGGTGGTGGTCCAGGATTCGGTTATGCCTATTATATGAGGGTCAATATCTTCTACCATAATGTTTAGTTCATTTCTTTTGTTTACTATACTCCTTGCATTTAAACAAATACAGTTATATCCAGCTTCAGAAGAGTTTTCCAGACTGTTATTTGCTGATTTATTTGTGCTGTCTTTATCTATGCCTCCATTTTCAGGCTTTTCTGTGAGTCCCCCCTGCGAATCTAGTTTAAATAGATGCATGATGACGCTGGACACGCCACCGTTTCGGTTTTTTTCCTTTAACCAAGAAATATCGTGACTATTGGGAGTCCCATCCAGGGAGTTGTAGCAGAGGGTAGCTGGTAGGCGTGAACAAGTTAAAACGTTTTCGTTGTTTGTGTACGTAGCCTTTTCCGTCGAAGACGCTGGACACGTCCTTAAAACGCCACTCTGCATTGTTTTAACTTTAATATTTTCCTCAAATTTTGATTTAGTCGCATAAATGTTTTCAGGATTCCTTCGTTAACTTTGTAAGAAACGAATACATTTCGAAATACCCTGATATGATAAATTAATGTAGTGAACCAATCTAAACCGATGACGCTGGACACGCAAAAAGTGGTCTTTATAGAAAACACGTTTTTATTTTTTATTTTGTAAGCATGATTTTGTTTATGTGCACTCCCAAAATATATCCCATTTGCACTATGAAATTAGAAATGGAAAATACAGCACTGCTTTTGTATGGTAGCACTTCCAAATTTGGAAAGGTCAATTGGACATGCCATTTTTTGCTCCTTACGCCCACGTTTTGCCATTTTAAGAATCCATAAGGCGGGAAAACTATACATGTCCCGAAAGCGCTTACTTAGATCAATCTCTGGTAATATTTTCGTAAGCCTGACTTTATAATTCATGGTGTTAGAGACAAGACACGGTTTTTACCAATTGTACACTTTTTGGGACATTGGCCCAAAAGTAACGTTTTTGTCATTTTATTGCAATGCTAGCTTTTTATAACAGATATTTATCATAATGTTATTGGACGAAGATCGAAAGTGTATTAAAAGCTAAATGTAGCGAATACTGTATCAAGGCAGCAGTTTCAGACATCTGCGTTTCGATGGTGCAAGCTATAAGGCCTACGTGTCACATTCATCTGATTTAAACGTGTGACGTGAACGGAATGCCGATAGACAGTGCGAGTTTCGCTGCAGCTTATTTCACAGACTATTGACCGTTTGCGCATGGTAACATTAAATGTCCTCAGCATTTACCACAGTAACGATCCGAGTCATTGAGACCTTTAGCATGGTCGGCACCAGTCGATAATGTCTTCGGTCCTAAACCCACCTGAATATGATCTTTACTTTCCCGAGTCTTAGCACGTCTGAGTGTAATTTTAGCCTTTCCGTCGCCTACCCACTATCAGGCTTGTTCTCTGGACAGTTAGGTCGTTCAAACGCTGGTCACACCATAATACATCTTCTGTCGCCACCTCTGCGACGCCGCGAGGTGGCTGGTGACTCAGAGCGCTCGAGACGGCTCATTCAAGCAGATGACTTTCTATAGAAGGCGGACATGTTGCACCGGGGCTGCGCTGTCGTAATGCAGCGATCAATCCGTCGAACTAAACTACTGATGTATTAAACTGGTCACATCAATCGACAGCCACCCACGCAATAAATTAGTAGGCCACATTGTCGATTCGGCTCATGTTTCTCGCATGCACGAACGCACGCACGCAATGTTTCATTGAAACACCGCATACACATGTGCATTCGGACGATCACACACATGCACACTCACACACGCACGCTCGCTCCTACCCCCCCCCCACACCCACACACGCACGCTCGCTCCTACCCCCCTCCAAACACACTCACACACGCATGCTCGCTCCTACCCCCACACTCACACACACGCACGCTCGCTCCTACCACTCCACACACTCACACACGCACGCTCGCTCCCTACCCCCACACACGCGCACGCTCGCTCCTCCCCCCCCCCCCCACACACACACGCACGCTCCCTCCTACCCCTCCACACACACACACATACGCATGCGCGGGAGTTGAGAAGCACCAAATTGTATAAAGCTCATGTTGTCTCTTGCCTGTGCAAGTCCCCAGATGGCGGTACCAGCGTTGTCACATTTACTGGCAAACGCTGATCTAAACGCTTTGCATTTTTCGGGCGCCAAACGTCCAGGGGTTCAACTACGACCCGTCGGCAGAAAAGTAACGCTTAGTGTTTTGCCGTGGGGTAGTTTTTTTAATACCAATTCAGTGTTTGTAGCGGACGTTAGATTGTCGTTCGCAACACTATACGTGTTCAAATTATGTAATGTACGTTAAACGCCAGGCACGGCATTTCTTCGTGTGCGCGTGCGCTAGCAAACATGTACATCCTCCTCCTACACAAGACGCAGAAGTCAGGTCCCCGAGGTAGCCTTACCAGATGTTTATTGTGACGTACATTTTAGCAGTTTTCTTAACTGTGCGCGTAGTTTCTGCGATTGTTGCAAGTTACGTGAAACGTGGTTGGCATTTACTCAGTGGACGGTTTATGTAAATTATAACTATCCTAATCCCACACATAACATCGCAAACAATCGATTAACGTCCGTCTGATATGTCCAGACGAAGCCCGAAACCGATAGGAACCCTAAACCAATGGGGAATTTCAAAAACATAAAGATGTTACTTGTCTTTCAAATAGCCGTAAATAAATCATTGAAAGTTTGACGCCCGATATGCTAACGGACTAGGAGGGAAATGTTGACACACATATGCACACGCATGCGTATCACACACGCACGCACGCACACACACACACACACATGCAAGTTGTACGCTAGATGTAGTAACCTGTGGTGCATACTATTAAACTATCCAAGAACTAGGTTGCTTGAGTTTTGATCTAACCATAAACACGACCAACCAGTCTCGCTCTTGAACTACCCTAAGTCACCCGTCCATAGAAAGCCGTTTTTGTTAGTTATAATAACATACAAACTTTAGCATGGTTTGTATAGTAAAGCAGACGATAGTAAGCTGGGTAGCCTTACTGGTCTAAACTGCAGCACCGTCCTGTTCCACTGACGCAATCTCTTGCAAACTCGACATGCAGTGCTGCCTCCTCTCGGACATTTTGGTTGACACAGGACACGTTTTGCTCACTCATCAGATATGTTTGATTGCTTCAATCGAATCTTACAATATAGCAGCAACACGAGTAGTCTACTTTGAACATGTTCCATCGATCATCCCATGACGTATAGAACAAGTCGCCAGAAAGAAAGGTTGCTGCAAAAAGCTTAATACTGGAGCACCATCTGTCCGCTCACTGTTTATACAACTTGTGTCGGAATTTACCTTTCAAAGTTTGTTAAATCCAAAACACACGCACGCACGAGCGCACGTTAACGACATTTCAAATGAGGGCAGTCTATTTAGGAGGGATGACATTGCTAAGCTATTGTTCCAACTATTTTAAAGATCCATATAGAACGTACACACATTAAAACGGACTTGGAATATTTGCAAACTATTTACTACACTCCTGTTATCATGCAAACTATTTACTACATATTTTCATGCCATTGTAATTTTTCACCAAAACGGTGCATTACACTTGATGATGGGTACGTACGTTGCAGTCTCTGTTGTACACCTTGCACTGTTATTATGTGCATATGTAAATCTGCACGTGTTGTACCCATGGAACACAGTTTCTTAACATTGTTGATCGGAAATAAATAAACAATCAATCAATTAATACATTCAGTGATGATAATAACATGGGTCAACAATAATCTCTATCTATTAAGGTTAGCAGTTCAAACCGCTCGATAACTCTTTCACATTTACTCTCATAGTAAAGTAACACTGAGAAATGGAGAGAGATAAACGAATCACTGATCTGGCGGCGGCCATGTTCATGTAATATGAAAAACATTTACAAGAATACTATTTTACTGTACCACATTTTGCTTGTACCAAACTCCATTTAACGTCAATACGAAATTCCACCACGAAATTATTGTAAATGTCAAAATGAACAAATAAAAAATGGTCTAGTCATATCTCGGTTTTCAAGGATTGTAACAAAATTATCGAAACTTGCCGAGTGTTGAAATACAGCTATGATGAAGCAAATAGAGTTTACCCAAACAAAGCCGTTTGTATTACCGAAGAAAACGAATTACCGAAAACCTATAAACGAGACATCAGTATAACTGACGTCATCTTATATTTATGCAAATTACACAATGGCCGACATATGACACTCGCCGGAGATACCTTTGAGATCACAAATACAAAAACAAATGGATGCGACTTTAAGTACAATCTAAACACAATTTTACGAGGTGATGTTAATGATATCAGTGGCCCGTTCACATCGAATGGTGTTGGTCACTAAGACGTCCTAGACACAATAGTCACCGTGGTAGAGATTGGAAAGAAACATTCCGAAGCTCATCCAGGTTATCAGATGGTGACACCAAACAACGTTGGTATGTTATATTAATGTTACAAACCGTACCCGATAAGTTTTTAAATGACCGCAGAATTGCGTAATATTTTTAACAGATCTGACATTAACAAGGAACAATACCGAAGAGTTGGTGCAACAACAGGAACACCCAGGAAAATGCCTTGTCCCAACAATGCGAGATCCTTCGAGTATTATTAATTCTTTGTTCTAATAAAGAAATGTCGGCTTAGACAATTTGAACTAAATAAAATTAGAAAATGCAGTCGAACAAGAACTAATGATCACGGGCTGATGTGCCAAAGGGATTGAGTGTTTATAACAAAAACCGTTGAAAAAGCACACTGTTGATCACCGTGGTCGTGTCGTGTATAATCCGGTTTTATCCTAGAATAAATTATTTAAGTTGTCATTTGTGCTCAAAGCGAGTAACCACATATGAAACTACTATAATTCTTCTTCTAATACAAAATGGCTAACAAGAGACTGTGTCCGCCAACAGTACCACACAACCATCCACTGTGTGCAATGCAGCAGGCTGAAACGACCACTGATATGTAGGCACGCAAAAACACGACACATTATAATTATGTATTGCATTTTACCCAGTGCAAGACGTGGCCAACCGCTGCACACGATGGCAACTATGAATATCTCTCGAGCCACAAGACATGATGGAAATGTGCCATTAAAACACTATGGCTAATTGTGTTTCATCGGCCGTTTCGTGCAAAACAATACGGTTTCACGCGTGACTTCGCGGTTGGAAGCATCTGATGGGTGATATTATTGATTGATGATTCGCGAACCTATTCGATCAGGTGACTGACAACGCGTAGACTAGCGAATTATGTGCCACGCTCCATTCAGTATAGACACGGTTAACCAGACTAATAAAATCCAGCACTGGTTTGTGACTGGAATTGCAAGTGAGCGTGTATTGTATACAATTTATATATTATTTACTGTAGATAAAGGAAAACGTGCTGTAACGAAATATAATGTTGCGAGTTTTTGATATTTCCTGCAGTTAACACATTGCATTTAACATTCACTGGCAACAACATTTGACAAACATAGAACTTTACAGTTGACAAACATAGAACTTTACAGTTAAATGTGTAAAGTCACTGATAAAATAAGAAGAAGACGATTTAGATTTGCCTGACACTGCTACAGACATAAGGATGAAATGGCATCTAAGACCATTTTGTGGCAACAGACACATGAAACAGACCTGCCTACCCCAAAAACTTCCTGTCAGTAATCCGTCTTCCCATTTACACTGATTTTCAGGAATATAGGCCTGCTGTCAGTAATAGTTCAGAACCGTGTCAGATATTGTCACAAAAAGAACACCACTGTCAGTAATACTTTAATATTGTGACTATGACGATAGTTGCACCCAAAACATAATTGTTTTGAAGCGTTCAGTTAACAAGGTAAGGTAGATGTTCATGAGCAGTATTGATGGAAATCAAACGTGAAGAAGCGTAACTGTAATGTAAATGAATCTATACACATTGTAATTCTGATTTTATGTAAATTTCAAAAACAGCATGTTGACTACAAAAACTTGACAAATTATAACAATGC